>CM068388.1:43209697-43809697 GCA_034770075.1 Aralia elata | reverse complement strand
GAGCATGATTAAAGTGTGCATAATGTGCAACAATGTGACTATAATATTGTTCTATGCAGAACTTGAATTATTGTAAATATACAATGTGAGATGCATGAGGTATGTTATGAGATGCATGAGGTATGTTATGAGATGCATGATGCATAGATATAGATGAATTGTATAAGATTTAGAATGCATGAGTAAGATGCATAGTATGAGAATCATGATGCATGGATAAAATGCAAACTTATGTGTTACGTGAAGCATGAATTGTGAAAACTGTTAGTTCTTGCTGAACCGTCATGCTCATTCTTGCAAAAATAAATTTTTTGCAGATTTACGATGCAATGCAATTATCTTGATATCGTGATGATATGGATTAGACGTGCATGGAAACAGGAAGGTTACTAAATGTTTCTTTATTGTAATTAGTTAGTTGTGATGACGGTATATGATGTACGTGACTTGGACTATGTAAACCTTGAGTTAAAAATGAAAGTTATCCATTATAGTAGTTAAGACGTGATTATGTTAGTTACTTATTACAGTAAAATACGAGGATGGCGATGATGTATAAAGGACATTTTTATAATGAATGTATAGTTGTTGAATAACATAGTAAATATCCAGAGATTGAATAAAGTCAGAATCTGAATCTTGCGTTCACATAAGAGATTTTGTAAATGATCATGGTTTTTATTAAACCTTGATCATAAGTGTAGAATTTACAGGTTACGAAATCTGGTTTCGAGACTTGGGACGATAATATTTATATTATATCATGTCAATATTTTTATTACTCCGCAATGAGTTGTAACTAGTAAGTTTTATGAGTTGTACAGTGATGCACCAGACCCGAGGTTAAGGCAACCCGAATTTGGGGGCGTCAGAAATAGTTTCGACTAGACAAAGGTGATTTAAAAATATCAAAATGTATTTTATGTGATCATATGCATCATGGATCATGGTGTAGAAATGATAAGTGATGGAGTCATCAATACAGATTAACCTAGTGTTAGATGTGATCATAGGATCGTCGGCCCACTGTGATATGATGTAGTATGACAAAGTCATAAAATGATCTTTGTTTTCTTTTAAGTATGAAAAAGTATGCCAGTTGAATTGGCTAAAATATTTCGATTGATATCCGAACGGTTGATGTAAGTCTAAGCTATTTGATTCGGCTAGACGAATGTTAAAAATGTTATGAAATGCAAGATGCTTTTTCCAAACCAAATTATTTTGGTGCAGACTCGTATGGTAGAACTGAGGTGAACAACCCTAATATTGGGAAAGTTTTTGGTCGGTAATACCGATTGACCCTGTCGGGTGATAAAGAAACGCATATAGACGTTTCAGTAAAATGATGTACGATAGGCTGATCACCTATTGTAGAGTATTTTCAGTCCTTGTGATTGACAAATATTCAGATATTTTTTTTAAGCATTGTTAAAGGTCTTGATGACCCCTCAATATGTCGTTTCAAAAATATGAAACTATTTCGCAATTATCGAGCAATTGTGAAGATTCTTCCAAGATGTTCCATAATTCTGGAAATGAGATGAGTAGAAGGTATGAATTCCATAAAGGAAATTGATGGGTTAAACAGAAGATAATACTCAAAATACGATTGAGTTTAGTAAAGGTTATGAAATAAAACCTATGAGAATGTGAGGAAGATAGATTAAATGGGTAATGTAACACCTATATTATAATAATATGTTGAAATAATTCAATGATAAAATTTCAGAAGAAGGTTTACGTGGACCGGGTAAGGAAGTTTCGGTGATTCCGAGGACAGAGTCCTTATAAGAGGGGAAGAATGTAAAAACCGGGATTTTTCAAGAAAAATAATTATGATAAGAATTTAATAAATAAAATTCTTATTATGAGGTGTAGATAGTTGAATGATATATATATATGTTATGTATATATTTACGTAAGTTATGTGATAAGTGAATAAATATATGTGTATTAATTATTTATTATAGATTAAGCGATGAGATGATGTCTAATAGTTGGTCAAAGCTAATTAATTTAATTAGTATGGACTAACTGACGAAGTGTATAATAGTATAGAAGTAAGAATATAACGATCGTGAATCGAGAACACCCTTTTAACTTGGGTTTATTAATATTATGGGATGTGTTGAATTTTTATTTTTATATAATGTGTTTAAAGGTTATATTACGACCTAGATTATGTTAACACATCAATTTTATGTGTCGTAAGTTTCGCATATAAGCGAATAAATTGATTTCGCGTAATATCGCAAAATCATTATTCACGTGGGCATTATTCATGCCAAGAACGCTATTTATTGAATAAAATAAATAGTTTAATGAAGATTATTATTTGAATAATTTATTTGGTGTAAATATGTTAACCAAATAAATGTGGGTTACATATACATTTAGGTACATGATTTTAGTAAGCTAATTGATTAGTAAATACCTAACCTATATTAAATGAGCACAATAAAGAATTTATCTAGTGGGCTAATAAATGTCTAGATGAATTTCTAGTTTAATTGATAAAGTCCAAGTATAAGATATTAAGTAGCCTAAATTTAGCCCAAACCATGACCCAATTGAGAAGTCAAAATTAGGACAATGTACTAACAAAATAGGTTAGAGAAGTAACAAGTATTCCATGATTTGGAATAAGAAGAAGAGAGTATACGGATGGAGTAGTGGAAATATATGAGTGGGAATTGTTTTAATAAACAAATGAAGAGGCATTAATTAAATTGGTCAAGTGAGTGGAAGAAATGTAAGTATTCAACATTAAGGAAAGCTACGATTAGAAGGAAAAGAAAATGAAAATGACATGAGTGGGAGGTTAGTACTTTAATATTGTAAGGAAGGAATACAGGATGAAGTGGAGAATTGGTGATTAATTAACTAATGAAACAATTATCAAATGATGTGGGGGACAACCCAACCAATGAAATAAATTGGGGGGAATTAAAAGGAAGAGAGATACCCGGCAAGGGAGAAGAGAGAGAGGGAATAAGAAAACATTTGAACCAATAAGAGAAGAGGAGGAAGATTATTCGAACCAAATGGGTCTTGAGGAGATAAAACTCTAACCCCCATGTATGGAAAATCTAATCTTGCCAACATCCTTCTCAATTTCCTTTCCAAGAAGCTTTGTATAACTCAATGTTTCCCACCAAGTATCATCCGTTCCTTTGCTCACAAGTTCAGTTCATTTGTTGTGCAAAGTGAGGAAGAGAGTTGGGAGAGGAGGAAGAGAGACGTCCGAATGTGGCAAGGAGAGAAAGAGAAGAAGTCAGTTAACAAAACCAAGTCATCCTCCATCCTCATTCATCCTTGTTCACCCTTACCATTCAAAACTTCTAAAGTACAAAGAAAGAAAGAAATAATTGAAGAGTTGAGCATGGAGTAAGAGACTCAGGAGAACCCAAAGAAGAAGATAAGATGATTCTAGTAAGCTCTAACCAAGTTATCTAACTTATAAGAGGAAGAAAACCAAAGAAGTAAGTTCCAAAAACCCTAAACTCTAATTTATCTCTTTAGCTTCATATCTTATCAGATATTGTTGTTGTTTTGAGTTTTATGGGTTGAGGAACATCCTAAGGATGATGTTCAGTGGTTATAATGACCATTAAAAGCATGAAATTGGAATCAAAATGAACAAAAATCCCAACCTATGCGTAATAGATGAAAGAATGACTATGGACTGTTAATGGAGAAATTGTAGACTGTTTTGGACCCATTTTGTGTTGTGCTTCAAAACTAAAAAATAAGTTTTGGGATTATGTGTGGTACTCCTATGAGTTATGAACACAACCTAATTAGAACAAGGGAAAAATCCGTTGCAACGAAATCATGGCGGATTTTCTAGTAAACCATGTAAAACGAACTAGTTAAAATTGTTTTGGGGGTTGTTCTTGAGCCAAAATTTGTGATGGTCTAGAATTAAATATTAAGTTCTGTAATGGTGGGTTGTGCTCTTAGGAGTTATGGAAATAACCCAATTGGAACAAAGCAAAAAGAAGCTAAAATGAATTTATGGTGAGTGTTCTAGTAAAACATGTTGAAAACAGAAACTAGTAGACTGCTGACCCTAAGGATAATTTTGTGGCTAGAATAAGTTCCTGAAAAAAAATTTAATTTTTTGGGAGAGTATAGTACACTAAATAAAGAATCCATAGCCTCTAGAATGGACTCATTCCGAGTTCAGACGAGCGAGTTATAATGTTCCAAAGTAAGCACGCCAAAACTGTCCAATCTGGAAAATCAGATTCAGACCTTCCTGTTTTATAAATTTTTTAAACTTGTGTGTTTCGAATTTGAAAATGGTTAAAACTTAAAAATTGTAGCCCCGAAAGTTAGCTTCGTGTGAGCATAAGAATCGCTCAAAAAAGTTTAGAAACGAATTAGTTATGACTATTTTAGTGAGAGGGGGTAAAGGTGGCCAGATTTTTTATAGTAATCTGACCTTGGTTGTAAAAAATGGAAATCTATTTCGTTTGAAGAAGGTGCTGGAACCATGGTCTAGATGGTGTTAAAGTAGATTGTATAAGCTTTAATTTGATGTAAGATTGAACGAAAACGAATGAGTAACGAGTGAGTTATGATAAAAACAAAAACAATGTTTTGTTAAAGAAAAAGTGCAAAAACGAGTTTTATAACTCGGAGTGAGATGTTTTAGAATTAATCGCGTTTATTAATCTATAATGCACGAACAATATTAGATAAGAATTATTATAATGTGAACCTATATATAAAGCCTTTTTAGTGGTTAATTGGTATTTTATTGTTAAATAAATTGTGTAGGATATTTGAAGGACGAGCCATCATAATTTGGCAAATAACGCTTAAGGCAAGTTCTTTTAGTAATTTGTTGACTTGGTTAAATGTATTGATGTGCATGTGTTGATTGTTTAAATATCTCACTGTTATGTGAATTATATGCGAGCATGATTAAAGTGTGCACGTTGTGCAATTATGTGATTATATTGTTCTATGTAGAACTTGAGTTATTCTAAACATACAATATGAGATGCATGAGGTATGCTATGAGATATAGGATGCAAATAAAACTTGAACATTAAGAGATGTATGATGCATATACAGATGCATTGCATAAGATTTATAATGCATGATTAAGATGCACGGTATGAGAATGATGATGCATGAATAAAAGGCAAATTATATGTTACGTGATGCATGTAAGGTGTAAACTGTTAGTTTTTGCTGAGCCGTCATGCTCATTCTTGCAAAAATAAAACTTTTACAGATTTACGATGCAGTGTAATTATCTTGATATTGTGATGATAAGGATTAGAGACACATGGAAACAAGAAGATTGCTAAATGTTTCTTTATTGTAATTATTTAGCCGTGATAACGGTAAGCAATGTAGGTGAATGAGAGTATGTAAATTTTAAATCAGAATTAGAAGATATCCATTTTGGATCAAGACGTGACTTGATCATGAATGAATGAAAAGATATATCATGAATGAATGAGAATAATAATCGCATAATTCAACATATTAGTTTACCATTTGTACCCTACATGTATAATATTATGTGTTCCTTATGAATAATATTAGAATAAAATATATGTTAATTTGCATTATTTAGAGTTGTGCATTTGGGAATCGAAATACATATAATTAAATAAAATAAGACTTGACAGTAATTCCATGTCTTATATTTAATTGGGACATTGTATGGTAGAAGGATTGAATTGTACGGTAACTATTAACTCAAAGGTTCTTTTGTGATTAATGTTGAAATCTATATTATCTGGAAAGTCGTTGATCACTAAGGGGCTTACGCTTATTGTAGAATAAATATTATTTATTTAAATGAATTAAATAGTTTAATTTATTTATTTAAATAAGATTAGAATTGTTCTAATTGATTTATTCACAACCGGTTTAATATGGAGAACCTAAAGGGTCACAATGCAAAAGGAAAATATTTATTTAAGAAGTAAATGGCATAATTGTAATAATAAGTTAAGTGTATTTAATTTACTCTATGGAGATAGAATAAATTAAATAGCTTAATATTTATTATTTAATATTTTATAAATATTAAATATAAATTAATAAGAGGAGTCTTATTATTATTATTACTTTTACTATTATTTAATTCCTAATAGGGATTGAGAATTAATTAATAGAAGTACTCTCCCATGGATTCCTAATTGGATTAGGAGCATTATTAATTAAAGGAGTTTAATTATAATACAAACCCTAATCCTAAATAGTTTAGGGAAGGGTTATTCCTACATCTATAAATAAGAGGGGTCTTATCATAGATTATGGTTACACACTCTTGCATTAGATTGTGGAGAGTACTTACAATTTCTATAGAGATAGAAACTAGGGTTTTGCCAAATACCCAATTTCTTGAATACTTGTTATTCCTTGGTGGATCACCTCTAGAGGCCAAACACTTGGGTGGCTAACGTTGATCAAAGGAAGGAATCACACCGTAGCATTCGAGGAGAACACGAAGGACTAGGAGTTGAACTTGTACCCGAGGAAGCTTTGTTCAACGAGGGTATAATTCTTATTCTCTTTATCTTTCGTTTATATCGTTAATTGAGCACATAGATTGATCTTGGTGATGGTTTGTATAAAAATTTAAAATCCGATTTTATCGCGCTTTCGCACTATTTATGTAATTTGATTGCATGTTCGCGCTATATACAAACCTAACAAAAATACGGATCAATGTCCACATCAAATGGAACAATGCATGGAAAGTCTAAAGGGAAGTGTTTTGAATTTTGTTCTAGTAGACTTTGCATGTGATTTTGAGTTATTTGATTTCTTTGTGATTAAACAAAAGGAACTTGTTGATTCGTTTGGTTTTGTGTTTAATCCAGGAATTCGAGTTTGTTTGCTATTGCGCCATGATGAGTTTCAAACGATGATATTTGACCCCGGTGCAATAAAATGGGAGTTTGTGCGAATGATCGAGATCATAAGATTCCTTTTTGATCCGGGAATTCGTCAAGGGATATATTTACGGATGGTCGAGTTCACAAGATTCATCTTTGATCCAGGAATTCGTGAATGGATGCATATACTACATGAAGAGTTTTACATGCTGATATTTGATCCAAGAGGATATAGGACTTTTCATAGTTCTATTTTCTTTTATTTTATTATATATGCATTTGATTTTTTAGGTAGAAATTTTGATTGTGTGTTAGTTTTAGTTGTTTGTTTAGTTTGTTTTGGTGTAGTTGTTAATTTGGAAGTATTTGGCATAAATGTGAAAGAGCATCGTGTTGATGTAGACAAGTTTTTGCTTAAAGGAAATCGAAAGTTTGAGTGTCCGGGTTGTGCTACGAGGAGTTTGTAGTGTGTTATGTTATATCGAGCATCGCTTGGAAGGAAACATATACGAGATGTCCATGTCAATGGGGGGAAATTGTCGGACATTGTTGCTATGTTCTTTGCAGGAGTTGGAGTTGTTGATGATTATCTTCATATTCTTACTTGCATTTTTGATATTGTTTATATATTTCATATGCTAGGTAAGACTTGTGATTATGAATTGTTTGATGCTACTAAATTAATCTGTTTTCATGTAGGGTCAGTTTTATGGGTAAATCATTTCCAAGAGGATGGAATGTGACGCCCCCAAATTCTCTACACTTCCCTGTAGTAGATATGGTGCTCACGTGAAACTATACAACTATAAATATTCAATAAAATATGACTTCTATCTATCCAAGATTCATAGTATCCCATAACAGATGATAGTTCCTGCTAGAACGTTATCTGTGTTTGGATACCCTCACTTGGATGTATAGATTCATGTCTCATGAATACTTCTTTCATATCGATATTCCCTATCTATCTGGCATTCACAGTATTAATGATAAGATTGTTCTTGGAACTGAGGGGCGCATTCCGGTAAAGGTGGCACCTTACCAGCGCTCATTAAGTGTAACCTCAGCGCTTACAGAACTCCCAGTATCATTTAAATACCCTCATTCAGATGTATAGTTCGTAAAGATACTGTATTTACTTAGTACAACTATGCTAAAGAAAGTAAAGATCAGAGTATAACACATTCGATGTAATAAAGGATGATAATATATTACATATCATTAAGTTCGGTTACATCGTTCTTAGTACTAAGTTATTACAACAAAGCCTTATAAAAGACTTGAGTTATTCAAAAACAGTAAATAAAACTAGTAAACATGTCCTTTTCCTTTGTGTGTCCCAGAAGTGCCGGGATTATCATTTAAAACTGCAAAATAAGATATATGCAAGAATGAGCTACAAATGCTCAGCAAGTTCATTTGAAAATGTAAACACAATATGTTTGATTTGAAAGATATCAATGATGTATAACTGAGGGTTCTGTACATGAACCATATATTTCAATTAGTTCTGTCAGTCTTCAATGACTTAGAACCGTTTGATTTCAGATATCTGGTAAGGGATCAGCCTAACCAATATCCTAGGAGTATGCATATCATCCTACAATTTTGTGTCGATATATAATCAACATGTACCGGCACCTTATCTCAAGGTGATTCAGTTCACCTTACATCAAGGTGTTCCATTTCTCAGTATAAGATGTCGTACCAAAACAATTTGGTTTGACACAACAATTTACGCTCGAATAAACAATATATGAATAATGTTTCATTTCTTAAGTTATGCTGAACAAGAAGCAATAACTTCACAATAATTGATAGCAAGATGTAATAGACTTGCTTAAATGTAACAAGGTTAGAAGACTTGCCTCGTATATCTTTTATAGTTAATATAACAGTTTAAACGTTCGTCGTAAATCCTACACGATTATAAGTTTATGTAGACAAATAAGCGTTTAACGATTAAATCTTTTAAGTTTTATTTCGGATATCATAACCGCATATAAATAAGACTTCTTCTACAATATATAAAATAATTTTAGCATTATAACTGCTTACAGAATGAATATTTTTCAACTATATTTAAAATAAATTGAGCATTATAACTGCTTGCAAAATGAATATTCGGCTATTATATTTGAGAAAATTTCAGCATTATAACTGCTTATAAAATGAATATTTTTACTAAATAGTTGAAGAAATTCGGACATAGTAACTGCTTATAAAAATATATTTTTTAATATATAAGCGAAATAACTCGGACATTATAACTGCTTGTAAATAGGACTTTTGTACTATATACTTAAAATAATTTGGGCATTATAACTGCTTATAAAAGTATATTTTTAAAAGAAGACTGAAAATAGTAACCACTAGAGTAATACCTCTTGTAGTTGCTAGCTTTACTTCCAATCACGCAGCGCTTCGATGCTTAGAAAGTAATTTTTATCTCACAATATCTCTTAGAATATAAATATAGAGTGTTTTTGCTCTTGAACTGCTCTTGAAAAATAGTAAGGAATGAATGAACTGAGCTTGCTCTTTATAGAAAAACCAAGTTTCACTAATTGCACGTTAGGGGCTCGGCTTATTACACTTTGTACCCTAGCATATTCTTAGAATATTCTTCTAAGCTCCTCAATGAAAATATCTTCCAAGCTCGACAATGCAGCTTGTAATTGAACCTATCTTCTAAGCTCCTCAATGAAAATATCTTCCAAGCTCTACAATGCAGCTTGCAATCTAAGCTCCTCAATGAAAATATCTTCTAAGCTCGACAATGCAGCTTGCAATTGAACCTATCTTCTAAGCTCCTCAATGAAAATATCTTCCAAGCTCGACAATGCAGCTTGCAATCTAAGCTTCTCAATGAAAATATCTTCTAAGCTCGACAATGCAGATTGCAATTGAACCTATCTTCTAAGCTCCTCAATGAAAATATCTTACAAGCTCGACAATGCAGCTTGTTACCGTAAGCACGACAAAGCACTATATCAGTTTAAGCACGACACAACAGCTTACTAAAAATAATTTGTCGGGATGCTTTTTGGTGAAATCGTGGAAAGCACGACAAATCATTTTGTCAATGTAAGCACGACTAAGCAGTTTGACCAAAAAAATTTTATTTGACCAAATTTATCGTTTACATGATATAATCACAAAACACCTGCTTCGAAATATCATTTCAATCTTTATTAAGCACATATGTTACAAACTTGAAATCTCATTAGGGTTTAAGGTTTTAAATTTTTCGATATCTAGTTTTACGTTATACGTTCTAATTCTAAACGTATACGATAATGTTTTCGAATTGTATTAAGTTTTCAAAGATTACCTGAACAGCCGTTCATCAGAATATATCATCACATAACACAGAGTCGGAATAAGAAATTTCATTTAATAAACACATAATTTACATATACAAATCTTATTAGGGTTCGGAATATTACACGGGATGTCAGATTTGAGGACAAATCCTTTTCAAGAGGAGGGGAATGATGAGATCCTGACCAGGCTCGCATCAAGCAATCAAGAGTTAACGCATGTTTTGGGTGTAAAACAAATGATCGAGAGTAATTTGGTTGGAAACTACTCAAGGATACCTAATTTGAGGCTCAATTCAAATGGATCGCGAGTGGAGGATAAATTCCATGATTTGGGATTGTTAGATATCATCTATATAATAAGACCAAATCAACTTAAGCCAAGTCATCAAGGTCGTGATCGTTTATGTCGTCTAATCATTGACAAAGCTACATTTCATTTCATGGGAACATTAGAGTTCACGCGACATTGTGATTGTCCAAGTATGATCGAGAATTTACATTCTATCACGCGACAATACAAGTTTTGGATTACATGGAACAAAGGGAATGGTTTTAAACTACATGGCAAGGCATTTGGAGTTTAAAAGGGCAAAATGGTCAGTTCTGTCAAACTGGCGCGCCCCGCACCAGTTTTGTACTAGAAGCAGCACGCCCCGCGCTAGACATGCAGAAGGTCTGGTCACCCGGCGTGCCACGCGCCAATTCCTTCACTATTCAGGCGCGTCCCGCGCCAGACAGGCGACATAGATTCTAAGAACCGCGTTTTTGTCCAGATTTTCCATATGTTTAGGAATTTTTCATATCTTTTAGATTTCTAATGAAATTAGGATATTTGTTAGATAGATTTGGTTCCTAATTACTTGTTGACTAGTTTTTCTATTCCTTTTAGGATTTAGGGTTTGATTTTCATTGTTTCTTATTCCTTAAAGGTTTAGGTTTCTTATTCCTTATAGAGTTAGGGTTTCTATGTATTAGTATAAATATATTACATAGCTGATGTAATAGAAGAACTACATCGTTTGATTAATAAAATTATTGTGAGACTTTTCTCATCTTTTGGTTATTTAAGAATTCCTAGATTATTTTCTTAATTTTCTTGAGATTTAATTATCGACTTATCATTCAACATATCGTAGTTGTTTGTGGTGTTATTCTACCGAACCATCAATCGTCGATTGTACCAAGGTTCCTGCTTTTTATAAGTACGGGGTTAGGTGTCATTAGTGTCCATTCAACGCAAGCTTCCTAGCGCAAAGCAATTGTAGTTTTGGTTCTCGTCTCAATATAAACGTTGGGTTAAGGTATTGTAAGCGTTTAGTAGGGATTTCGACATATAAAAGCAACGAAATTTAAAATTTTTAAAACAATTTTTGAAACCCTAAAACAGAATCCATGCGAAAGCATATTAATTCAGAGGTTTAGATTTGTTTTACCGATTATCCGAGCTTGAATGGAGACGATGGAAAATTCTGGAACAACTTCGAATCTTTAACGCAATCCAATAGAACTGCACCTCTATGGTATCCACACGAATGCCCCGCGAATCGTCACACGATCTGCAGCAAAGAGAACTGCGGTACTAGCCGCCAAGATCTGAATTTTCTGAAGTTTTTCTCTCTAGTATGTTTCTAAAACGGCTAGGGTTTTTTTTCACACACCTTTAAAACGGCTAATATATCATATATATATATATATAGCAGTCAAAAAGAATTAACCAAAACCTAATCCAATTAGAAAAGTAAAATTCGAATTTATATATATTATATCTTAATTAAGTCTTACTTAATTAATATATACAAATTATCCTATTAATTTAAATTCGTAATTTAAATACTATTAATCATATTGACATATTTAAATCCTTACAATTTAAATTAATTCCCCTTTAATTACGTTCTAAGTGTGTGACCTTATAGGTTATTATTATGTTCAATAATTTTAAAATCATATTATAAAATTATAAACAGTGAGCGGCATCTAGTAATGCATCATTGTTACCCAAGTAATAATAAGATCGGTGATTCGATAAAACCTGTTCGTGACCAATGTTTTAATATAATTTAATCCTTTTAACATTGATATTCTAGATTAAACTCGAGGCATGGAATGTGTCATACTCTTCATAATTTAATCTGAGTTTTCTTGATCAATGAGTAGACTATAGGAAACAAATCACTATTTGAGCATGGCCATGCATTTCATAGTCCTACTCAATCAAGAGGCCTATGGATATCACCCCTAATATATAGAAGGGTTAAATTCCATCTAGATCACTCATATTCCTCACACGATTCATGATGAACCCAATAATCACCTTTATTGTCCACCCTATTAAAGGTGACCTTTGATGATATCAACGTACATAAATTCCCGTGTAGTAATATAGTGATTTCCGGTCGGAGGATCATTATATCATTGTTACTATGAGAATTACTTATGACACTTTGCATAATGCTCCACGTAGAATTCTCATTGTGGGTCTGTCCAGTACATTGTTCTTTAACATGTACCTATGCATTGACTCAATATCTCATATATTTATGACCAATGAAATTTGACCATCAGTCAATCCACATACTAGTCTCAATGTATCATTATTGTCCCATTAACAATGATACTCGACTAGGGATATTTAAAAGTAATAATACTAATTGTAATTATATAATCTTATGTTCAAGTCATATACTTGAAGCTATATAATTTGTATCATTAATCTAAGCACTTTTATTATTCTATCATTTATATAATGCAGTAAATAAAACTATAATAAAATAATTCATTTATTCAATCAAATATAATATCAAAAGAAATGTTAAGCAATTACATCAAACAATTGGCCTCTAGGGCATAAACTCTAACAATCTCCCACTTGCACTAGAGCCAATCACTCATGTATCTAATACCCATGGAACTAGTGTGACCTTCATGCTTTTGCTGCGATAAAGCCTTGGTCAGTGGATCTGCAACATTATCATATGTTGGCACTCCGCATATATGTACATCTCCTCTATCAATGATTTCACGGATGAAATGGTACCGCCTAAGTATATGCTTGGATCGTTGGTGAGATCTAGGTTCCTTAGCCTATGCAATGGTTCCATCATTATCACAGTATAGCTCAACTGGATCAACAATGGTTGGAACATCACCAAGTTTAGTGACGAACTTTTAATCCATACAGCCTCCTTGGCCGCACTAGAAGCAGCAATATACTCAGCCTCTGTCGTAGAATCGGCTACTGTCTCTTGCTTCGAACTTTTCCAGCTAACAGCACCACCATTAAGGCAAAACATAAAACCTGACTGAGACTTATAGTTATCTTTGTCAGTCTGGAAACTAGCATATGTGTAACCCTTTACTGCCAGTTCGTCTTCACCTCTATATACCAAGAATGAATCCTTAGTCCTTTTTAGGTATTTGAGGATATTCTTGACTGCTTTCCAGTGACCTTCACCGCCCGTACATCGGGGTCCTCTTTGGTATTAGGTGTACCTTGCGTTTGGCTTCGGGAAGTCAAACGTTTGGGCCTTAGCGTCATTCTAAGACTTTGGCTTTAGAGTTACGACTTTAAAAGTCAGGTCCGAGCCTTACTGGTAATTAAAAGTTCTGCTTCGGGTTCAACACTGAGCCGGACCTTTAGCAGCTATCCGCACCTTCGGGTTCGACTACGGATTTCCCCCTTAGAAACCCCTCGTAGTTCGGGATCTCTCGTGGTTCGGGAACCACTTCGGGATTGGGTGAACTAATGCTCGACTCACTTAGTGACTTCAGAGAAATAGTTAAGGTTCGGGTTCGGGGTCGGATAACCTGTCACCTCCAGTGATTTGACTTTGGGTTCTCCTTCGGGAAACCTTTCAGCTTCGGGGTCGAGTAGCGGACTAAAGTCCCTCTTCGGGGATTGAGAGTTTGGGTTCAGGAAACAACCTATTGGTTCGTCTATATCACAATCGCTTTTGGACTGAACCAAGCCCTCACAGAGAAACGGCTAGGGCCTTCGATTTCCAATATTGAACTAAACCTATTGGAATCAAAGGCTAATGCCTTCAGGTTTGATAATAGATCCCGCTATAGGAACCATTCTACAGTTTGGGGTCGGGTAACCACCGGTACCTAACCTTGTTGCTTAGGTCCAAGAGTTTAGGGTGAGGCGACGAACCTCATCGGGCAACTTCGGTCCTTTCGATCTTGCTAAGTGGTAAGGATAGGGTCATTAATACGACTATATCTACTCGGTGCCTGCATTACACCCTACGACTCAAGAATTAACGTTAATCCCCCATTACGGCATATCATGCTCGACTCGACACCTACTGACTCAATCAAAAGGGAATTTAACTAGATAAGGTAAGATAAATGCTTGAAATAGAAAGGAAGTCTCACCTCTTCGGAGCTTCGATATCTAGTTCCCTAGCTTTCGGATTCTACTCGCCCTTCCAAACGACAAGGATTTCTCCCAAGGTTACTCTTACCTCTCAGCTTACAGTATCTCTCTTGTATCAGTATTGCATAAACTCAGCAAACTTCCCCAAGAGAACAGGGTCTCTATTTATAGAGAAACCTTTATCCAGTCGCTGATTATTACCTAGTGGGTAGGACCAATATACACCGATAATACTCGCTGGTTAAGCGTGATTAGGTGAAAAGCTTCACCAACTCTCTGTTACATCAACCGACAGGTTGTCATTCGCATGCCTGAGTTTTCGTATCACACGGAATAGGCCATTGGCCTAGCGCAGTTGGTTGTACTAACAAGCTAGGATTTAAAATAATAACCTACTACCTCACATTGGCAATACAGCCTTTGGCTGTTACAACATATATAACATTGGGCTTCCTGAGTACTCCTATATAGGTATATAAGGAACTTATAATACTCTTGCCCGGCCTTCAAGTCCACTTGCCCAGCCATCGGGATTAGGCCTGATTAATTCCTTTGGGCCGTTCCACTATAACCTCTTAGGGAGACTCTAAATTAAGACTGCCTTTATGTAACACCTCTTCGTTAATCATCTATAAGTCCAATGCACAATTTCGCTTGGGCTTGTTTACTAGGCTAGTCCATTAATATTCCAAGTATACTCGTGGACTATTAAATCAAATAACACATAGTCACAAACAGTCATCCAAATCATTTAAGGACTTAAATTAATAACAATAAACAAAAGAATTTAATAACGAAAATTAAATTATTGACCTTAATAATAATGCTAGGAAAATCGTGGTCATTACAAGAAACCAGAATTAGAATCCCCTTCTTTGAGCCAAAGCACTCTGGATTTCTGCCTAATGAGGGATTCCTCTAAGACAATAGCATCCCACAGATTAGCAGAGAGTTCCCTTGGAATTCTAATTAGTTGCACATCCCCAGGCCTGACAAAAAGCTCAAGCTAAACATTATGCAGAAGATTTATAGCTTGAATAACATTATTTGACACATTACCAACAGTCTTATTCAAGACACAAATCGCCTTTTTTGCCCTTTTATGTTTTTCAGCAAGCACAAACAGAGGATCCCCATAAATTTGACAGTTCCAAGCATTAGTAATAGCTTCTTTAAAGCCTTCCAATTTAAGTATGAAGTTGAAGAATTGGAAAGGCTTTGGGATCCTGGGCAAAACAAGACCAGTGCTAAGAATGGCAGGGCTGTGATCAGAAAGCCCCATCGTTCCAAAGTGAGCAGAGAAGGAGCCAAACAAAGATAACCATCAACTATTAACCAAGATACGATCCAGTTTTTTGTAAGTAGGACAATTATCCTGCGAGTCCCAAGTAAAATGAGCACCAGTAAATCTAACGTCCTCAGCCGATATAGCCTTCAGACAGGCTTTAAATTCTGCATTGCCATGATCCCAACTAACAGCACCACCCATAACCTCATCTAGGCTGATGGTTTCATTGAAGTCCCTAAGTAAGGTCCATGGGGAGTTCATAGAAGCAGCAATGGAGTTCGGATCCTTCCAAAGGTCTCTGCGTTCGACAGGAGTATGCAGAGCGTAAATAATAGAGACATAAAATTGAGTGTTTATAGCGGTAGAGATGACAACGCAATGGATAACTTGCGATGACTTGAACAGAATACTAACATCCCAAATATTGGGGTCCGAACCAATCCAAATTCTGCCATTGGCATGGTATTCGTAATTAAAATCCCAATTTCACCTGCTACAAATCCTATGAGAAATAGATTGGGCTTTGTGAGCCTTCACCTCAGTTTCAATTAGCCTAACAAATGAGATCTGGTTTGAGAGAAAGAAGTCATGGACAGAAGTCTACTTAGGCTCTAAATTTAATCCCCTAATATTAAACGAGCAAAATTAACCATCAAAAAATAGGGGGAATAGGTGTGGATCGTTGTCCCCTGGTACAATTGTTATTCTGTGGAGCAATAGGCGAATCTAAAACAGGTTTGGCTATGGGTTTTTGATCCTTCCCTTCCTTTTCGTCAATTAATTTTTAGCTTGCAAACTAGGGGGTTTGGTAAGGGAGTATCATCAGTGCTAGATGGAGAAAAAGGAACCACATCTGATGTACTAGGAAGCATCGAGAAGGAATTAGAAACAGGGGTGGAGGGGAACCCACCGAATGTGAATAAGCATAGGAGGCACCCCTGCCTCTATTGACTATAGTCCATTGGGGGGGGGGGGCTGGATCATTAGCATCCAATGGACGTTTGATAGCGCATTTGATATAGGAGTAGCATGAGCCAAGGATAAAACAGTAGCAGCAACCGAATCATTAGCAGCAACAGCAGAGGGAGCATTTGCAGTAGCAGTAGAGGAAACATTAGCATCAGCATTAGCAAAATCAATAGGGGGAATGAGTTTCATGAATGTCGGTATCGGCAGAGGGAATGAGTTTCAGCTCAGGAACAGTGATCTTTTTTACCCATTTTGGCTTTGCTCTAGAACATTTAAGAGAAGAGTGACCAAAAACATTGCACAAGGAGCAAGAGACGGGCTTATTTTGATACTCCACCTTTATTTCAATATCCTTGTCACACCCAGTAATTTCATCATAAACAGTCACCATGATGTGATCACGCAACATAGAATTAACCCCAATTTCAAGGCAAACTCGAGCAAATTTCATAGGCTCCATTTTTCCAGTGAAGTCATCCGCATATAAAGGCCCTCTAATCCCACTGGCGATATAACTTAGCCCCTCGTTAGTCAAATAAGATAGGGGAACATTATGGAATTTGACCCAAATAGGAATTTTAGTACATGAATTATTATGGAAGTTTATCCCTTCTTTCCAAGGTGAGAGGGTAATGAGCTTGTTTGTTATATACCAGGGCCCCAAGGCCAGGACATTGTCCCTATCGTATTCATTTAGGAATTTGAATATGAAGTAACTCTTATCATGAAGGAAAACCTTCTACAGACCATACTTGCCCCAAAATTTGAAAGCAGTCTCTTCTACCACTTTAAACAGCAGCCGGGAATATTAGAAACAGCTAACCAGGCTAGTTGACCACAAACAACGACCCTTCTTTAGAATTTCCGGAGGAGGCTTTATGAAAACTTCACCGTCAATGATAGTAGGCGGGTGGAAAGAAAGCTTGCAGCATTTATTGACTTTTACCCCTGTAACAATAGCGTTCCAGGAAGGCGGTCCCACACTACCCGACTTAGTCTGTTCAGCGGAGGTGGAGGGGGTGAGGGGATTTCACCGTCTTCAACCTCATGACCAAGACCCATATTTAAAGCAGAAATCGTAGAATTAGGCTTAGGAACATTCTGAAGAACAACAACGGCATCCTTTTCAGAGGGAGAAACATTTGCACGAACCCCAGAGGGATGGAAAGAAACCTTGCCTCTATTAGGACTTTCAACAAACAGGTTGCGTGCATTATCCACCCGAGCAATAGTTCCATTTTGAACATATGCATTAATATCCTTAACTGATATTCCATGAGCAGCTAGGCAGTCCATGAGCTCGAGATTTCTTTTTCGTTCTGCAATAGCATCAAATCGTTCCTGGCGAGATAATTGCATAGCAGCCGATACAATATCCCGAGCCGGAGAGTTAAGACCAAACATATTATCTAAGTAAAGAAAATAACGATACTTGTTTACCAATATCCCGAGCCGGAGAGTCAGCATCGAATACATTTGTGGTAAGAGATAACTCCAGCGGAGAAGGCTTTGGTTTCACAGAATTGGATGAGGGAACCGCGACCCCAAGATCCTCAAAGATGACTGCAGAAAAAGGGTGAGCTGCGGACAAATGATTTGCCATAAAAGAGGCGGGGGAAAAATGGAAGCAAGAGGAATAGATGAGCGATAAAAGAGGAGAGGAAGAGGGAGAAACAACGATGAGAGAGAGTTTACCAGAAGAAGCCAAAAGAAAGGAGGGGGGCGGCGCCCAAAGAACAGTGGCCGGAGAAATAATTCAATGAGAGAAGAGGGAGCGAAAAACCTAGAGAGAGAAACATCTTATATCTTGAGTGAGGGTATCTTGTTCGAATTAATAGCAACTTATGCAATGATGATTGTTCTAATGAAATGACATGACCACTACTATTGTTAACTGACAACAATTTATGTAAAGCGTGATCAACATGAAAACCTAACTCAACATAAGGACTAGAATGAATTTCATGCAAATTAGAGTTTTGAGAACAAGAAGAAATATCATGATCATAAACTAATTCAACAAAGTTCAAATATCCTCCATAATTTATGAAAAAGACGATTCTACCATCAAAATAGCTAATCACAAATTTACCAATGGAAGCATGCAATACATGTTTTAGATAACTAATGAAAACACTAGATGCATCAGTTAATCTAATAGAAATAACTATTCACCTATACAAGTCAATGTTAACACAATTTTCCCTTCATCACAACTTATCATGCTAATTTAACTCGGCATTGTCATCACATGATCATCATCAAACGTAGATAAAACATAAGCATTATGCGATTTATCAAACATATTATCTAAGTAAAGAAAATAACGATATTTGTTTATCAATTCAAAATCGACAAACATGCTCGACGTCTTATCCTCCTTAGGTACTATGATTTCACGAACAACACATGCACTCATGCTTTGATACCAAATGATAGACTCCACGACACGCTTGCGTGAGGCGGTCGTCGCCCGGATCGATTCTAACAAGTTGTAGGATGGATAGCTTGCAACACCTTAACCCCTCGCCTATATGTAGACGACAATCTTGGTATAATTGCCCGCGTAATGAATTCTGCATTAAATGAACACCAACGACACCTCGACCCCTCGCTTATATTGAAGCGGTAATCTTGGTATAATCGACGATTGATGCGGTAGAAGACGCCACACACAACTATGAATGGTTGTATGATAAGTCAATTATGAATCTCAAAGAAGAATTAAGGAATACTTATGAATTTTTCAAAAACCACAAGTAGAGAAACAAACTTACAATAATATTGATAATGCTGAAAATTCAAGTTGTTAAACCATTACACCATGAAGCATATTTATACTAAGCTTGAGAATAATCTAGAATCAAAAAACCCTAGCAATTGTTGGAAAACATCATTACAGAAAATAAAGAACTAAAAATCAAAATATGCACACTGTTATAGGGGGTTGGCGCCAGGGCGCGACAAATGAACTGGATTTTCGCGTCGGGGCGGGCTCGCGTCGGGGCGCGGACCAAAATGGTTGGGGCTGGGGTGAGCTAAATGGGCTGTGGTTTGGGGCCGGGGCGAGCTGGTCTATTTCCGAAAAGGTTGATTCTGATGTTCATGCTTTGGCACTTTCGTTTGCAACATGTTCATAACTTCCACGAACCTAGAATCCAACTCATTATCTTCTAAACTCAACACAACGTCGATTCAAGCTTTTTTTTGAATCATATTCCACGATAAACGCCTTGTCGTGTAACTCATCTCCCTTGATGAACGCCTTGCTTGGTAGCTCGAATCCCTCTCCGCCATTCCACACATTGCATTATGGTTGAGTTTGTGTTGATTCGATCTTACTATGTAGATAGCAACTAGTGACCCAAAATCACATGTTTGTTCCTTAAGCTTCATTCGAATCTAACTAAGCACTATTCCAAGCCTCCGTGAGTTGAAGACATTCCAATCACTCTTGATCATCCGCTGACTCCTCGATACTTGAGTCGAGTGAATGTCATAAAATTCTAATCCCCTCATGTTTGTATCATTCCTCTCCTCTTCAAAAGGATTTGTCCTCAAATATAATCTTCCCTCCTCGTGAAAAGGACTCATCCATAATTTTGATCCTGGGTCAAATATTAGTATATAGAATTCTTCACGTAGCATATAATCCCATTTACGAATCCCCGAATCGAAGACCAATTCGATGATCTCGTGCAGTCGTAAATTCATCCACTTCAATGATCCAGGATCAAATATTACAATTTGAAACTCAACACATTTCTCAAGCAAACACTCTTGAATTCCTGGTTTAAACACAAAATAACACCAATAAACATGAGCCTCTAGTATAATCAAGGAAAACTCAAGAAACTCAAAATTATATGTATAGTCTACTAAACCAACATTCAAAAAACTTCCCTATAATCTCTCAATGCTTTGTTCGAATGGATCTTCCCAACAATCCATGTTTTTCTTTTCGAAGAGTAAGATCCCATCTCGAATCTTCAAAATACCAACAACCTTTTTCTTCCCATTGACAATAGCGACTTCAACATTAATTAATGATATCAACGGAATTGAAAGATCATAACCAACACCACAAAGTGGAATTTCACTAACATATATATGATGATTACTACTAGACCCAACGCTTGCTAAAGAATTTTCCCAAGGTTGATTAATAGTCAGAATATCATTAAAACAGGTATTACCAAATGATAACATTTCATGTAGTGAGGCTTGTCCTCATGAAAAGATACCAAATGATAGCAACTTATGCAATGATGATTGTTCTAACAAAATGATATGATCACTACCATTGTCAACTGACGACAATTTATGTAAAGCTTGATCAACATGAAAACCGAACTCAACTTATGGACTAGAATGAATTTCATGCAAATTAGAGTTTTGAGAACAAGAAGAAATATCATGATAATAAACTAATTCAACAAAGTTCAAATATCTTCCATAATTTATGACAAAGACGATTCTACCATCAAAATAGCTAATCACAAATTTACCAATGGAAGCATGCAAGACATGTCTTAGATAACTCATGAAAACACTAGATGCATCAGTTAATCTAACAAAAATAACTATCCACCTATACAAGTCACATGTTAACACAATTTTCCCTTCATCACAACTTATCATGCTAATTTGACTCGACATTGTCATCACATGATCATCATCAAATGTAGATAAAACATAAGCATTATGCGATTTATCAAACATATTATCTAAGTAAAGAAAATAACGATACTTGTTTACCAATTCAAAATCGACAAACAAGTTCGACGTCTTATCCTCCGTAGGTACTATGATTTCACCAACAACACACGCACTCATGCTTTGATACCAAATGATAGACTCTAAAAAAAAGAAAGGTCGAGTGATGGGGTTTCTCTCTCTAAAATTTTCACTCTGCCTTCTCTCTAGATTTTCAAATTTTTCTTCCCCCTCGTTCCTCTATTTTAGCTGATTTCTTGCCTCTAGATCTCTTCTTTCTCTTCTCCTTGTCGTCCTATTCGTTCTTTCGATCTGTTTTCATCTTCGTTGTTCCTCTTTTCGTTCTATGTCATTCATTATGGATAGTTATTCTCATCTCTCGGCAGGTAACTCTTAGAGTTCTCAGTCCCAAGACCTTTTTGCGGAGTTCGGTGTATCTGGGCCTTCTTCCCCATTGCTTTCCTCCCCCTTGATTCTCTGTAGTGATGATATGGGGGAGTCATACCCGGTTCCTCTTGCTATTGCAGTTAGTTCCGATGATTCTACATCTTTAGACAAAGCCCTAGAGGTCGATGTTGGCCCAGTTCTAGGCCAAGAGGCTCAGGACATTTTCAAGGCTGCTCATTATTTTTCCAGGCAAGATAGGGAGGATGCTATTTCGGAGAGAAAGAGGAATTTGCAACTTATGGAGTTCATCTCTGCCCTTGGCTTATCTGTGAATGATGTAAACTCTTTCATCTCGAAAGGAAAAATTGTAGATTTAGATTCTGCCCACAAAGTGCTCGTCAAAAGTCCCATGAGAGTGGGTGAATCCTGTGACGCCCCCAAATCTCTACGCTCCCCTGTAGCAGATCTGGTGCTCACATGGAACTATACAACTATAAATATTCAATAAAATATGACTTCTAGTTATCCAAGGTTCACAGTATCCCATAACAGGTACTAGTTCCGGCCAGAACGTTGTCTGTGTTTGGATACCCTCACTTAGATACATAGATTCATATCTTATGAATATCTCTTTCATATCCATATTCCCTATCTATCTGACATTCACAGTATTAATGATAAGATTGTCCATATAGGACTCTCAACATCATTTAGATACCCTCATTCAGATGTATAGTTCATATAGACACTGTATTTAACTTAGTACAACTATTCTAAAGAATTTAAAGATCAGAGTATAACGCATTCTATAACATAAAGGATCATAATATATTACATAACGTTTTGTTCGGTTACATCATTCGTTATACTAAGTTATTACAACAACAAGTCTTTAAAAAGACTTAAAGTATACAACAATAAACATTAAAGCTAATAAGCATGGCTTTTCCCCTTGTTAGTCCCAGACGTGCCAGGGATATATTTTATAGCTGCAAAAGAAGATATGCGCAAGAATGAGCTACAAATGCTCAGCAAGTTCATTTAAATATGTAAACACCATGTGTTTGATTTGAAAGATGTCAATGATGTATACTGAGGGTTCTGTACATGAACCATATATTTCATTTAGTTCTATCAGTCTTTAATGACTTAGAACCATTTGAGTTTTGGATATCTGGTAGGTGATCAGCCTCACCAATATCCTAGGAGTATGCATATCATCCTACCAATTTATGTTGATATATTATCAACTGTTCGTCACCTTATATTAAGGGAATTTCGTCACCTTAATTTTAAGGGAAAATTTCGGGTTCACCTTACATCAAGGTGTTCCATTTCTCAGTATCAGATGTCGTACCAAACAATTTGGCTTGACACAACAATTTAAGCTCGAACAAGCAATATATGAATAATAATTCATTTCTTAAGTTATGCTGAACAAGAAGCAATAACTTCACAATAATTGATAGCAAGATGTATAATACTTGCTTAATATAAATTGAGAAAGGTTAGGACACTTGCCTTAGCGTAGCTCACTAAAATTTTTAGTACAATCGGTCAACGCACGTAGTCTACGTATACCAATAATAAGCGTTAGCACGTATATAAACATGTATCACGCTAATCTAAACAAGTTTCATTAAGGTTCGACGTTGATTCGGTATCTCGGTCGCATCCTTAATGGCTAAACACATAGATTGTTCGATAAAACTTCATTTGGAAGTCTAATTATTAGTCTAAATAATTTAATTATTATTTCTAACATTTTTAGAAGCTTGGTATTATTTTTAAATAATTTTCAGAAGCTTGGAAGTATTTTTAAATAATTTTACAGGCTTAGGAATATTTTAAAATGATTTAATTATCATTTAGAATAATTTTAAAACATTTAATATGTTATTTAAATGATTTATTTATAATTTAGAATATTTTTTGATATTTAAAATATTATTTAAATGATTTATTTATCATTTATAATATTTTTAGAAAGATAGAATATTATTTAAATGATTTATTTTATCATTAATGATGTTCTTAGAAATTATTTTATCATTATAATAATTTAATTATTACTTATAATAATTTTCAAAAACTTAATTTGATATTTAAATGATTTAATTATCATTTAAAGTAATTTTTAAATACTTAATATATTATTTAAATGATTTTATTTATCATTAATAATATTTAAATATTTAATATTTTATTTAATTATTATATATAATAATTTTATTTACCTTAATATCATTTTTAAATAATTAATATAATTATTTACTAATTTAATACCATTTTTAAATAATTAAAACAATTATTAAATGATTTATCATAATTATTATTTAATATTTAATAAAATTAAATAATAATTCAGAATATATAAAAATATTAAAAATAATTTTTTTTATAATTAAAAATGAATTTTCGGATTTATTTATTAATTATTAATAATTATTTAATATTTATTTATTATTTTATAATTTATTTAATTAATTTTTATTTTATTTTTATTAAAAATCCGTCGATAAAGGGCTTTAGCGACGGTCTGCTTAGTTTCATAGGTTTCTGGGTTGGTGTATGCATTTCGTCGCTAAAGGTGTTCTTCATGAAGAACACCTGGTCAACATCCAACAGTGACCTTTGACCTCAATTTAATTCCAACTGGTTTGATGTTTGTGTTTGATTTTTGTTTGTTGTTATAGCCAACATGGCAGTGTACAACGACATAACAAATTCCATCTTGAAATATATCATAACATGCTAGATATTTATGGTCAAACTACCCACCCCGTTCATGACTGTTCTTGAGTTTCTGGGTAACCCAGAAACTCATCCAGTCATAACGGTCAACGTGGTTTGACTGCTAATTCCGTTTGATTGATTGTTTGTGTATGTGTTTTAATGGTTCAAGATTAAAGTCTATATAGCATACAACAACTTTAAACCAACAAACTACACAAAATATGTCATCTGGGTTGATCAAAAGTCTTGTCAGACTCTGTCAGAATGTTCTTCATGTTTCTGGGTTACCCAGAAATGAAAATCCGAACGGTCAAAGCACTTTTGACCTATCATATCTTTCATCCTAGTTATTTGTTTGCTATGATACACGTCGGGCTTTAAAGATAACATGGTAGGCTACACATATATGCATAAAAACATATCAAACACCTAATCTAAGAGGATCAAAAGGCCTGACAAAAAGGCCTGTCAGACTGTTCTTGACTGCCAAGAACAGTTTGAGTTTTTGGCTTGATTTTCATACCTAGATGTTATGTAAACATGTTTTGACCGCCCAGATCACTTATTAACACATTAACAAGTATTCCTAAACATCTAAAACACAAAAATTTTCCAGGCTTGAAGATCAAACATAAATTAGGGTTTTGTGCACCTTTTTCTTCAAATTTTGATTTCTGGCTTCTGATTCTGAGCTTGTGATTGCTAGGGTTTGTTTAGGCTGGATATGTGAGTGTATAAGCTTTAAAATTTCGTAGGTTTAAAGCTCAGCATCTCATTCTACTTATAGCAACTTGAATTTAGGGTTTCCTAGACTAATTTCCAAACTTTGCTCCCAAAAATATCTAAGCTTGGAACTTGTGGTGCTTATGATCTGGCCTAATTAACCTACTTGTGCTGGAGTGTGTCAAGCACAAGCTTGCACACTCCTAGCTTCATTTTCATTGGCTAGGATTTTAATTTTCATTTATTTACTTACTAATTAATTCTAGATTTTTGTTAATCATGATTAGGTTGTTAACTTAGGTTTAGTAATACCTTAATTAAGATATTATATCATAATTAAGATTTTACATTTCATAAATTAGGGTTATTGAACCAAATTAGGGTTTTAGGGTTCCTAATTAGGGTTTAGGGTTTCCAATCCTATAATTAGGGTTTCAATCTTTCGTTTAGGGTTTAATTTAATCTTAATAATTCATAATTAATATTATGATTCATCATTTAAATCTTAATTACATCAATTAAGATTATTGTACAATAATTAGGGTTTTAATTGATCAATTTCGGACAATTATTACCAATTAGGGTTTTCAAATTAGGGTTTCTATTTCCGCATAACATTTTAAAACCCTATTTAACTTATTTTAAAATTTTATCATTTAATATAATATTATATTAATGTCAAAGCACGACAAAGCACTTCGTCAATTCCAAGTACGACACAGCAGCTTACAAAAATAATTTACCGAAATGCTTCTCGGTGAATTCGCCGGAAGCACGACAAAATCATTTTGTCCGATTAAGCACGACACAGCTACTTGGCGAAAAATTTTTATTTGACCTAATTGTTTAGTAAAATACGAAATCACATAATACCAAGTCAGAACAAGAAATTTCATTTATTAAACACATAATTTACATATACAAATCTTATTAGGGTTCGGAATATTACATTCACCCCCACTAATAAGAATTTCGTCCTCGAAATTTACAGTGCAGTCTATGAAAATAAATGTGGGTAGTTATCTCGCATTTTACTCTCGAGCTCCCACGTAGCTTCCTCGATATTCTGATTTCTCCAGATAACCTTAACCGAAGGTATCTTTTTATTTCGCAATTGCTGTGCTTTCCTATCCACAATTTCAATAGGAATTTCTTCATACGATAAATCCTTCTCGATTTGAATGGGCTCATAATCAATAACGTGTTTATAATCAGGTTTGTACGGTCGTAACACGGACCCATGAAACACGTTATGAATATGTTCTAGTTCAGGAGGTAGGGCTACCTCATAGGCTACCTCACCTATTCTCCTCAATATTTGAAATGGCCCAATAAATCTCGGACTCAATTTGCCCTTCTTGCCGAAACGTATTTTTCCCTTCCACGGAGATACTTTTAAGAATACGTGACTACCGACTTCGAAATCTTGTAATTTCCTGTGTTGATCAGCATATTTCTTCTGTCGATCTTGTGACGCTTGTAATCTTCCCCGTATAATTCGAACTACCTCCGTGGTTTGTTGCACTATTTCGGGTCCTAGCATTTGCCGTTCCCCAACCTCGTCCCAACATAAAGGCGTCCTACATTTTCTTCCATATAGGGCTTCAAATGGTGGCATCCCTATGCTGGCATGGTAGCTATTGTTTTATGCAAATTCTACCAAAGGTAATTGATCTTCCCAACTTCCCTTGAAATCCATGATGCAAGAGCGCAACATGTCTTCCAATGTCTGGATGGTTCTCTCACTCTGACCGTCAGTTTGTGGATGGTATGCTGTACTTAGTCTCAATTGAGTTCCTAAATTTTTCTGGAGACTTATCCAAAAATTTGAAGTAAATCGTGGATCTCTGTCTGATACTATAGAAACAGGGACTCTATGTCTAGAAATAATTTCATTGATGTAAAGTCTGGCTAATTGGTCGAGACTGAAGTTAATTTTGATGGGTAGAAAATGAGTTGTTTTGGTAAGACGATCTACAATTACCCAAATGGCACTGTGACCCTTTTGTGTGGTTGGAAGGCCAACTACGAAATCCATGGTAATATGCTCCCATTTCCACTCAGGAATTTCTAAGGGTTGTAATAATCCACTTGGTTTCTGATGTTCAGCTTTAACCCTTTGACATGTTAAACATTTACTTACCCACTCCGCTATTTCTCTCTTCATGTTAGACCACCAAAAATGTTGGCTCAGGTCTTTATACATTTTTGTACTCCCTGGATGTACAACAAATTTAGAATTATGGGCTTCATTCAGTATTTCGTCTTTTCACTCTTGTACTGAAGGTACCCAAATTCTATTTTCGTATCTTAGTACTCCATCCTTATCCACTCTAAACTTAACATTCTTTTTATGAGTCATTTCTGCCTTATACTTCTGACATTCTGCATCAGTCTCCTGTAATTCTTTGACTTTGTCCAATAAAGTCGAATTACCCTTAATGACAAATAACTTCTAGGTAGAGTTAACTGGAACTCTCACCTCAATCTCAAGTTTGTCAAACTCTTTTATCAGTACCTCGTTATTAGTCATCACATTCAATTTCTCCTGGTTTTGTTTGCTTTGATACCAACCTGTGACGCCCCCAAATCTCTACGCTCCCCTGTAGCAGATCTGGTGCTCACGTGGAACTATACAACTATAAATATTCAATAAAATATGACTTCTAGTTATCCAAGGTTCACAGTATCCCATAACAGGTACTAGTTCCGGCCAGAACGTTGTCTGTGTTTGGATACCCTCACTTAGACTTCTCTTTTCCTTATGAAATTTTATTAAAGCTTCATTCTCGTTTTCAGCTATAATAGCTTTCTCGAGAATTTCTGGAAAAAGTTTCTCACTTGAAATACTGACAATTTGCTACGAATTTGGAGTTTTAATCCCTCTTCGTATCTCCTAGTCTTTCTTGCCTCTGTATCAACCTGATGTGAGGCAAACCTGGCTAATTCATTGAACTTGGCCGTATACTGGGATACGGTAAGTTCTCCTTGTTTCAATTCTAAGAAATCGTACCTCCATACGATCCTTCATTGATTGGGGAAAATAATTTTCGAAGAATAATTCCTTAAACCTGGTCCAAGGAATTATATCCTCACCTGCACGAATTTTTGTATTTTTCCCACCAATGATTTGCCTCACCCTTGAGGAAAAAAGGTGGCAAAGATCGTCTTTTGATCTTCGCCAACATTCGTTACCCTGAAAAACTTTTCTATCTCGGTAACCCATGTTTGAGCCTCAATTGGTTCCCGCGGTTTCCCTTAAATTCCGGTGGTCCAACAAGTTTAAAGTCCTTGAATATTGTACCCTGTGGATTAACTGGGGTGGGTTTGAGGTGGTGGACGATTTTTGTAAGGTTTCTAAGAGGATATCTACTAATTGTTGTGTGGGATTTGGCTCGGTGGTCTCAGTTCGGGCTTGGGTTCTTCGTCCTGATGCCATGGTTCTAAAATAAAGAAAAGCAAGTATAAATACAAAGATATGCTTACATAGAACTAACAATTTGATTATATAAACACAACTTGTATATAACATGCAACAACGATTACATAACCGACTAGTAGTTATACTACTACTAGTTATTACAAAGGATTTCCTATTTTTACAACTCAAAATTTTGATATCGTACTAAGTACAACACATAAACTTAGACACTACTAAACTGCGCTATTACGCATCCCCTTATCAGCATCTCGTATCATGTGACCGACTACTGCTCTATCAATCATATAGTCCTCCTTCTCCTCTTCCACCGGATACCTAAACACTCGTCGCTCTAGGCCATCAAATGCCGCCTTACTCTTCCTATCGGCTCTGTATGCCTGCATCTGTGCCTCCTGTTTCTCCCTCTGTGTGTCCTGAAGGAGTATCCTCAAACGCCGAGTTGTATCTCGCTCACTCTCCAATAATCCTGTCGCTATGTTTGCACGAGAGTTAGCAGCTTCTAACTCTACTGTTGACTGCTGTACCAACTCGATGACTATCTCTTCGTGTCTTTCGACACTCATCAATCTGGCCTGCTCCCAATATCCTCCTCAGAATCAGGGTCTACTAACTGCCCATCTACCGGGTTCTCTGCCTCCTCTGCCTCTAAGATCTCCTCATCATGGATAAGCTCCTCTTCCTCTGGGTCTTCATCCTCGAAAATCTAGTTCAGGGGTAGCTGGCTCGTAATCAGGCACCTCATCGGGCTCACTGTCGGATAACCATCCTATGTGTTGGTTTACTCCAGCCATCCTACAAAAGAATTTTAATTTATTTAGTATTTATGGGGAAACAAATTTTACACATAAGATAAAGCTTTTAAGATTATTTTATGTATCATTAAGTATTTTACGGACTCAAAGACTATATTCTAAGGTATTTCCTAACTACCTTAGAGCTATAATCTACAGCTCTGATACCAACCTGTGACGGCCCCCAAATCTCTACGCTCCCCTGCAGCAGATCTGGTGCTCACGTGGAACTATACAACTATAAATATTCAATAAAATATGACTTCTAGTTATCCAAGGTTCACAGTATCCCATAACAGGTACTAGTTCCGGCCAGAACGTTGTCTGTGTTTGGATACCCTCACTTAGATACATAGATTCATATCTTATGAATATCTCTTTCATATCCATATTCCCTATCTATCTGACATTCCACAGTATTAATGATAAGATTGTCCATATAGGACTCTCAACATCATTTAGATACCCTCATTCAGATGTATAGTTCATATAGACACTGTATTTAACTTAGTAACAACTATTCTAAAGAATTTAAAGATCAGAGTATAACGCATTCTATAACATAAAGGATCATAATATATTACATAACGTTTTGTTCGGTTACATCATTCGTTTATACTAAGTTATTACAACAACAAGTCTTTAAAAAGACTTAAAGTATACAACAATAAACATTAAAGCTAATAAGCATGGCTTTTCCCCTTGTTTAGTCCCAGACGTGCCAGGGGATATCATTTATAGCTGCAAAAGAAGATATGCGCAAGAATGAGCTACAAATGCTCAGCAAGTTCATTTTAAATATGTAAACACCATGTGTTTGATTTGAAAGATGTCAATGATGTATACTGAGGGTTCTGTACATGAACCATATATTTCATTTAGTTCTAATCAGTCTTTAATGACTTAGAAACCATTTGAGTTTTGGATATCTGGTAGGTGATCAGCCTCACCAATATCCTAGGAGTATGCATATTCATCCTACCAATTTATGTTGATATATTATCAACTGTTCGTCACCTTATATTAAGGGAATTTCGTCACCTTATTTTAAGGGAAAATTTCGGGTTCACCTTACATCAAGGTGTTCCATTTCTCAGTATCAGATGTCGTACCAAACAATTTGGCTTGACACAACAATTTAAGCTCGAACAAGCAATATATGAATAATAATTCATTTCTTAAGTTATGCTGAACAAGAAGCAATAACTTCACAATAATTGATAGCAAGATGTATAATACTTGCTTAATATAAAATTGAGAAAGGTTAGGACACTTGCCTTAGCGTAGCTCACTAAAATTTTAGTACAATCGGTCAACGCACGTAGTCTACGTATACCAATAATAAGCGTTAGCACGTATATAAACATGTATCACGCTAATCTAAACAAGTTTCATTAAGGTTCGACGTTGATTCGGTATCTCGGTCGCATCCTTAATGGCTAAACACATAGATTGTTCGATAAAACTTCATTTGGAAGTCTAATTATTAGTCTAAATAATTTAATTATTATTTCTAACATTTTTAGAAGCTTGGTATTATTTTTAAATAATTTTCAGAAGCTTGGAAGTATTTTTAAATAATTTTACAGGCTTAGGAATATTTTTAAAATGATTTAATTATCATTTAGAATAATTTTTAAAACATTTAATATGTTATTTAAAATGATTTATTTATAATTTAGAATATTTTTTTGATATTTAAAATATTATTTAAATGATTTATTTATCATTTATAATATTTTTAGAAAGATAGAATATTATTTAAATGATTTATTTTATCATTAATAATGTTCTTAGAAATTATTTTATCATTATAATAATTTAATTATTACTTATAATAATTTTCAAAAAACTTAATTTGATATTTAAATGATTTAATTATCATTTAAAGTAATTTTTAAATACTTAATATATTATTTAAATGATTTATTTATCATTAATAATATTTAAATATTTAATATTTTATTTAATTATTATATATAATAATTTTATTTACCTTAATATCAATTTTTTTAAATAATTAATATAATTATTTACTAATTTAATACCATTTTTAAATAATTAAAACAATTATTAAATGATTTATCATAATTATTATTTAATATTTAATTAAATTAAATAATAATTCAGAATATATAAAAATATTAAAAATAATTTTTTTATAATTAAAAATGAAATTTTCGGATTTATTTATTAATTATTAATAATTATTTAATATTTATTTATTATTTTATAATTTATTTAATTAATTTTTATTTTATTTTTATTAAAAATCCGTCGCTAAAGGGCTTTAGCGACGGTCTGCTTAGTTTCATAGGTTTCTGGGTTGGTGTATGCATTTCGTCGCTAAAGGTGTTCTTTCATGAAGAACACCTGGTCAACATCCAACAGTGACCTTTGACCTCAATTTAATTTCAACTGGTTTGATGTTTGTGTTTGATTTTTATTTGTTGTTATAGCCAACATGGCAGTGTACAACGACATAACAAATTCCATCTTGAAATATATCATAACATGCTAGATATTTATGGTCAAACTACCCCGTTCATGACTGTTCTTGAGTTTCTGGGTAACCCAGAAACTCATCCAGTCATAACGGTCAACGTGGTTTGACTGCTAATTCCGTTTGATTGATTGTTTGTGTATGTGTTTTAATGGTTCAAGATTAAAGTCTATATAGCATACAACAACTTTAAACCAACAAACTACACAAAATATGTCATCTGGGTTGATCAAAAGTCTTGTCAGACTCTGTCAGAATGTTCTTCATGTTTCTGGGTTACCCAGAAATGAAAATCCGAACGGTCAAAGCACTTTTGACCTATCATATCTTTCATCCTAGTTATTTGTTTGCTATGATACACGTCGGGCTTTAAAGATAACATGGTAGGCTACACATATATGCATAAAAACATATCAAACACCTAATCTAAGAGGATCAAAAGGCCTGACAAAAAGGCCTGTCAGACTGTTCTTGACTGCCAAGAACAGTTTGAGTTTTTGGCTTGATTTTCATACCTAGATGTTATGTAAACATGTTTTGACCGCCCAGATCACTTATTAACACATTAACAAGTATTCCTAAACATCTAAAACACAAAAATTTTCCAGGCTTGAAGATCAAACATAAATTAGGGTTTTGTGCACCTTTTTCTTCAAATTTTGATTTCTGGCTTCTGATTCTGAGCTTGTGATTGCTAGGGTTTGTTTAGGCTGGATATGTGAGTGTATAAGCTTTAAAATTTCGTAGGTTTAAAGCTCAGCATCTCATTCTACTTATAGCAACTTGAATTTAGGGTTTCCTAGGACTAATTTCCAAACTTTGCTCCCAAAAATATCTAAGCTTGGAACTTGTGGTGCTTATGATCTGGCCTAATTAACCTACTTGGTGCTGGAGTGTGTCAAGCACAAGCTTGCACACTCCTAGCTTCATTTTCATTGGCTAGGATTTTAATTTTCATTTATTTACTTACTAATTAATTCTAGATTTTTGTTAATCATGATTAGGTTGTTAACTTAGGTTTTAGTAATACCTTAATTAAGATATTATATCATAATTAAGATTTTACATTTCATAAATTAGGGTTATTGAACCAAATTAGGGTTTTTAGGGTTCCTAATTAGGGTTTAGGGTTTCCAATCCTATAATTAGGGTTTCAATCTTTCGTTTAGGGGTTTAATTTAATCTTAATAATTCATAATTAATATTATGATTCATCATTTAAATCTTAATTACATCAATTAAGATTATTGTACAATAATTAGGGTATTAAATGATCAATTCTGACAATTATTACCAATTAGGGTTTTCAAATTAGGGTTTCTATTTCCGCATAACATTTTAAACCCTATTTAACTTATTTTAAAATTTTATCATTTAATATAATATTATATTAATGTCAAAGCACGACAAAGCACTTCGTCAATTCCAAGTACGACACAGCAGCTTACAAAAATAATTTACCGAAATGCTTCTCGGTGAATTCGCCGGAAGCACGACAAATCATTTTGTCCGATTAAGCACGACACAGCTACTTGGCGAAAAATTTTTTATTTGACCTAATTGTTTAGTAAAATACGAAATCACATAATACCAAGTCAGAACAAGAAATTTCATTTATTAAACACATAATTTACATATACAAATCTTCTTAGGGTTCGGAATATTACATTCACCCCCACTAATAAGAATTTCGTCCTCGAAATTTACAGTGCAGTCTATGAAAATAAATGTGGGTAGTTATCTCGCATTTTACTCTCGAGCTCCCACGTAGCTTCCTCGATATTCTGATTTCTCCAGATAACCTTAACCGAAGGTATCTTTTTATTTCGCAATTGCTGTGCTTTCCTATCCACAATTTCAATAGGAATTTCTTCATACGATAAATCCTTCTCGATTTGAATGGGCTCATAATCAATAACGTGTTTATAATCAGGTTTGTACGGTCGTAACACGGACCCATGAAACACGTTATGAATATGTTCTAGTTCAGGAGGTAGGGCTACCTCATAGGCTACCTCACCTATTCTCCTCAATATTTGAAATGGCCCAATAAATCTCGGACTCAATTTGCCCTTCTTGCCGAAACGTATTTTTTCCCTTCCACGGAGATACTTTTAAGAATACGTGACTACCGACTTCGAAATCTTGTAATTTCCTGTGTTGATCAGCATATTTCTTCTGTCGATCTTGTGACGCTTGTTAATCTTCCCCGTATAATTCGAACTACCTCCGTGGTTTGTTGCACTATTTCGGGTCCTAGCATTTGCCGTTCCCCAACCTCGTCCCAACATAAAAGGCGTCCTACATTTTTCTTCCATATAGGGCTTCAAATGGTGGCATCCCTATGCTGGCATGGTAGCTATTGTTGTATGCAAATTCTACCAAAGGTAATTGATCTTCCCAACTTCCCTTGAAATCCATGATGCAAGAGCGCAACATGTCTTCCAATGTCTGGATGGTTCTCTCACTCTGACCGTCAGTTTGTGGATGGTATGCTGTACTTAGTCTCAATTGAGTTCCTAAATTTTTTCTGGAGACTTATCCAAAAATTTGAAGTAAATCGTGGATCTCTGTCTGATACTATAGAAACAGGGACTCCATGTCTAGAAATAATTTCATTGATGTAAAGTCTGGCTAATTGGTCGAGACTGAAGTTAATTTTGATGGGTAGAAAATGAGTTGTTTTGGTAAGACGATCTACAATTACCCAAATGGCACTGTGACCCTTTTGTGTGGTTGGAAGGCCAACTACGAAATCCATGGTAATATGCTCCCATTTCCACTCAGGAATTTCTAAGGGTTGTAATAATCCCACTTGGTTTCTGATGTTCAGCTTTAACCCTTTGACATGTTAAACATTTACTTACCCACTCCGCTATTTCTCTCTTCATGTTAGACCACCAAAAATGTTGGCTCAGGTCTTTATACATTTTTGTACTCCCTGGATGTACAGCGAATTTAGAATTATGGGCTTCATTCAGTATTTCGTCTTTTCACTCTTGTACTGAAGGTACCCAAATTCTATTTTCGTATCTTAGTACTCCATCCTTATCCACTCTAAACTTAACATTCTTTTTATGAGTCATTTCTGCCTTATACTTCTGACATTCTGCACCAGTCTCCTGTAATTCTTTGACTTTGTCCAATAAAGTCGAATTACCCTTAATGACAAATAACTTCTGGGTAGAGTTAACTGGAACTCTCACCTCAATCTCAAGTTTGTCAAACTCTTTTATCAGTACCTCGTTATTAGTCATCACATTCAATTTCTCCTGGTTTTGTTTGCTTTGATACCAACCTGTGACGCCCCCAAATCTCTACGCTCCCCTGTAGCAGATCTGGTGCTCACGTGGAACTATACAACTATAAATATTCAATAAAATATGACTTTTAGTTATCCAAGGTTCACAGTATCCCATAACAGGTACTAGTTCCGGCCAGAACGTTGTCTGTGTTTGGATACCCTCACTTAGACTTCTCTTTTCCTTATGAAATTTTATTAAAGCTTCATTCTCGTTTTCAGCTATAATAGCTTTCTCGAGAATTTCTGGAAAAGTTCTCACTTGAAATACTGACAATTTGCTACGAATTTGGAGTTTTAATCCCTCTTCGTATCTCCTAGTCTTTCTTGCCTCTGTATCAACCTGATGTGAGGCAAACCTGGCTAATTCATTGAACTTGGTCGTATACTGGGATACGGTAAGTTCTCCTTGTTTCAATTCTAAGAATCGTACCTCCATACGATCCTTCATTGATTGGGGAAAATAATTTTCGAAGAATAATTCCTTAAACCTGGTCCAAGGAATTATATCCTCACCTGCACGAATTTTTGTATTTTCCCACCAATGATTTGCATCACCCTTGAGGAAAAAGGTGGCAAAGATCGTCTTTTGATCTTCGCCAACATTCGTTACCCTGAAAAACTTTTCTATCTCGGTAACCTATGTTTGAGCCTCAATTGGTTCCGCGGTTCCCTTAAATTCCGGTGGTCCAACAAGTTTAAAGTCCTTGAATATTGTACCTTGTGGATTAACTGGGGTGGGTTGAGGTGGTGGACGATTTTGTAAGGTTTCTAAGAGGATATCTACTAATTATTGTGTGGGATTTGGCTCGGTGGTCTCAGTTCGGGCTTGGGTTCTTCGTCCTGATGCCATGGTTCTAAAATAAAGAAAAGCAAGTATAAATACAAAGATATGCTTACATAGAACTAACAATTTGATTATATAAACACAACTTGTATATAACATGCAACAACGATTACATAACCGACTAGTAGTTATACTACTACTAGTTATTACAAGGATTTCCTATTTTACAACTCAAAATTTTGATATCGTACTAAGTACAACACATAAACTTAGACACTACTAAACTGCGCTATTACGCATCCCCTTATCAGCATCTCGTATCATGTGACCGACTACTGCTCTATCAATCATATAGTCCTCCTTCTCCTCTTCCACCGGATACCTAAACACTCGTCGCTCTAAGGCCATCAAATGCCGCCTTACTCTTCCTATCGGCTCTGTATGCCTGCATCTGTGCCTCCTGTTTCTCCCTCTGTTGTGTCCTGAAGGAGTATCCCTCAAACGCCGAGTTGGTATCTCGCTCACTCTCCAATAATCCTGTCGCTATGTTTTGCACGAGAGTTAGCAGCTTCTAACTCTACTGTTGACTGTTGTACCAACTCGATGACTATCTCTTCGTGTCTTTCGACACTCATCATCTGGCCTGCTCCAATATCCTCCTCAGAATCAGGGTCTACTAACTGCCCATCTACCGGGTTCTCTGCCTCCTCTGCCTCTAAGATCTCCTCATCATGGATAAGCTCACTCTTCCTCTGGGTCTTCATCCTCTAAATCTAGTTCAGGGGTAGCTGGCTCGTAATCAGGCACCTCATCGGGCTCACTGTCGGATAACCATCCTATGTGTTGGTTTACTCCAGCCATCCTACAAAAGAATTTTAATTTATTTAGTATTTATGGGGAAACAAATTTACACATAAGATAAAGCTTTTAAGATTATTTTATGTATCATTAAGTATTTTACGGACTCAAAGACTATATTCTAAGGTATTTCCTAACTACCTTAGAGCTATAATCTACAGCTCTGATACCAACCTGTGACGCCCCCAAATCTCTACGCTCCCCTGTAGCAGATCTGGTGCTCACGTGGAACTATACAACTATAAATATTCAATAAAATATGACTTCTAGTTATCCAAGGTTCACAGTATCCCATAACAGGTACTAGTTCCGGCCAGAACGTTGTCTGTGTTTTGGATACCCTCACTTAGATACATAGATTCATATCTTATGAATATTCTCTTTCATATCCATATTCCCTATCTATCTGACATTCACAGTATTAAGGATAAGATTGTCCATATAGGACTCTCAACATCATTTAGATACCCTCATTCAGATGTATAGTTCATATAGACACTGTATTTAACTTAGTACAACTATTCTAAAGAATTTAAAGATCAGAGTATAACGCATTCTATAACATAAAGGATCATAATATATTACATAACGTTTTTGTTCGGTTACATCATTCGTTATACTAAGTTATTACAAACAACAAGTCTTTAAAAAGACTTAAAGTATACAACAATAAACATTAAAGCTAATAAAGCATGGCTTTTCCCCTTGTTAGTCCCAGACGTGCCAGGGATATCATTTATAGCTGCAAAAGAAGATATGCGCAAGAATGAGCTACAAATGCTCAGCAAGTTCATTTAAATATGTAAACACCATGTGTTTGATTTGAAAGATGTCAATGATGTATACTGAGGGTTCTGTACATGAACCATATATTTCATTTAGTTCTATCAGTCTTTAATGACTTAGAACCCATTTGAGTTTTGGATATCTGGTAGGTGATCAGCCTCACCAATATCCTAGGAGTATGCATATCATCCTACCAATTTATGTTGATATATTATCAACTGTTCGTCACCTTATATTAAGGGAATTTCGTCACCTTATTTTAAGGGAAAATTTCGGGTTCACCTTACATCAAGGTGTTCCATTTCTCAGTATCAGATGTCGTACCAAACAATTTGGCTTGACACAACAATTTAAGCTCGAACAAGCAATATATGAATAATAATTCATTTTCTTAAGTTATGCTGAACAAGAAGCAATAACTTCACAATAATTGATAGCAAGATGTATAATACTTGCTTAATATAAATTGAGAAAGGTTAGGACACTTGCCTTAGCGTAGCTCACTAAAATTTTAGTACAATCGGTCAACGCACGTAGTCTACGTATACCAATAATAAGCGTTAGCACGTATATAAACATGTATCACGCTAATCTAAACAAGTTTCATTAAGGTTCGACGTTGATTCGGTATCTCGGTCGCATCCTTAATGGCTAAACACATAGATTGTTCGATAAAACTTCATTTGAAAGTCTAATTATTAGTCTAAATAATTTAATTATTATTTCTAACATTTTTAGAAGCTTGGTATTATTTTTAAATAATTTTCAGAAGCTTGGAAGTATTTTTAAATAATTTTACAGGCTTAGGAATATTTTAAAATGATTTAATTATCATTTAGAATAATTTTAAAACATTTAATATGTTATTTAAATGATTTATTTATAATTTAGAATATTTTTTGATATTTAAAATATTATTTAAATGATTTATTTATCATTTATAATATTTTTTAGAAAGATAGAATATTATTTAAATGATTTTATTTTATCATTAATAATGTTCTTAGAAATTATTTTATCATTATAATAATTTAATTATTACTTATAATAATTTTCAAAAACTTAATTTGATATTTTAAATGATTTAATTATCATTTAAAGTAATTTTTTAAATACTTAATATATTATTTAAATGATTTATTTATCATTAATAATATTTAAATATTTAATATTTTTATTTAATTATTATATATAATAATTTTATTTACCTTAATATCATTTTTAAATAATTAATATAATTATTTACTAATTTAATACCATTTTTAAATAATTAAAACAATTATTAAATGATTTATCATAATTATTATTTAATATTTAATTAAATTAAATAATAATTTCAGAATATATAAAAATACTAAAAATAATTTTTTTTTATAATTAAAAAATGAATTTTCGGATTTATTTATTAATTATTAATAATTATTTAATATTTATTTATTATTTTATAATTTATTTAATTAATTTTTATTTTATTTTTATTAAAAATCCGTCCGCTAAAGGGCTTTAGCGTACGGTCTGCTTAGTTTCATAGGTTTCTGGGTTGGTGTATGCATTTCGTCGCTAAAGGTGTTCTTCATGAAGAACACCTGGTCAACATCCAACAGTGACCTTTGACCTCAATTTAATTCCAACTGGTTTGATGTTTGTGTTTTGATTTTTTGTTTTGTTGTTATAGCCAACATGGCAGTGTACAACGACATAACAAATTCCATCTTGAAAATAATATCATAAACATGCTAGATATTTATGGTCAAACTACCCCGTTCATGACTGTTCTTGAGTTTCTGGGTAAACCCAGAAAACTCATCCAGTTCATAACGGTCAACGTGGTTTGACTGCTAATTCCGTTTGATTGATTGTTTGTGTATGTGTTTTAATGGTTCAAGATTAAAGTCTATATAGCATACAACAACTTTAAACCAACAAACTACACAAAATATGTCATCTGGGTTGATCAAAAGTCTTGTCAGACTCTGTCAGAATGTTTCTTCATGTTTCTGGGTTACCCAGAAATGAAAATCCGAACGGTCAAAGCACTTTTTGACCTATCATATCTTTCATCCTAGTTATTTGTTTTGCTATGATACACGTCGGGCTTTAAAGATAACATGGTAGGCTACACATATATGCATAAAAACATATCAAACACCTAATCTAAGAGGATCAAAAGGCCTGACAAAAAGGCCTGTCAGACTGTTTCTTGACTGCCAAGAACAGTTTGAGTTTTTTGGCTTGATTTTCATACCTAGATGTTATGTTGTAAACATGTTTTGGACCGCCCCAGATCACTTATTAACACATTAACAAGTATTCCTAAACATTCTAAAACCACAAAAATTTTCCAGGCTTGAAGATCAAACATAAATTAGGGTTTTGTGCACCTTTTTCTTCAAATTTTGATTTCTGGCTTCTGATTCTGAGCTTGTGTGATTGCTAGGGTTTGTTTAGGCTGGATATGTGAGTGTATAAGCTTTTAAAAAATTTCGTAGGTTTAAAGCTCAGGCATCTCATTCTACTTATAGCAACTTGAATTTAGGGTTTCCTAGACTAATTTCCAAACTTTTGCTCCCAAAAATATCTAAGCTTGGAACTTGTGGTGCTTATGATCTGGCCTAATTAACCTACTTGTGCTGGAGTGTGTCAAGCACAAGCTTGCACACTCCTAGCTTCACTTTCATTGGCTAGGATTTTAATTTTCATTTATTTACTTACTAATTAATTCTAAGATTTTTTGTTAATCATGATTAGGTTTGTTAACTTAGGTTTAGTAATACCTTAATTAAGATATTATATCATAATTAAGATTTTACATTTCATAAATTAGGGTTATTGAACCAAATTAGGGTTTTAGGGTTCCTAATTAGGGTTTAGGGTTTCCAATCCTATAATTAGGGTTTCAATCTTTCGTTTTAGGGTTTTAATTTAATCTTAATAATTCATAATTAATATTATGATTCATCATTTAAATCTTAATTACATCAATTTAAGATTATTGTACAATAATTAGGGTTTTAATTGGATCAATTCGGACAATTATTACCAATTAGGGTTTTCAAAATTAGGGTTTTCTATTTCCGCATAACATTTTAAACCCTATTTAACTTATTTTAAAATTTTATCATTTAATATAATATTATATTAATGTCAAAGCACGACAAAGCACTTCGTCAATTCCAAGTACGACACAGCAGCTTACAAAAATAATTTACCGAAATGCTTCTCGGTGAATTCGCCGGAAGCACGACAAATCATTTTGTCCGATTAAGCACGACACAGCTACTTGGCGAAAAATTTTTATTTGACCTAATTGTTTAGTAAAATACGAAATCACATAATACCAAGTCAGAACAAGAAATTTCATTTAGTAAACACATAATTTACATATACAAATCTTATTAGGGTTCGGAATATTACAAATCCTCTAGGGCAAATCCTTTTGGGGTCGCTGGGGCTCTTTCTTCCTAGCCGGGTAGGCAGTCTTTTTTAGGCAACCACCTAGTCCTAGTTGTGTGCATTGGGGAGGAGCTGCTACTGAAGCGTGTATCCCAATCGCCTTTGTCCTCAAACCCGATGCAAATTGGTTTCCCGCCTAGCCCTGTCCGAATTAATAGTTCAAATTCAAACTCAAACTCAAATGTTTCTCCTCCTAAGGTTGGTGAGATCCCTAGTCAGCCAAATGGGTCCCCAAAGTCTTGGAGTGCCGTTGTGGCAAAAAATACTGGGAAGGCTTCCAGGTCTCTCTCCTATCACCCTCCCTCTGTGGAAGATGGGATCGTTACTGTCAAGCCCCGTATTAAAATGCTAAAGTGTGGAAATCAGATTTGGTCCTCCAGTCCGGTTGGCTGTTTCCTTCATTCTTCTCTTCCTTTCAAGGTGGTTGAGCCCATTGCTAGGAGGCTTTGGGGTAACTTGAGGCTCTCAAAAGTTTTTCGGCATAGTAAAGCTACTACATTGTTAAATTTAATTCCATCACTGATCGGGATAAAGTTCTTGCTTCTGGTCCATGACACTTTGCCTCAAAAATTATTTTCCTCCAGCAATGGCAAGAGGGAGTCGAATTCTCCAAGACTGAATGTGATAAGTTTCCTATCTTGGTAAAGCTTAACCAAATTCCTCTCTCTTATTGCTCGGATGAAGGCATCAGTTACATTGCCAATGCCATGGTATGCCACTTTTTACAGATGAAATGACATCAAAGAATGATCTAATAAACTTTGCCCAAGTTTGCATTGAAGTTAGTGCTTCATCCTCCTTCCCTTCTTCCATAAATGTGGTTGTCCTAAATGAAGCAAAAAATGAGAACATTTTAGTCCCGGTTGATATTAAATACCAGAGTCAGCCTCCTTCGTGTCCTACTTGTAAAGTTTTTGGTCACACTCTCCTTAAGTGCCCAAAATCAAACTTCTAATGGGCGCCAAAAGCCCAATATGTTAATAACCCTTCTAAGCTTATTATAGATGCTTTTTCCTTTGATTTCCCTGGTTCCCCAAAGGCAATTTCTCCAGTCCCTGTATATGGCCCTGGTGCTTCTAGTTCTATTGCAAATGAGTGGGTTACAATTTCAAGAGGAGCGAAATCTGGGAGGGTTTTGCCCACCTCCCCCTTGGACTCTATCAATCACTTCTCCTATTGCTGATCAAGCTGGTCATGTGATAACTTCAGATCTGATTCCCCTGCTGTGGAAAATCCTCTAGTTACCAGGCTCAAAGTTATCGATGAAAAAGAAGGGAAGGATTTAAAGAAGTTACATCCTACTCTGACTGCTAATCCCCATGCTGCCAAAAAAGGAAAGGCAAGGGCAAAACTGGTAACCCCTCTCCTTAATTGTTAATGTTTGCTTCTTATAATGTTATGGGGTTGAATAAAAAGCCAAAGCAGGCTTACGTTGGACAACTAATTGTTGATAATAAAATATCTATTATTGGGTTGCTGGAAACTAGAGTTAAAGCGCACAAAGCACCTAGAATTTCTAGAAACATTTGTAAAAATTGGATTTGGGATGTTAATTATGATTTTCACTATAATGGTAGAATTTGGGTTGGATGGAATCCTACTTTTTGGCATGTGGATATCCTTTTTGTATCCTCCTAATTGGTTCACTGTCGAGCCCAACACATTTCTTGTAGCAGTAGCTCGTTTTTGATATCCTTTGCTTATGGTCTTAACACTTATATGGAATGAAGGGATCTTTGGAGGGATCTCATCTCTCTCCCCCACTGATAGTTGCTGCATTCTTGGGGATTTTAATGTCATAAAAGACCTAAATGAAACAAATCAGGAGGATAGTACCTGGGACAATGGTATGGAGGATTTCAATGAATGCACTCAATCTATTGATGTTTATGATATTCGGGGGATTGACCCTTTATTTACCTGGTGGAACTGTCATACTACCAGACCTATTCATAAAAAACTAGATAGAGCTCTTGGGAATGCTGCTTGGTTCTCTAACTTCCTCCAAGCTCAAGTCACTTATGCTCCTAGAGGTTTATCTGATCACTCTTTGGTTCTCCTTAACTCTGGTGTTCATGCTAAGCAGTCTAGAAAATAGTTTCAATTCTTCAATCACATAGCGCTTCTTGAAGGGTTTAATGATTGTGTGCTCAATGCTTGGGGTCAACATGTTCATGGCAACCCTTTTTTTATGTTCTCTTAGAAGCTGAAAAGAACTAAAAGAGCTCTGGTATCTCTTAATTCATCTGCTGGGAATCTCTCCACTGTTGTAAAGCTTACAAAAGAGGACCTTCATCATGTTCAAACTTTGCTTCACTCTAACACCATTGATCCTATTCTTATTGACCAGGAGAAAAAGTGTATCCACCATTTCTGGGCTGCTATTGACAGGGAGGAAACTCTGCTCCATTAGAAATCTAGAGCCACTTGGTTATCTATGGGGGATAGGAACTCGCCTTTTTTCTCAAATATGATGAAGAGTAGATGGAGCTCAAAAAAAATATACTCAATTAAAAATGCTGATGGCGACATGGTTAATGGTCAAGAAGCTGTTGAATCCGTAGTAGTGGATTACTTTAATAGCATGTTCAGCTCTTCCCTTGATCCTCCTTACTCTGGCCTGGAAGCTTATGGCCCCTTGCCTGAAAATTTGGTTAACTCTGCCCAAGCCAACGTGCTTTCTGCTGCTATTTCTGATTTGGAAATATTCAAAATTATCTCGTCCATGAAAAGGAACAAGAGTCTGGGGCCCGATGGATTCAATGTTAACTTTTTCTTAACCTGCTGGCCCATTGTTGGGGAGGATTTCACCAGGGTGGTTCAGTTCTTCTTCTCTACATGCAGGATGCCTAGAGGTTTCAACTCTACAGCTATTGCCCTGGTCCCTGTGACACCCCCAAATTCGGGTTTTCTAACCTCGAATTCGGTGTTCACGATTCTCAACAACAAACATAGTTTCTAACTAAATGCGGAATAATAAACATACATTGTTTATCGAATAGAAATAAAGTCTTACAATTCTGGTCCCAAGGTTCTTTAACCTTAACATAAAACGTACCCTTAATACAATAAAAGGTTCACTTAATCAAACAACCTTCAAGAATAACTAGTTCATAGGCACTATCGGGCATCTATTCTTGCACCTTCCCTTTTCCTTTGTCTCCTCTAGACGTTTCTGCCTTAGCTGAAATAAAGATCATGATATAGCAAGGGTAAGCAACTAATTTGCTTAGCAAGTATATACACAAAGAGATATATCATGATAGAAGGAAATTTCGCTTTCAATGTTCAACAACAGTATAGAAGTGTGAAGAATCATGAATTATCAGTCAACAGTGAATATTCGAATAATTGAATGTCAATTACTGAGTGGTTTGAAACAACCAAGAACGTTTTTCCAAGGTTCTCAGCATTTAAACTGGACCTCTTAAAAGTTTTGGTAATCGAGGGGATCAGCCTCTCATACCCCGTGATTTATGCATAAACACTTAATAACCAGCATCGATATCATGCCTTAAACAAGTTTATCCTTTTCTCAGCCAAGAGTTCTTACCATAGCAATTTAATAAGAACAACTTTTAAAATACCATTGTCTTAACCAATTTAGACATGCTGGATCTAGCTGATACAAATAACATAGATCTATCTCATAAACAATTCATGCTTGAAAGAACTTTAATTAAATTTACAGTTCAATCATAATAGGATAGGAATTCAATTGCACAAGGTGCGAATCTCAATAATCAGTATAGATGTGAATAATCGTCAATAATTATTCACTAACATGCTTCGAAAATAATAACTCGAGATTGAGTTAGGGAACTTGCAATAATGTAAGAAGTTTAGGGTTAGGAACTTGCATGTCTGTTCAGCTACAAATAACTCTAGCTTTAATTATTTGGCCTTGAAAACCTAACATTGATAATGTTGGTCTATTAATTAGTACTGCGTAGTTGTACGCCGATATGCTTACTCATGCTATTTATTTAACAATTAAGCAATTCACATAGCACACAGTAAGTAAACTATAGTAAATTTTATAAGGCACCTAATTGATTTTTAGGTTGATGGTCTAATTAATTAGCCATGTATCCCTTAAACACTTATTAATCCCTTAAACAATTAATTATAATTGTTTAATTAATTAACATTACCTTTTTCTTAATTAATATTCATTTATTAAACCCTTAAACAATTTATTTTGATTGTTTAATTAATAGGTTATTAACTCTTTCTATTCTATTAACTTTATCTCCATTTAATAGTAATTAATTAATTATCTTTAGTTATTAATAATAGTAATTAATAACTAATTACAGTTACTTATTATTTAATTTTTAATTAAATAATAATCGAATTATAAATTTTAATTGTCTCTAATTATTATTTAAGATTTTAAAAATAATTAGTTAGGTTTATTCATTATTTAAAATTAATCAAATAATAAATAATTAATTAGTGAGTAATAATTATCTTTAGTTATTATTTAATAATCAATAATAACTAATTAGATTTATTTATTATTTAAAGTTAATTAAATATTAAATAATTAATTTGTGAGTAAGAATTACCCTTTAGTTATTATTTAATAGTAAATAATAACTAATTAGGTTTATTCATCAATTAAAGTTAATCAAAAATAAATAAATAAACAATTTACTATACATGGAAAATATAATAGCATATAAGGCTATTATTTTATTACTGCTTATTCATACTTAATTATTATTCTAGTACTAATTAAATAAAAATTAAATATTTAGTATCTTTATTTGATGAACAATAAGTAATTACTTTATTACTCCATTCATACTTAATTATTATTTACTATTAAATAATAATTAAATATTTACTAACTTTATTTATTATTCATTGTTACATGATAAATAATTACTTTACTAATTTATTCATATTATTTAACATTAATCAAATAATAGTTGAATATTTATTATCTTTATTTATTATTTATTTTTAAATAATAAATAATTATTTGATTGATTTTATTTATTAGTTACAATAACAAATTAATTCACAAGTATAATATTAGTTCTAAATTAATAACCAAATTTGAGCCAATGATAGCACAAGTAGTACATCAAACCCTGCACTTTCATTTCAAGGTAACAGAATTTCCACCCAGCACAACAAATCCCAAACACTAGTTATCACACCCAAAAGAAGCCAAAGTTCGATTTATAATTCATACTGCTAAATAATTGATACCTAGCAATGAGGACAGTTCGGTTGAGCATTGCCACAAACATGTGATATGCGTTGCACAGCACGAAACTGTCCTAATTGCAGTGTAAATTCATATTACCAAATCACTGAAGCTCTTTGATACTCAGAGGTTTAAGCCCAATAATCACAATACCATACAATACAATTTATAATATACCAATACAGCATAATCGGCTGCTAGAACCTTTAAGGTTCATCAATACAGTTTCCCAATAACAAACAAAGATATTAACACAACTCAATACAAGCAATAATTCAACAAGGAATTTTCACAAACCAAATTCAATGTATACACAGTTTAATCCAATACAGAGAACAAAATACCCCAATGCAGAGTTTATGCTACCCGAACCATAAGGTTCTGAAATTTCCAGAATTCCAAAATCATTAACCAATCCTAAATTTCTATGAACTTTCATACACAGCTCTTGCCCAAAAACAATACGACCCAAAACAGGGGAACAACACAACCCCAATCGCAGAAGAAGGAAAAAGAATGAACTAACTAATTTATACATTCCTGCCGATCGAACCTCTGTTCTTCTTCTCCTAATTCACCGCCGTTCACCCGCTGTGATTTCCTCTCTCTGAGATTATTTTTTTTTTCTAATTTGGACTAACAGAAACTCGGTGGTTTGGCTAGGAGTTGGACCCAATTTATAGGAAAAATGTTGCACAGTTAATTGGGTATTACCTTACCTGACCAAGCTATTAACCGGCGGTAGGAGGGAGGGGTAGCGACTGACGTCTCCCATCAATCCTAGTCCATCACCGCTAGCACCGGCCGGCAGATCTCGAGCCGCACGCTCAAACCCTCTGGTCCGTTCACCAATACTCGGTCGTTCGCTTCAACCCTTGAACCGTCCGCCGGTCTTTCCCTCACGCCGTCCGCTTGCTTTGAGTTGTCGTCGGCGCACGCCTGGTGACACCTCTTTCCTGTCCCGTCCGATCGATGGTCCGATTGATTGATGGGCTTTGATCGCTAGCTAGGTTCGGCTATATTGTTTGAGGGTTTTGAACCCCTGGTTCTTCCTCCCGTTCGATCTGGTTCTTTGAGGGTTTGGTTATCTAACTTGAGAGGCTTGCTTTGCTCGGTCATCAAATAACAGACTGGACCTTTCCCCAACTCAATTGGATCTAACCCGATTTCAAGGCTATAACTCGGCTGACTAAAGAAATAAGGAATGGACTTGGTTTGGCTGGGAATGAAATTGGGCTCAACCCAATAGGGTTGGGCCGGTTGAATTAAATGGGAAAATGGCCCAATAGAGAATAAAAATGAAACTGGCTCAGGCCTATTAAAATTTGGGTTAATAGGAATATAATAAGGTAGCCCAATTTGTTTATTAACATTATTGACACTATGCTCCAAATATTTAAATTGAACAAATAATTCAATTAATTAATTATTTATAATTTTTTTTTATTTCAACAAAATTCCTCCTGCGAATTATTTAAAACCGATAATAGTAAAATAAATTTATTTATAAATTTTCTTCCCAAATTTTCTTACAATTAAAATCTTAGGGTTAACTCACTAATTTATTCAAACTATTAGTGAGTCACTTTAATGTAACGAAAATTATTGGACCGTATATTTATATAATTAAATACCAATACCCACCTGGATCCAGTTAAATTCGTAAAATTAAATAAAACGAATTTCATATATCAAAATAAATTAATACAATGTTTAAAAATTTCCTGGACATTACAGTCCCAAAGGGTGCAAACCCTACTTCTATGGCTGATTTCAGACCAATTTCCTGCTGCAACACAATTTATAAATGTGTTGCAAAAATTCTCTCTAATAGACTTAAAGAGGTGCTGCCCTTAATTGTTGATAAAGCTCAATCAGCCTTTGTAAGAGGTAGAAGCATTAGTGACAATATCCTTCTTGCCCAAGAACTCTTCAGAAACAACCACAGCTTTTCGGGCCCTCCCATGTGTGCCTTAAAAATTAGCCTTCGGAAAGCTTTTGACTCTGTTAGATGGGAGTTTTTTTTGACATTCTGTCCATTTATCAATTTCCTCCCACTTTCATTGCATGGATTAAAACCTGTGTCTCAATAGCGATGTTTTTTAAAATTAATGGCTCTCTTGCTAGGTATTTTAACAGCCCTAGAGGGCTTCGACAAGGTGATCCTTTATCTCCTTACCTTTTTGTGCTTGTCATGGAGATTCTATCCTTAAAGCTAAATTTGGGTGCCATGGATCATGGGTTCAAATACCATTGGTGTGCTCAGAACTGCCAGTTGACCCACTTACTTTTTACCGATGACATCCTCATTTTTTGCCATCCCAACATGCAAACTGTCTCTATTATACACTCTTGCATCCATTCCTTTTCTCTTTTTTCTGGTCTGATCCCCAATGTCCACAAAAGCCAATGCTATCTTGCCAACACTGATTCGACCACTGGCTAGAATATCCTCTCCCTGCTTGGTTTTCTCCCTGGCAGTTGACCCACTAAATTGTTGGGTGTTCCCCTTATATCCACAAAGCTATCTTATCATGACTGTCTCCCACTTATTCACAAGATCACCCACTGAGCCATTTTTTGGATTTCTAAGACTTTGTCCTACTCCAGCAGACTCCAATTGATCAAATCTATTCTCTTTTCCATTCAATTGTTTTGGAGCAACCATTTCATCCTCCCTAAAGTTGTGCTCAGAGCTATTCAATCTGTACTTTATAAGTTTCTTTGGAAGGGCTCCAATCTGGAGAAGCATGGAGCACGAGTTGCTTGGTCTGTTATCTCCCTACCCACATCTGAAGGTGGTCTGGGAATTAAAAGCCTCATTGACTGGAATAGATTCCTTATACTTCTTCACCTGCTGCATATTATTCAGTTAAACTCTAATTCCTTATGGGCTAACTGGATAAAAGCTACCATTCTTAAACAAAGGTCTGTTTGGCAGATACCCATTCCCTATGATTGCTCTTGGATATGGAAACAAATTCTTAAGCTCAGACCCTTTGCACAATAGCATCTTCATTATAACATTGGCACAGGGCAAAATATTAGCTTTAGGTTTGATCCTTGGCTTAACGGCTGCGCAATAAACCCAAGTCCCAGTCTGGTTTCCAACTCTGGCATTCCTTTAGCTGCTCGGGTTAGCCACATTCTACAGAACTCCTCTTGGAACTTGCCTCAAAGTAATCATCATGATGTCATCATGCTCCGCAGATAGCTTGAATCCTTACCCGGGACTGTTTCACCTGATGATTCTGTGTTATGGGACACATGGGGCATTAACATTGTCAAAGCTAAACATATTTGGGAATGAATCAGAGCTAGGCAATAACCAGTCACATGGCATTTCATCCCATGGAATAAGCTTCATGTACCTCGCTATTCCTTCATTTTATGGTTGGATATTCTGAAAAGGATACCAACAAATGACTGAACCAGGCATTACACTAGTAGGAGTATGGACTGCCCTCTATTTCTTCAGCAACCAAAAACTTTTGGTCATCTTTTCTTCACGTGTGCCTATTCCTCTATCATTCTTAAAGCTGCCTTTCATCTGGGGCAATGGAACCACCTTCCCCTTGTCTGGGAGGATATTTTGGACTTTATCTTTTCATTTCAAGCCACAACTCTATCTTAAAATATTTTATGCCTATCGGTCGCTGTTGTTTTCTACAAGGTATGGGAAGCTCGAAACTCAAAGATCCACAAGAACATTTTAATTCCCCAGATAGACTGGCTCAGGATGTTATCAACATTATTAAATCTAGGCTTTCTACTTGTAAATCTTTCATTAAGGCTACTAATTTTTGTCAATATTACTGCAATTGGCTATTGTAATTGCTGATGTTTCTGATCTTGGCTGTGATTGTATTCCTCTTATGGCTACCTCATCTGTTGGGAATGTCAACAGATGTTTTTGCTATAGTCTAGGGTATGCCCCTTAGCCATTGTACTTTTGGTTCTTTATATACAAACACATTTAGCAAAAAAAAAATAATAGACTCCACGGCACGCTTGCGTGAGGTGGTCGTCGCCCGGATTGTTTCTAACAAGTTGTAGGATGGATAGCTTGCAACACCTTAACCCCTCGCCTATAGATGGTAATCTTGGTATAATTGCTCGCGTAATGAATTCTGCGTTAAATGAATACCAACAACAACTCGACCCCTCCCTTATATTGAAGCGGTAATCCTGGTACAATCGACGATTGATGCGGTAGAAGACGCCACACACAACTATGAATGGTTGTATGATAAGTCAATTATGAATCTCAAAGAAGAACTAAGGAATACTTAGGAATTCTTCAAAAACCACAAGTAGAGAAACAAACTCACAATAATATTGATAATGCTGAAAATTCAAGTTGTTAAACCATTACACCATGAAGCCTATTTATACTAAGCTTGAGAACAATCTAGAATCAAACAATTGTAATTGCTGGTAAACATCATTACAGAAAATAAGGAATTGAAAATAAGCTTAATTCCCTGTTTTGGGAAAGGAATTTGCGAATCCAAGAAAGTCAAAATATGCACACTGTTACAGGGGGTTGGTGCCGGGGCGCGACAAATGAAATGGATTTTCGCGCTGGGGCGGGCTCGCGTCGGGGCGCCAGTTTTGGCCTGGTTGAGCTCGCCGGGGCGCGGAACAAATTAACGAGATCCTGACCAGGCTCACATCAATTGTCAATGACCCAACTAAAGCTCAAGGGATTCAACAAGTGATCGTGGTTGATTGGGCTGAAATCTATGCGAGAACGTTCAAATCGAAGCTCAAATTGCGGACTACGAGTGGAGGATACATTATTTGATTTGGGCCTGCTAGATATAATATATGTAGTAAGGCCAAATCAACACAAGCTAAGTCATCAAGAATTACACGGAACGATGGAGGAGCATTCAAGCTACATGGCAGGATATTCATCATTAGATATGATTCTAAGTTCATTCGTTTGTCCCATACAAAGATTTATGATTGGTGAAGGATATAAAGGATGGACAAAAGATTAAGTTTGGGGCTTGAAAACAAAGAAGAATCAACTCTGCCATACCAGTGCGCCCCGCGCCAGATTTGGGCTAGAGTTGGTGCGCCAGACAAGTAGAAGTTCTACAAGACTAGCGCGCCTCGCGCCAGTTCCTTCACTATGCCAGCGCACCCCACGCCAGTCACGCGGCACAAATTCTAAGAAACATGTTTTGATCAGATTTGCTTCCAAATTTGTAGGGATTTTCATATCTTTTATATTTCTAACGTAATTAGGATATTTGTTAGATAGATTTATTTCCTAATTACTTGTTAACTAGTATTTCTATTCCTTTTAAGGTTTCTTTAAGGTTTATTCTATTAGTATAAATAGTATACATGAGTTATGTATTAGACATTAGCATACTTTTGATTAATACAATATCTTGTGAGTGTATTCTCTACTTTTGTTTCTTTGAGAAATTCATAGATTAATTTCTTAGTTTTCTTGAGGTTCAATTATCGACTTATCATACAACAATTCATAATTGTTTGTGGTGCCATTCTATCATACATCAGGCGTCGATTGTACTTTTGGTTCTTGTCTCTTTATAGACATTGGGTCAAGGTGTCGTTGGTGTTCCATTCAACGCAAATTTCCTAGCGCAGAGCAATTGTACCAAGGTTCTCATCTCAATATAGGCGAAGGGTTAAGGCGTTGTGAGCGTTCCACCTTCATAACTTGCTGGAAATGATCCGGACGACGACCACCTCACGCAAGCGTGTCGTGGAGTCTATCATTTAGTATCAAAGCTAAGTTCCTAGCAGGTTACTTATCCTTTATTTTACTTGCTGAAGAGCAAAAAAAAAGTATAGAAAAAAAATCGGTTATTTCGTTTGATTAATATTGTTGGGCAAAATTATTATTGTTGCAATTGCCTGGGTTTTATAAGTTTCGTGAATATTGAGATTTTATTAAAGAAGCTATCCTTTTTTATTTTTTTAATTTTTATTTTTTGTTAAATGTGTTTGTATTGAAGAAGGAACCAAAAGTACAATGGAAGAGGGGCATACCCCAGTCTATAGCTAGTTCATCTATGGACAGACCCAATAGATGAAAGAACTATAAATCAACAACCCATGAAGAATAGCTTCAAAACATAAGGTTATAAAAGCCAATTACAATAAATTGACAAAAGGAAGTAGCTTTGATGTATGATTTGCATGTAGATAATCTAGATTTAATTATATTAATAACATCCTTTGCAAGTGTAGGAGGGGGAGTTAAAGTGTTGTTGTGCATCTTGATGTTCCTAGCTTCCCAAATTTTGTAGAGGGAGACTGCAATAGTGAGACACATGATGTTCCTTGAGAGCTTGGTGCCCCTAAAGTTGAGGATAAACAGAAGAAGATTGTCCCAGTCATGCAGAATGTTTGACCATTGTCCCAAATCCATGGCAGTCCTGATGATGGAACAGGAGTAATCACAAGAGAAGAATAAATGGTTAAATGTTTCAGGTTGTGATTGGCATAGATGGCATGTCATGCTTCTTTCTGAGAACTGGATGGTTCTGTCATTAGTAGGGAGTCTACGCAGGATACCCACCCACATAAAAAAGGAATATCGTGGCACATGTAGTTTGTTCCAAAGTATAAAACTCCATGGGACCTATGGCTGTCTTGACCGAATACTCTCCCAAATGTGTTTAGCTTTGATGGTATTGATATTCAGAGAATCCCAAAAAATGCAGTCATCAAGAGTAGAAGGAACAGGAACAAAATCAATTTGTCTTCGTAGCAGGATAACCTCATGGTAGTTGCTGGTTGGTAGATTAAAGGAGGAATCTAGCAAAATATAGCTTACCTTAGCAGTAGATGGAATGCTTGAATTCATAATAAGAGTGGAGCTCAGGTTAATGGCAGCTCCATGCATCTATGGATCATACTAAAGGCTGATGTTGTTACCTCTTCCAATTTTGTATTGTAGGTGGAGAAGAGCAAGAGGCCGGAGCTTTAAAATTTGTTTCCATATCTAGGAACAGTCACTAGGGATGGATACCTGCCATATTAATCTGTTCTTGAGTATGGTAGCTTTGACCCATTTCGCCCATAGAGAGCTAGGGTGGAATTGAATAGCATACAACAGGTGTAAAAGGATGAGGGCCCGATTCCAGTCCATGATGCTTTTTATCCTTAAACCCCCCTCACTAGTTGGCAGAGATAAGTCTGACCATGAAACACGAGCACCATATTTGGCTAAGGATGAGCCCTTCCAAAGGAACCTACAAAGAATAGATTGGATGACACGGGTAGCTGCTTTAGGAAGGATGAAGTGGTTGCACTAGTATGATTGGATAGAGAAGAGGATGGATTTTATTAATTGGAGCCTACCGAAATAAGCAAGGAATTTAGTGGTCCATGAGGAGGCTTTGGCAGTAATTCTGTGTATCAAGGGGATGCAATCATTATAGGACAACTTTGAGGAAATAATAGGGACACCCAGGAACTTGGTGGGAATAGTTCCAAGCTGGAATCCAAGAATCAGGTGGATATCATGAGAGGTTAAGGGGTCAGGGTTTGTAAAGAAGCAATGGCTTTTATGGACATTGGGGATTAGCCCAGAGAAGAGGGAAAACAAATGAATGCAAGAGTGAAAAATATCAATGGATTGGGTATTAGCATGGCAGAAAATAAGAATGTTATCCGCAAAGAAGAGACGGGTAAGATTGCAATCTTTTGTTCGCCAATGAAATTTGAAACTAGGTTCCATAGATCCCCTGTTCAGTTTTATGGATAACATTTCCATTACAAGCACAAACAAATAAGGGGACAAAGGGTCACCTTGTCTTAAGCCTCTAGAGCTGGAAAAGTACCCAGCTAGAGCTCCATTAATCTTGATGGAGAGCATGGCAGTTGTTACACAAGCTTTGATCGAATTAATGAAGGTGATGGGGAATTGGTAGATGGACAGAATGTTGATGAGTGGGTTTTATACCTACGAATCAGGTCTTGTTAGACTTAACTATTGTGGTCTTTAAGTGTTTTTAATATTGTTTTATTCGTTTTTGTGTTTGTTTATTGTAGGATTAGAGCTGGAGGGGCAAAAGGGTAAATTTGGAGCTTAAAGGACATTTAATGGCATTTTTGTAAATACGTGGGCATGACCTAGCGCCAGAGGCGCTAGGATTTGTACTAAGGTAGCGCCAGAGGCGCTAGGGCACGAATTGTGGTGCTGAGTTGCGGCTGGAAGAGAAAAAGGAAGCCAATTTGGAAGAGGATTCGGACTATTATTGATCAGATTTAGAGAAGGAAACCTTAAGAGGGAACTTAGAGTCTATTATTATTATTATTCTACTTTTCTAGAGTTAGTTTTTGTGGAGTTTATATCACGGATTATTATTGTTCAAGTGCTGGATATTGATGTGGGTTGAACTTTACTTTGGATTTTATTCTTCAATTGGGTTTGATCAATCTAATTCTTTTTACTTCAATTGCTTGTTTATATTTCCATGTTTAATTTGATCCCATAATAGCTTTTGGTTCAGTCATGAACTAATCTCCATTATGGGATTCTAACGGATTTTAATATGTAGTCTAATTATAAGCTTGATTGTTAGATTATTTTGCATATCCTAAGGAACTTCTATCATGATTGTTTTGCATGTATGAATACTTGATCACCATTCGTTTTCAGTGCTTGTATGGAATTGAAAAATAACATATAAGTATGGATTGTAGTCATGATAGCTTGCGAATATGAGGCTTAATTGGATAGCTTAATATTTTGTGAATCAGATAGAAATATACTGCTTCACCGTAAGAGTTAAAATAAGGGCTTGAGCTTTAAATCAATATAATTGCAATTTCACTTAGAAATATAGTGATTTTGGTTATAGTGATGATTACATGGTGTCTATTGAGTATGGATATTATGTAAGTTGGTCATAATACATTGACAAATGGTTATGTCTATTTTAGTGTCCTTGGCTACTTTTCTGTGATATGTGAATTTACTAGCATGATAGTGGTAATTAGGTGAAATATTAAATGAAGTTAGGATCCCATTAATTCCAAGTTTGATATATTTTGTTACTATTTGCATCTTTAGTTGTTAATTTATTTAGAAATAATTTTGTCACCAACATCAAGTTTTTAGTTTATGCAAATAAGTATAGTGATAGGACTGATGCATAATAATTTAATTTAGCACTTTCTCTGTGGGACGATACTCTACTTCCTCTGTATTACTTGTTGACCACGTATACTTGTGTGAGTTAGAGCTCTTTTATTAAAGACTAAAAAGGAGGCAACAAGTTTTTGGCGCCGTTGTCGGGGAAAAGGCGTTTAAATTTTTATTATTATCATCAGTTTTAAGCTATATTGTTTGACTTAGACAAATCTAATCTTTTCTCATTTCTATTTTTATTTCTGTTTTGGTTTCAGGTACGTGTAGAATTTTTATGCACACACGATCATCCAACTCAGAATTGACACCAGCACAGGATAATATTGACGGCAAAGGTTGGAAAGCAAGAGTGCGTAGAAATTTACGAGCACAGTTGGAAGAAACTATTCCGAATATGGCGGAAGAGCGAAGAGAGGAGTATAAAGCTTTGCGGGACTATTCTATGCCGAATATTAATGAACTGCAGTCTAGCATAGTCAGACCGACAATAGCAGCAAATACCTTTGAGATAAACCGGGAACCATTCAAATGGTGCAGAATTCGGTTCAGTTTAGGGGTGCTGCTACAGACGATCCTAATGAGCATCTATTGAGCTTCATTGAAATATGTGATACATTTAGGTACAATGGGGTGACGGAGGATGCTATCCGACTAAGACTATTCCCATTCTCATTAAGGGATAGAGCGAGAAGTTGGCTTCATTCTTTGCCTTCAAGATCAATTACTACATGGGAGGACCTAGCACAGAAGTTCTTAGCCAAGTTTTTCCCCATGGCGAAAACTGCAAAAATGAGGACATCAATCTCTCAATTTGAATAACAACAGGGGGAATCCTTATACGAGGCCTGGGATAGGTACAAGGAGATGCTAAGGAAGTGTTCGCACCATGGGATACTAGATTGGATGGTGATCAACACATTTTATAATGGATTGGGATGGCAGTCTAGGCAGATGGTAGATGCAGCTGCGGGTGGAGCTCTAGGAGCAAAGAGCTATGACGAGGCTTATAACTTTATCGAGACTATGGCAACGAATGATTTTCAAAACCCTACAGCCAGAATGTCACAGCCCAAAGTTGCAGGTGTGTTGGAAGTGGATGCTATTACTCAGTTGTCAGCACAGATGGCTATGGCAAAGAAAATAGAGTCGTTGTCAGAAAGCAAAGTCAAGTTAGTTGCCTTCGTATGCGAGATTTGTGCGGGGTCACACTCAACAGATCAATGTGCTATCAGCTCGGAGTCGGGGCAGTATGTGAACAGTTATAGGAAAGACCAAGGACAGTTCCAGAACACATACAACCCCAACAACCGCAATCATCCAAACTTTAGTTGGTCAAATAATCAAGGAAATCAGCAACAACAGTTTCAGCAGAATCAACAGTTTCCATCTCAGCCAGCGCAACAACAGTTTGCTCCACGACCACCTTTTCCCCCAGGATTTTCTCAACAACAACAACATCAGACTCCAAATGCACCTCAGCAAGAAAAGAAATCAGAAATGGAGGAGATGATGTTAAAGTACATGGCAAATACGGAGGTGATGATCAAAAGCCAGGCAGTGGCTATTAAAAATCTGGAAACTCAGATGGGGCAAATGGCGAATATGCTTAACAGCAGGCCCCAAGGTTCATTGCCAAGTAATACAGAGGCAAATCCACGGAGAGAGGGTAAGGAACAGTGTCAAGCCATTACACTCAAATCGGGAAAGTAATATTCAGGAAATGCACCAGGCACTGCAGCATCGAGTTTATAAGGTGATGACATTGGGGTTGAAACTGAGAAAGAAATTGAGGCTGATCAGAAAGAGAAGAAAGATGAGTCCAAGTTGCAGCAAGTAAAGAAGGAGAAAGCGAGTTCAAATAAGTAGCCCGTGACTACAGTACCACAAGTTCACCCTCAAGTTCCGTATCCGCAGAGATTGAACAAGCAGAGGGACGATAAACAGTTCAGAAAGTTTTTGGAGGTTTTTAAGAAACTGCAGATCAACATACCCTTCACGGAGGCATTGGAACAAATGCCAAGTTATGAAAAGTTCATGAAGGGTATACTGTCAAGGAAACGAAGGTTAGACGAATTTGAGACAGTGGCCTTGACGGAGGAATGCAGTGCAGTGCTTCAGCGTAAATTACCTCCAAAGCTGAAAGATCCGGGCAGTTTCACAATTCCATGCACGATCGGAAAGATGAGCTTCGATAAATGTTTGTGTGATCTTGGGGCAAGTATCAACCTAATGCCTTTGTCTGTATTCAGTCAGTTGGGATTATCGGAACCAAGGCCAACAAATATTTCCTTACAGTTAGCTGATAGATCTATCACATATCCACGGGAGATAGTGGAGGACGTACTGGTGAAAGTGGACAAATTTATCTTTCCGGCATACTTCATCATTCTGGATTATGAGGAAGACAAAAACATACCAATCATACTAGGGAGACCATCCCTAGCCACGGGGAGGATATTGATCGACGTGCAGAAAGGGGAGCTTACAATGCGTGTACATGATCAGGAGGTGACGTTTAACGTCTTCAAGGCAATGAAGCTCCCAACTGATGAAGAAGAATGCTTCAGAGTAGATTTGGTGGATAGTATAGTGCATGATGAAGTTGAGAGTTTGTTGGGATATGAACCACTGCAGAGGGTGATAGCTGAAAATTCAGATTTGGAGGATGAAGAATGTGCCGAACTTGTGCAATATCTGGATACCAACCCCAAATTCGGAAAATTCAGAACACCTATCGAGCCACTTATGAAAGCGGGAGAGACATCGGTAAAGTTGAAACCATCTCTTGAGATACCTCCCGAACTTGAGCTTAAACCACTTCCAGACACTACTACAAAATAGCAAATATACGACGCGGAAAAAATGTTGTAGATTCTGTCAGCCAAACGTCGTGGTTAAGGGTGTCATCTATTTGACACCCTTATACAACGTTTTAAAACGTTGTAGTTAGGCACCTTATACAACGTTTTTAAGGAAAAAACGTTGTAGATTTGTTTTCCATAAATCAGTAGATGCTCGAAAACGTTGTGGTTTAATATAATAGACAACGTTTATCCACATTTATACAACGTTTATAATGTGTCATCTATTTAGACAAATTTATATAAAATGTTGTAGTTTAATATAATAGACAACATTTAGACACATTTATACAACGTTTATAATGTGTCATCTATTTAGACAAAATTATATAACGTTTTTTAACCATAGAAATCAATAACAGACGACGTGTTTAAAATGTTGTATATTGACTTGCAAATGTTGTAATCATGTAACAACGTTGTAGCTGTGCTGCATACACAACATTTTTAAAAAGAAAAAAAGTTGTTGTTCGCTTATATGACCAGTGCACCTGCAATCTGCTAATGCCATGCTATATAGCCAAAAAAAGTCTAAATTCTCATTTAATTTAAAGCCAAAATGTATCAACAATACATCCCAATAATACCATTCGTTTACAATTTTAAATTACTACATCCACCAAAAATATATTGAATTGTGAATTTGATTACATGCATCCACAAAATAAACCAAAGTATCCGTAAAATTAAGCTAGTACCAACACATGTTCAAAAAAGCCTACGCCCTGTACATATCCAGCCAGCTCTACATGTATCTGCTAACATACGTTGCCCACTCATCCCGTACTTCGTCAATTTGTTCTTGTGTAAATGTTAATCCATTTGCCTTATCCCACTGAAATAAAAGAACAAAAAGTTTAGTCTCCCACTATAGACTAATTGGTCAACAAACAGCCTGCATCAATCAACAACAAAAGGCAACAAGGGAAAGCTCTATGTACAAATTGGAATGTTAACAAACCACAGCAAACCCATAAACAATACCACAAGCGACCCAAAACTGCAAACCACTCTCATATAACTGCATCTCCAAACCGGTTCAACCATCATATCATGGTCTGAACAAGTAAAGGAGATAAAACAGATAAAGCAACAATAGATATCCAACATAGCAGAACAAGTTGTTAACAAACTAACAAACAAGAATAACTAAGACAGCTATAACACTAGTAAAGGAATCGGCCAAGCCAAAACAGGTATATAACACCAAACAGATAATCTCATAGGCAGAACAATCATGAACCTAATAGATGTATGAACATCAACCTCAATGCAGATTCAAGCAAAAGAAAGTTTATTTCCATTTTTCGTACATTCATCCAAACAAATTTGTTTACCAAAATGGCTGACCATATTCAACAAGCTCTACTACTATATAAACTTAAAAGTTTCAATTTCAAAATCTTGATCATATTTAACTTGTATAATACTTAAAAAGATTAAAAATCACAGGAATGACTTTTAACATACTTCCTACCATCATCATACTGTTTCTCAAGCTTATTATACATGACCAACCAAATACCATCTATAACCAAATTTATATATCCAAAAAAATGACCAATAAAGCTGGCAAAAAATAACTAACCTTGGCTACAAAGTCCAAACTACCATCCTCAACTATCTCCTTCATAAAACGCATCACAAAATACCCGCACTCCGTGTGTGTTGGTTGTACAGGAGTTCCCTAAACACAATTAGTAATTATGTCATGATAAATCAATAAAAATAAAAAATGTATATATATGTATATACATATATAATCTAACATACCACCAAGATTCTCCATTGTGGTGATTTTCGTATTTGATTATTGTTTTGCCCATTAGCAGCTTTAATGGCACTTCATGAGCAAGAGGGTGACACATATAACATCATGCACATCCATCCAGAGACACGATTTATTAGATGAAATTTTGTTATAAAACTTTCCGATTGAACTACATTAAAAACAAAGTAAGTTGGAATAACATACGTGTTCACAACTTGTTTCCACTCCTCATCGATTCTACGGTACTTGAGGGAATCCAAGAAGTACACAGTATTACTGTCTAGATTGACAATGGTCAACACCCAATGACATCTACACAAAAATCATCCCCAAACACATTTTTATAGTTAAACCAACAAGTTTTTTAGAATGAGGAGTTTTAATAAAAAAGGTAAAGAAGTTTACCATTATAGATCGAACTAAATATAATAAGTACTAACCCGGAGTTGTAAGGTATCAGGAAATACGTGCCAGGATGTGCTCTTGAAAACTGAGATGATATGTAACGTGTTTTTTGAGAAATACTTCCACAACCTTTAGCCCCAACCCGAGCAGGGTCCACAAAAGTAATCATCCTCAACATATTTGTCTTCTTCAGCACATCATACAAGTACCTAATAATTGAGAACCGTTAAATCAGTTTTCTTTCACAGTACCAAATAAGATTTATTTAATTATACCTCATGTACATCACTATGCAAGTGCCTGATATTTTTGACATGGCACCAAATTGTAGAATGTCTTCATACAAAATATGGGTAGGACGAGCAAACCCAAAAACTTCCTCCTCGATCACAATTTTTATGGTGTTTCCCTTCAACTGGAGCGTATTTTTGGCATAACCACACAACACCTTTAATGAGCTTGGCATGGGGCGCAGGTTATTCGATTCAGAACTTGTCTTACCGAACTCTAAGCATTTTCCATGTTTCTAGATACAAACACAAGAATATATATTAATGAAATCAAGATTATTTTACATGTTTCTGATTGTTGTCTTAATGAAATCAATGACATATACCTTTAATGGTGGCATCTTTTTGTTAGCATTGCCTTTGTTCTCATCATTGTCAACATCCTCCTTCTCATCAATCAAAATTTTCATTTTACCCACAGTTGAACAACTAGCTTTGTCTGAAAAAGGTCCACCATTAAGGGTAGGGGGAGTCAAGTAGTGACCTGGGGGAATAGTTTTTTCACCAGGGGCCGTACACTTTCCATCCAGTTTTGCCTCTATTTGCATAATCTTCTGCACCCAAAAATCTCGCTCGTCCGCTACAAGTTTTGCTGCCACAGCTTGCCCCTTAGCTCGCTCTTCTTCAAGAAGTGTTTGGACAGTTTGTTTAATACTCTGGCTCATATACTCGGTTTGGCGTCTTGGTCGGTGAAAGTACGAACTTGGAGTCACATAACCTCCCACACCTCTAACTCGTCCAGCACGCTCTGAAGTCCCCAATGCCATTGTGAGAATATCATGGCTGCCGATTTCGATCAACGAACCTTCATCAACCTTTTTCTTCAATTCATCCTAATGCATTAACAAATAATCCACATTAACAATAAAAAAAATCACTTCCATAGAGAAAGAATTCAGAACATCAATTGAGTTTCTTACTATTTCCTGTGCTTTCTCAGCTGTCTCCTCATCTGGAATATTCCCATGCTTATCTTCGCGGCCTTTCCTCCACAATGTTGCTCGATCTATGTCACCTTCCGCCATTTTTTCCAGCTGTTTCATATAAACATGCATGGACAAATAATTATCTTACAAAATTATCTTACAAAATTTAACATGCATGGACAAATAATTATCTTACACAATTTTTACTAACCAATTCATCCTCCAATCCAGCATATCCTTTGCGTGACAAGCGATGGTTATACTTATATTGTGCACGTATTGATTGTTGTTTCTTATGTAATGCCTGCAAAATATGAAGGGAAAAGTGGTTATGTAATTTGAGAAGCAATGATTTATTTGCAATTAAATGGAGGAAAATGTACCCTAAACTCTTCAGTAAACCTATGGGATACAAAGGCTCTCCAAGCATCAGGTTCAATGAAAGGATACTCTTCAGGGGGGTCACATAAGACTTCTGATTCATTTTCGAAAGGATAAACATAGGTATTGGTCAGTCTAGACTTGAACTCTCGCCATTTACATGCTGCTGATCTTAAAACCATGTTTCGGCTTTGAGGAGCTATCACAAACGCCATCTATGCACAAGCAGATCACAAATATCAATACATGTTACAAACACAAGAAAAATAAAACTACATAGGGAATTTAATCTACTTCACATACCTCTACAACTTCCAAAATCTTCTTTTTTGTATCTAACTCCACAGCTTTCCATTTTTTAATGTCAATTCGGACCTTCGTGCGTGCTAATACCCCAATGTAAGACTGCATTTCCTTGGCTGTCTTCCCACGAGGTTGCCCATTTTTATTATACTCCACAACCTTTCTCACGCCTTGTACTTTTCGCCTCAGTATTCGCTGCATTGTGTTAATGCCTCGTTTTCTTTTTGCGGTACTGGAGATTGTCTCAACTTCATATTTCAGACTGTCTTCTGTCTCTAAAGCAGCTTGCTGCGACTGACCAGCCTTGGCAAGTTGGTTCTTGGTTTTTGGGGATGATCTAGCTTTCTTCTTTTGAGGGGAGGAAATAGCTTTCTTGGTTGAAGGGGATGATCTAGCTTTCTTCTTTTGAGGGGAGGAAATAGCTTTCTTGGTTGAAGGGGATGAACTAGCATTCTTCTGTTGAGGGGAGGAAATAGCTTTCTTGGTTGAAGGGGATGAACTAGTATTCTTCTGTTGAGGGGAGGAAATAGCTTTCTTGGTTGAAGGGGATGATCTAGCTTTCTTCTTTTGAATAGCTTTCTTCTTTGAAGGGGATGAAATAGCTTTCTTCTTTTGAGGGGATGTCATAACTTTCTATTTTTTTCTGCACAAAAAATAAACATTGAGTTAGAAGAATAATTATCTGAAATGTAACACCTTAAACTGCTAAAAAAAATAAATGTGAAAAGTAGCATTTTGCTGGCAAATAAACATTGAGTGATAAATACAACTGTTGGAAAATAAACACATCGTAACTGCTGGAAAAGTAACATTTTAAATTGCTAAAATGGAAATTTAAACTGCTGAAAAATATAAATACATGTGAAAAGTAACATTTAAAGGCAAATAAACATTGAGTTATAAATACAACTGTTGGAAAATAATTTAGTTCATAAATACAACTGCTGGAAGTTAAACATTCAGTTCATTGAGTTCTATTAATTGCCACAAGAGTTCCTATTCCTTATCAATCCAAATATCCTCACAGTCAGCTCTCATGTATTGTGAGTTGTCCTCGTGAAAAACATCATCAAATGTCTCAACTGCAGGCATACCCCTTGTAAAGGGTTCGTGGTCAATTACAACGTCCCCTAGCTCATCATCACTGGCACAATCATTATAATCCCTATTTGGGGTTGATAATACAACTGACCACATAGAATCTAAAGGATCTTCAACATAAAAGACTTGTTTGACTAGGTTAGCCATAACAAATTGATCATTTCTAAAACCTATCCTACCAAGATTGGCCAACGTAAATCCAAGTTCATCTACTTTAATGCCATTATTGTTCTCAACCCAATCGCACTTAAAAATAGGTACTCTAAACTTATGATAATTTAGCTCCCATATTTCCTGAATCACCCCATAGAAACTCATGTCTCCCACAACAGGATTTTTATCCTTTGCACTAGAAAGCTGCATTGTTTTTACCACTAGGTGCACTCCACTATTTTGAACAGCTCGCACATCATCACGTGACTTGGTGTTAAAGTGCAGCCCATTGACAATGTAGCTTTTATACTTGAGTACTTCCATACACGGGCCATCCGAAAGCCACCGCAAAGTCTCTGTTATGTCATTGGATGCTTGGGTAAGTTGATGTGCAACCTGAATCCAAAATAATATAAATCAAGAAACAAACAAGAGCATCCAGCAAACATTTACAAAGATAAACACAATTTTACACTTTTGCGAAACCAATCAATGAATGTGCGATTGTGCTTATCTTGTAGCCACTTTGTTCTTTTTTTGAATCTCGGATAAGTTTCTTTCAGATGTATCATATGTTCACTACATGAAATAGAAGACAATCAAATTTTAGTCGTTGAATTATCATACAAAATTCTTCTATCTTATGTAGAAAAACGTTTAAATTACCTGATATATGGTTCAACTTCATCCGTGTTGTCTAACACACAACGATGTGCTTGGTCTAACATGTCACGCTCCGTAGATTCTATGGTAGCACCAGATAAGGGTTGTGTACGACCCATATTTCGCCTCGATGGGATCCCAATAGTACTAACATCAGATAAATATTCCTCGCAAAACTCTAAAGCTTCTTCACCAATATAACATTCAGCCATGCAACCTTCAGGCCGAGTACGATTACGTACATACCCTTTTAATACTTTCATGAATCTTTCAAATGGATACATCCATCTAAAGTAAACTGGCCCACATAATCGAACTTCTCTAACAAGATGCACCACGACATGAATCATGATATCAAAGAATGAAGGTGGAAAATACTTCTCAAGCAAACACAAGGTTACCACTACATCAGCTTGCATTTTATCTAGTTTTGAAATGTCGATGACTTTGTCGCATATCTCATTAAAGAAAAAACACAATCTGATAATTGCATACCTCACAGGTCTTTCCATCACCGAACGTAAGGCAACAGGGAGCAATTGTTGCATTAAGGTATGACAATCATGAGACTTAAGCCCATAGAGTTTTAGGTCTTGCAATGATACAAGACTTTTGACATTAGAAGCGTAACCTTCTGGGACTTTCATGCCATACAAAGAATTACATACAACTCTTTTCTCTGCCCTCGATAGATTCCAAGTACTTGGAGGCAAACGTGTCCTTTTTCCCCCAAAATCTGGCCGCAAATAAGTCTTAACCCCCATTTCTAAGAGGTCTAACCGAGCTGCAACCCCATCTTTGTTTTTCCCTGGAATCTCCAATAATGTACCAATAATGCTTTCGCATACATTTTTCTCAATATGCATAACATCAAGACAATGTCTAATATGAAGAAACTTCCAATACTCTAGTTCAAAGAAGATTGACTTCTTCTTCCAACAAGGCCTGTTATCCTTGTCATCAACAGCATGAGTCAAACCATCAACCTTTCTAAATACTTCCTCCCCCGTTAGTGACACATGAGGTGGTCTAAATTCTTGTTCTCCATTAAATGTTACTCGTTGCTTCCGAAATGAATGATCTTGAGGCAAGAATCTTCGGTGGCCAATGTAACAAACTTTGTTACCATGTGTCAACCTATGGCTAGGTGTATCCTCGCCACATATAGGACATGCTTTATAACCTTTTACAACACATCCAGATAAGTTCCCATAGGCAGGAAAGTCATTAATAGTCCACATTAATTGGGCTTTGAGCATGAAGTATTCTCCTCTAAATGCATCATACACCCCTGGAACCCTCTTCCACAAACACTTCAAATCATCAATCAATGGTTCCAAGTAGACATCTATATCATTACCGGCTTGTTTAGGACCCGAGATCAGCAAAGTCAACATCATGAACTTTCTTTTCATACATAACCAAGGCGGAAGATTATAAATAATCATTATAACAGGCCAACAACTGTATCTACTACTAAGAGAAGCATGAGGATTGATCCCATCAGCTGAAAGAGCAAGTCTAAGGCTTCTAGGGTCTTTACCAAACTCCGGCCACTTATCATCCACTAGTTTCCAAGATGGTGAATCTGATGGATGACGCATATAACCGCCACTCATTTTATTATTAGCATGCCAAGTCAAACTCTCAGCTGTCCTGCTAGATTTAAACATACGTTTAAACCTCGGAATAGGAGGAAAGTACCACAACACCTTCGCAGGCACCCCTTCTCTTACATGCTCATTCTTATCCATCTTCCACCTTGAGACAGAACATTTTGGGCAATTAGTTACCCGGTCAAATTCCTTTCTATACAAGATACAGTGATTAGGGCAAGCATGTATTTTCTCATAATCCATTCCTAAGGCATGTAAAGTCTTCTTTGCCTCGTACAAGGAGCAAGGTAATTGGTTACCTTCTGGAAGAAGTTCAGTCAGAAAAATCAAGTGCTCTGTGAAACCAACATCACTCAACCCATGCTTTGCTTTTAAATTATAGAGTCTAACAAGTGCACCTAACTTGCTAAATTTACAACCAGGGTACAAGGGTTCATCTCCATCCCCAATCACATTAAGAAACTCACACGGATCATTTGAGAAATCCCCAAAACCATTATCTTCCATATCTACTGTTTCAGCACTATAGCCTTGTTCAGTAGTGCCTACAAAAGGTTCATCTGCATCTAACATACTAGGTTCTCCATGCCATACCCAAGTTTGATAACTAGTATCAACACCATTAAAATACAAGTGATCCCGTATAATTTTGGCACCAAATTTTAAAATTTTTCCACATTTTACGCAAGGGCAATGGATAAGATTCACATTTCTCGCGTTGTCTACCGCAAACCTCAAGAATTCATCAACGCCTAGTTCATACTCGCGTGACCTTCTATCAGCACACATCCATGACTTGTCCATCTTAAAAAAAAAACAAAACATGTCATCTAGAGTCCAACACTAAATATAAAACACTAAATAAGCACAATGTCCCCTATCAATTGGCTAGACTCAATAATCATGAATAAGAAACCCCTTAACTCACTCTTTGTGAAATAAACATTAGAACGGACCCAAGAAGGAAAAACAAAGGATTTTCAAATGAAAAGGAAGATTATCATTATGCTTTATGTAATAATACAGATTTAATTAATCTTCAATAACACGTAGAAGCTTAGCTCAACCAAACTTTTATATTTATGTAATAATATAGATTTAAAGATGAATACTTAGCCAGCACTTAACTGTAACTCTATCCAAATTTTTCTTTTACAATCAGTTTTAAGTATTTTAAGTAATGTACTTGCTTAGCGCTTAATTGAAGGACTAGTTTTTTTTTTGTTTTTTTTAAAAAATTGAATAATGTAGTTTGTAGAAGCTTACCTGCATTGGCAGCATTGCAGGGAACTTTTAACATTGTAATGTTCATTGTTAATATTTGCAAATTGAAAATTAGATTCTAAACTCACCTCCCACTGCCCATTCAATTTAATTAGCTACCGCAAACTGAAAGAAAGGCGAGCCACTTTTTCAACTAACATATTAATAAAACCATTCAAAATACACCTGCCCTTTACCAACAGGCTTTATTCCTCACACTAACAAGGACACAACCAGTTCAATAATACCACATGAAAACTAGAGAAGAAGACACACAACAAGTTCTTGACCAATAGCACATACTTGAATAGCAGACGCCAAACCACACAAACTAGAAAATAAAAACACAAGCAGAAAGACACCTAAATTAACCCAAAATGGGTCTCACAGATATCTAAAATTGAACAAATGGGTCTCATTCATATTATAACCCAAATTAGCTCCAAATATCGTTAAATTTCTAATTAAAACCTAAATTTTAGGGAAAATTAACAAGGGAGAAATTAAAACCTAAATACACAAAGACTGTAAATGAGTTGAAAATAAACACATGCAAGAACAAATCCAAAGAGATGAAGAACTTACGATGAAAACCTAGCCCCAACACAGCTTATCGTCAAACACCCAAATAGCTTTCTTCGGATTTCAGCCTCAGATCGAACGTACACCCAATCGAACACAGCCAAAGAGCAGATAGAGAGAAGGAAAACTGGAGAGAGAAGGAAAAATGAAGAGAAAAACCCAAAGAAAGAGGAAACTGACGAGAGGGAACGAAAGTGGCGAGCAATGAGGGAAAAAGAACCCTAACTCACGACGGCAGAGAGAGAGAAAGAACAAAACTGAAGGAAAGACGATATGTCTTTTTATTTTAAGTTTCAATTGAGCTCCGTGTTTTTTATATAGATAACGTTTTTAAAAAAAAACGTTATCTACTTAAACCCAAAAAAATGCCCTTTCAAATACATAACGTTTTCTCATATACATCTACAACGTTTTGTCAAAAAAACGTTGTGTAAAAATATACCATAACATTTTTTATAAAAACGTTGTGGTTTTAGTGTTATCTATTTACTATTTTGTAGTAGTGAGAACATCTCAGGTACGCATTTTTAAATAAAGATTCAAAGCTACCTGTGATTATTTCTTCTGCACTAACATCTTTTTCAGGAGGAAAAACTGCTATGAGTGCTTAGAGAGTTTAAATCAGCTATTGGATGGACCATAGCCGATATCAAGGGGATAAGCCCTTCTTTTTGCATGCATAAGATCCTACTGGAAGATGGTAGCAAGCCGACAGTTGAACAGCAAAGAAGGCTCAATCCTATAATGAAAGAAGTGGTCAAGAAAGCGATTCTGAAATGGCTGGATGCGGGAATAATCTACCCAATTTCGGACAGTTCATGGGTGAGCCCTGTGCAGTTCGTACCAAAGAAGGGTGGAATGACCGTTGTCACCAATGAGAATAACGAGCTGATCCCAACGCGAACAGTAACAGGGTGGAGAATCTGCATGGACTACCACAAGCTTAACAAAGCTACAAGGAAGGACCATTTTCCACTTCCGTTTATCGATCAGATGTTGGACAGACTGGCGGGTCATAAGTATTATTGCCTTCTAGACGGATATTCAGGTTACAATCAGATTATGATAGCTCCAGAAGACCAGGAAAAGACTACTTTTACATGTCCATACGGCACGTTTGCCTTCAGAAGGATGTCTTTCGGGTTATGTAATGCTCCAGCCACCTTTTAGAGATGTATGACAGCAATTTTTTCAGACATGATCGAACAGAATGTGGAGGTATTCATGGATGATTTCTTGGTATTTGGTGATTCTTTCGATTTATGTCTTGAAAATTTGGTTATGGTTTTAAAGAGATGTGTTGAAACAAATCTGGTATTGAATTGGGAGAAGTGCCATTTTATGGTACAAGAAGGAATCATACTGGGGCACAAAGTTTCCAAGAAAGGAATTGAGGTGGACAGGGCAAAGCTAGAAACGATTGAGAATTTACCTCCACCTACGTCTGTAAGAGGTGTCCGCAGCTTTCTTGGACATGCAGGCTTTTACCACAGATTCATCAAGGACTTCTCCAAGATAACTAAACCATTGTGCAGTTTATTGGAGAAGGATGCACAGTTCAAATTCGATGAGGCTTGCATGAGGGCTTTTGAGCACTTAAAGAGAAAACTAACTTCAGCACCAGTTATCACAGCACCAGATTGGGCATTACCGTTTGAGCTGATGTGTGATGCCAGTGATTACGCAGTAGGGGCTGTTTTGGGGCAAAGGAAGGAGAAGATGTTTCATGTGATATACTATGCCAGCAAGACCCTTACGGATGCACAATTAAATTACACCACCACAGAAAAAGAGTTATTGGCAGTGGTGTATGCCTTTGATAAATTTCGGTCTTATCTGATAGGCACAAAGGTGATAGTGTACACGGATCACTCGGCGATTCGACATTTAGTGTCAAAGAAGGATGCAAAGCCCAGGTTGATCAGGTGGATATTGCTATTGCAGGAGTTTGATTTGGAGATCAAAGACAGAAAGGGGACTGAAAACCAAGTGGTAGACCACTTATCTCGACTAGAGCAGCCGAAAAGGGGGATAAACGGCAAGGTCGAAATTAATGAATCCTTTCCGGATGAGCAGTTGTTTGTGATGCAAGGGGATGTTAAATGGTATATATGGGATGAGCCGTATTTGTTTAAACAGTGTGCGGATCAAATGATAAGAAGGTGTATCCCATATAGTGACACCGAGGGGATTTTACAGGATTGCCATTCTTCTGTATATGGAGGACACTACGGAGGAGAGAGAACAGCGGCTAGAGTACTACAAGCAGGATTCTACTGGCCGACAATTTTTAAAGATGCTTACAGTTTTGTTCAGCGGTGCGATAGATGTCAGAGAGTGGGTAATATTTCAAAGAGGAATGAAATGCCTTTGAATACAATCCTCGAAGTAGAAGTTTTCGACGTGTGGGGGATTGATTTCATGGGCCCTTCTGTGTCTTCGTGCGGTAACCTCTACATCTTGTTAGCAGTTGACTATGTGTCGAAATAGGTAGAAGTGGCAGCACTCCCAACAAATGATTCCAAGGTAGTCCTGAAGTTTTTACATCGAAGTATATTTACTAGATTTGGGACTCCGAGGGCTATTATTAGTGATGAAGGTAGTCACTTCTGCAACCGGCAGTTCACAGCTTTGTTGGCTAAGTATGGGGTGAACCATCGTATTGCTACAGCTTATCACCCACAGACGAACGACCAAGCTGAAGTATCCAATCGAGAAGTAAAAAGAATCCTCAAAAAAATTGTGAATCCAACGAGGAAGGATTGGTCTTTAAAGCTCGATGATGCTGTGTGGGCATATAGGACTGCTTATAAAACTCCGTTGGGCATGTCACCGTTTCAGCTGGTTTATGGAAAAGCTTGTCATCTTCCTATGGAGCTAGAGCACAAGGCATATTGGACAATTCGGAAGTTGAACTTTGATTCGACAGCTGCAGGGGATAAGCGTTTACTCCAAATCAATGAGTTGGATGAATTTCGACTACGGGCTTATGAAAACTCGAAGTTGTATAAGGAGAAGGTGAAGAAGTGGCATGATCGTAAGATCATTGAAAGAACATTTGAACCGGGACAAAGGGTTTTACTTTTCAACTCCAGACTTAAACTTTTTCCCGGGAAGCTAAAATCAAGATGGTCAGGACCATTCACAGTGAAGACGGTCTTTCCGCATGGTGCGATTGAAGTATACGATAAATTTCCGAACCAGTCGTTCAAGGTGAATGGACAGAGGCTGAAGCATTACTTTGGGGACAAGGTGGACCGACAAAAAGTCACCTTAATCCTGTCTGTGACATGAGATTCAAAGACAGTCAAACTAATTGACTATAACTTAGCGCTATCTGGGAGGCAACCCAGCGTTTTAATCTTCTGTTTTTCTTTTGTTTAGTAATCTATTTTCTTTATAAAAAAAAACAAAAAAAAGGGGTTTTTGTTACTAACTTGGGACTTTGGGTTTATTTGGTTGCAGATATTCGCATGAAGAGGCAGAAAAATTGGCTAAGTAAGGTCCAAGCGCCTACAGCGCTCAATTTAAGTCTGGACAAGCGCTAACGGCGCTTCATTGCAGTAGCTCACCAAAAGTCAGGCGCTAGAGGCGCTATGTTCAAGCTTGGCCAAGCGCTAGCGGCGCTGCATCACAGTGTGCGGCTAAAATTCAAGCGCCTGAAGCGCTCATCTGTTCACAAGCCAAGCGCCAGCAGCGCTCGCCACACCAACATATACTGCAACATAGCGCTAACAGCGCCCAACCCTTAACAAATCAAGCGCCAGCAGCGCTACACAAACCATCAGCTTCTGCCACTCAGCGCTAGACGCGCTCAACCATGCACAAAGCCAGCGCCTACAGCGCTCAACAGGCGATTTTGAAAAAAAAATGTGTAAACCCTAATCAGGCATCTCAAGTTCTTTTATTTCTTTTAACCTCAAACCCATTTTAGCCGCCTGTGTTCCCTTTCTCCTCTTTCTATTGTGATTCAATCGCTCCATCTCTCTATTTCAATCTCCAATCGAGCCGCTTGAACACTTCTCTCCCAAAACTCAATTCCAACCTTACTTTCATATTCAACCCAATAGCAGAAACCTTCACCACTCCATTTGGGTTACAAAGGAATGCAGCTTTCTCTCCACTTGGGTATGAATGTTTGATACAAGCTATATCTATCGGTAAGTTTAATTGTGTGCAATTGATTTGGAGGGTATTTCCTTTGCATTGAATTGATTATATTTAGAGGAATTGTTTGGTTGTGCTTGTAACCCAATTGTGGGAGATTTCATTGTACTTGATTGGGTCACTCTAAATTTGGGGGAACTATTGTACAAGGGTTTTTAAAGTGTGCACGCCAAGTGTTCGACAGTTTGCCCCAACGAAGTTTTGAGTTGTTTTGGGTCTTGATTGTATTTAATTGTTTATTAATGGCTCCCAAAAGACATAGAGGGGAAAGCTCAGGTTCGTCAGCTGTTGTGAAATATGATAAGAAGAAATTTGTTAGCCCAGAAGCAAACGACAGGTTTAAAAATTGGTCCTCTGGGAAATCTCTAATTCCTGAGCATGGCTTGCTACCTATTGAGCATGTAGATGGGGAAGTTGCTCACATGATACGCACTCAAAATTGGATGATATTTACTGCGCAACCTGAGCCAGCTGCAGTTAATATTGTGAAGGAGTTTTATGCCAATGCCAAAGAGTCTAACGGTAATGTGGTTATGGTTCGGGGACAGGAAATAAATGTGGGGCGTAAAGCTATTAACGCGTATTATGGGTTGCAGAAGATTCACAGGGATGGCTATACGAAATACTTGCAACAAGATTTAGATTATTCTGAGATTATCGTAGCCCTCTGTGAGCCAGGGACAGAATGTAAGTTAACTGATCAACAAGAAGCCGTGCACTTCCCGTCATCCAAGTTGAGCAGATATGGAAAAGCATGGCATGCTTTTATATGTGCTAAGTTGATGCCGTGCCGCCATATGAGCGATGTCATTAATCAGCGGGCGGCGTTATTGTTTTGCATTGCCAAAGGGAAGACAGTGGGTATAGGGGAGGTAATTCATGAATCTATCCTGCACACACTTGAGGGTAGTACCACGGGTGGACTGCCTCACCCTTCATTAATCACAGATTTGTGCCGTCGTGCTGGAGTCAAGTGGGATAAAGATGAACTTATGCAGGCTCCATTGCCTCCAATTGATCATGTGGCGATGTTACGGTACAGAGTATGGGGTGGAGGTGAATCACACCCGAGGGGCTTAGGTTTCATTGTACCACAGGAGTAGCCACAGCAGCAGCCGCAGGAGCAGCCACCACCTGCTGAGGATCCGGTTCCAGCCCCCACTATAGTTGAGACTATCCGACAAGTCCTTCGGCACCATACTCGACGGATAGACTTAGTGGCAGGATCGGTTCAGAGGGGTTTTGATCGATTGACTCGGCAGCAGAGTCGACTTGCTCAGCGCCAAGCAGAGATTTATGCGTATAATGTTAATTGTTCCACAGCCTTGGCGGATATGTTTGGGCGGTTGAATCCTTCAGCATGACCATTCCAGTTTCCACCAGCTCCTCTTCTTTCTATTTACCCACCACCTGACTCACCTCCTGATGCGGATGATGATGATGATGATGATGACGCTGCCGATGGCAGTGATGATGAGTAGTGCTTCATCAGGGGAGTCCTCTGTTCTTAATCTCTTCTTATTTTTCAATGAGGACATTGTCTTGTTCAGTTTGGGGGGTAGTTTTTTTGTTTTCATATAGATTGTTAGGTTTTATTGTGTTTAGACTTGTTGCATGGTAGTTACATTGCATTTTAGGCTGTGTTATGCATCTAGTTTCATGAATTAAGCATAAATTGATATAGTATCTAATGTGGCCAATGATAAGACTGGTTTCATGGTTTTAACTTGAGAAGAATTGAAAACTAGTGCTTAGTGATGACTTTGATTAGGAAGTGAAGTTTAACTTGTCTGAAACTCTTGTTATCTAGGAAAGTACATAATCAATTGTTTTGATCAATTTAATTCAAATTGTTGCATAATTTTCTTCTGGTTGAAGATTTGGGTTAAAACTTGATAATATTGGTGAAACGCCTAGTAAATCAAAACAGGCAAGAATCTAAGTTTGGGGGAATCGTGGGGTGTAAAAAAAAATTGACAATTTTGAACCTTTCCCAACTAAAGAATGGATCATGTAGTAGGTTGAGATGGAGCGTAAAACGCACTCACTCATAAACACATGGAATAAGAGGGAGCGTACAACGCACTCGTTCAAAAGAGAGTGAGATAGAGCATAAAATGCACTCATTAAAGAAAAAAATTTGTTTGAATTCCTAGGGAAGGGTTTAAAAAGGATGAAAATGTGTTGAATAACCTTCGTGATAACCCTATGTTTAGTGATTGTTTAAATCAGTTGACTTGGTTGTGTTCACAGGTTGAATTGAGTTAAAATTGAAAGTTTTCCTCTAAGAAGTTAATTATGTGCTTGATTTGAATTGTGATTGATTAAAATGGTTGGTATTCACACACGCACAACTTGGGTGATGACAGGTGTAACTTAACTAATTGATTAAAGTTAGAAGCTTTGCATTGGTTAGAGGTTCTGCTTAAGTACTGTATGATATCTTTGAGGCCTAGTGTTGGATACTATGTTGGTTGATTGATTAATTCGTAGGCATGTTAGTTAATTTGCATTTGCATCATTGCATTGCTTGGGGACAAGCAATTGGTTAAGTTTGGGGGTATTTGATGAGTGGGTTTTATACCTACGAATCAGGTCTTGTTACACTTAACTATTGTGGTCTTTAAGTATTTTTAGTATTGTTTTATTTGTTTTTGTGTTTGTTTATTGTAGGATTGGAGCTGGAGGGGAAAAAGGGTAAATTTGGAGCTTAAAAGACACTTAATGGCATTTTTGTAAATACGTGGGCATGACCTAGCGCCAGAGGCGCTAGGGCACGAATTATGGTGCCGAGTTGCGGCTGGAAGAGAAAAAGGAAGCCAATTTGGAAGAGGATTCAGACTATTATTGATCAGATTTAGAGAAGGAAACCTTAAGAGGGAACTTAGAGTCTATTATTATTATTATTCTACTTTTCTAGAGTTAGTTTTTGTGGAGTTTATATCACGGATTATTATTGTTCAAGTGTTGGATATTGATGTGGGTTGAGATGGAGCGTAAAACGCACTCACTCATAAACACATGGAACGAGAGGGAGCGTAAAACGCATTCGTTCAAAAAAGAGTGAGATGGGGCATAAAATGCACTCATTAAAGAAAAAAATTTGTTTGAATTCCTAGGGAAGGGTTTAAAAAGGATGAAAATGTGTTGAATAACCTTCGTGATACCCCTATGCTTAGTGATTGTTTGAATCAGTTGACTTGGTTGTGTTCACAGGTTGAATTGAGTTAAAATTGAAAGTTTTCCTCTAAGAAGTTAATTATGTGCTTGATTTGAATTGTGATTGATTAAAATGGTTGGTATTCACACACGCACAACTTGGGTGATGACAGGTGTAACTTAACTAATTGATTAAAGTTAGAAGCTTTGCATTGGTTAGAGGTTCTGCTTAATAATGTATGATATCTTTGAGGCCTAGTGTTGGATACTATGTTGGTTGATTGATTAATTCGTAGGCATGTTAGTTAATTTGCATTTGCATCATTGCATTGCTTGGGGGCAAGCAATTGGTTAAGTTTGGGGGTATTTGATGAGTGGATTTTATACCTACGAATCAGGTCTTGTTAGACTTAACTATTGTGGTCTTTAAGTGTTTTTAGTATTATTTTATTCGTTTTTGTGTTTGTTTATTGTAGGATTGGAGCTGGAGGGGCAAAAGGGTAAATTTGGAGCTTAAAGGACACTTAATGGCATTTTTGTAAATACGTGGGCATGACCTAGCGCCAGAGGCGCTAGGATTTGTGCTAAGGTAGCGCCAGAGGCGCTAGGGCACGAATTGTGGTGCTGAGTTGCGGCTGGAAGAGAAAAAGGAAGCCAATTTGGAAGAGGATTCGGACTATTATTGATCAGATTTAGAGAAGGAAACCTTAAGAGGGAACTTAGAGTCTATTATTATTATTATTATTCTACTTTTCTAGAGTTAGTTTTTGTGGAGTTTATATCACGGATTATTATTGTTCAAGTGATGGATATTGATGTGGGTTGAACTTTACTTTGGATTTTATTCTTCAATTGGGTTTGATCAATCTAATTCTTCTTACTTCAATTGCTTGTTTATATTTCCATGTTTAATTTTGATCCCATAATGGCTTTTGGTTCAGTCATGAACTAATCTCCATTATGGGATTCTAACGGATTTTAATATGTAGTCTAATTATAAGCTTGATTGTTAGATTGTTTTGCATATCCTAAGGAACTTCTATCATGATTGTTTTGCATGTATGAATGCTTGATCGCCATTCGTTTTCAGTGCTTGTATGGAATTGAAAAATAACATATAAGTATGGATTGTAGTCATGATAGCTTGCGAATATGAGGCTTAATTGGATAGCTTAATATTTTGTGAATCAGATAGAAATATACTGCTTCACCGTAAGAGTTAAAATAAGGGCTTGAGCTTTAAATCAATATAATTGCAATTTCACATAGAAATATAGTGATTTTGGTTATAGTGATGATTACATGGTGTCTATTGAGTATGGATATTATGTAAGTTGGTCATAATACATTGACAAATGGTTATGTCCATTTTAGTGTCCTTGGCTACTTTTCTGTGATATGTGAATTTACTAGCATGATAGTGGTAATTAGGTGAAATATTAAATGAAGTTAGGATCCCATTAATTCCAAATTTGATATATTTTGTTAGTATTTTCATCTTTAGTTGTTAATTTATTTAGAAATAATTTTGTCACCAACATCAAGTTATTAGTTTAGGGAAATAAGTATAGTGATAGGAATGATGCATAGTAATTTAATTTAGCACTTTCTCTGTGGGACGATACTCTACTTCCTCTGTATTACTTGTTGACCACGTATACTTGCGTGAGTTAGAGCTCTTTTATTAAAGACTAAAAAGGAGGCAACAAATGTCAAATAAGAAGTCCCACCTAACCGTATCAAACACTTTCTTGAGGTCAATTTTTAAAGCACAACGAGAAGGGTCGGTGGTTCTGTGATAGTTCCTGAATAATTCCTGGGCCAGTAGGATGTTTGTTAGGTTTGTATATAACGCAAGCATGCAATCAAATTACATAAATAGGGCGGAAGCGTGATAAAACGGATTTTAAAATTTTATACAAACCGTCGTCATGATCAATCCATGTGCTCAATTAACGATATAAACGAAAGAGAAAGAGAATAAGAATTATACCCTCGTAGATCAAAGCTTCCTCGGGTACAAGTTCAACTCCTAGTCCTTCGTGTTCTCCTCGAATTCCACCGATGAGATTCCTTCCTTTGATCAACGTTAGCCACCCAAGTGTTTGACCTCTAAAGGTGATCCACCAAGGAAGAATAGGTATTCAAGAAGTTGGGTATTGGCAAAACCCTAGTTTCTATCTCTATAGAAATTGCAAGTACTCTCCACAATCTAATGCAAGAGTGTGTAACCCTAATCTATGATAAGACTCCTCTTATTTATAGATGTAGGAATAACCCTTCCCTAAACTATTTAGGATTAGGGTTTCTATTATTGTCGACGCCGGGTTTTCTCGTCTCTTTCGTCTTTTCCAATTTTAGCCTCTTGATTAAATGATTTTTTTGGAAAAGGTCGGCATTAATGTCGACGGAATTTTGAAAGATCGCTTTTATGATGAGCCAATTAACCATAGTCGCCAGTTGGTATATTTGAAATGGATGTACCAACTCATCCGAGTTTTCGTTTTTTTATAAATCGCTGGCTCATATGTGACTCCGAATTAATTTGTCTGCGAACCGAGATTCATAGAGTTCGGGGGCTTGCTTAAGCGAGGGGAAGGTGTTAGGCACCCCCCGACTTCCGTGAAACACGGTTACCGCAATCTTGATACTTTCCTATCCTATGATTCATAAAATGTGTATACGTGCGGGTGTGTGTGTGTGTGTGTGTGCTTATGTGAATATTGTGGTGAGGTGAAACATTTGGCTTTTATAAAAAATCGTGTTTTATTTCGGGAATGTTTTAGAACGTCGTTTCCGTTAGTACGAGTGAGCTCCTTTATTCATGCGAAAGGTTTGATTGTACTTGTCAAAAGCTATGAGATTTTTATTAGGCGTTGCTTTGGCAAAACAAGAATCTTTTAAACCTTTGTCAAAATAGGAATCGAAATCTATACATTGCTTTCATAAAATGATGGGCAATTTCTAGGATATCTTTAACCCTATGCACAAAGGTCTAATAAAACATTTCGTTCATTCATAAAAGCCATTTTTTGGTGATGGTTGAAAATGATTTCCTTTGGCCTTCTCGTTTAATAGGAATCGACATTTATTAACACTTCCAATTTTTAGCCTCGTGATTCTAGTAACCTAGCTTGTTTGATTTTAATAAAAAAAACCTTCATCATTTAATCTTTAAAATCATTTGGGTGTCACGAAATCCAATCAAAGCATAAATACGCGTCGGGGCTATTCATGGGCATGTAAGCCATCAAAACATCCCCGAACGCCAACAATCACATGTTCCACTACTACGGGGCTTTAAACCCGATTCTCGCCTTAGCGTCGTTTTAAGGCCCGACGATTACATGTTACAAAAAATGAGCACCTTGAATCTATTACATACATCGAAACGTCCATCATTGGATTTGGACCACGGGGTCGCATTCCTAGGCTCACACCCAATATTACTACATGCTCACAAAATGAATACTACATAACTAACCAACCCGAATTTATCTAATACACCATGATATCCGAAAACGATAATCTAAATAAATTACACCCAATAAATCACCATAAACAAGCTAGAAATTTCACCAATTGGATATCCTCGGGTTATTAGGAAGAATTTTGTTCCGATGAAACCCTCACTAATAATCCCTAATGCATTATCCCACCATAAATTTCATGAAAAACTTCATTTAATTCCACCCAATAATATGGTATAAATTGCTAGAACAAAGGGAATTTTCACCTTGCAAATGATCTCAAATGGATGTGAACTTGTGTATTTGAATAGGATAAAGAGTATATTTGATACAATCAAAATCAAAAGAATATAACTCCTCTCCTTTTTTCTCTCTTTTCTTCCTATTTTGTTGCAAAACTTAGCTATTTCCTCTCAATTCCCGTGCTTCTTGCTGCTGCTGAATCCTTCTTCCTTCAAATTCTCCCCACTCCCTGTATGCTGCAACGAAAATGAGCTGAAATAGGCTGGCTGGCCGCCTGCCTTCCACTCACCTGATTTCGAGTTCCGTGTTTTCAAAAGGCGCACTATTTGGCCGCAGATCAATCCGCGACTAGACGGTTTGACTTTCTCAATTTTCATGCCACGCCTCGATTTTCGTGCCGTAACGTCGGTTTTCACTGACAGGCTCGTATTTTGCAGTCCGGGAATTTCCGGGAGACGTGCCACCTCATTCGGGAATGCCCGCTTCAGACGGCCTTATTGTCACGTCAGCTTTGGTCGCCAATCATCGCGGTGGTGCCCATTCCTTCGCTTCCGCAAGCCGGTTCAATGGACGATTTTGCCCTCCTGTCATGGTTAGTACAGGGAACGCAAAAATTGGGTGTCTATAGCTGCCCCTCTTTATCATGTTTATGCAATGTTTAAATGAAATGAACAGGATAAAGAATAGACACTCGATGCATGAATGACAATGCACAAGGATGACAATACATACGTGATGCAACACATATGATTTATGATGCAACGTAAGATGCAATGGATGCAAAACATTCACAAAAGGGTGTCGATGCGGATGATCGTCTTGTCGGGGCCGGGTTTCGTCGCCGGTCACCCATCTCGTAATCGCCGGTTATCGTCGCTGGTCGATCATCTCGTCGGGGTCGGGTTTCGTCGCTGGTCACCCATCTCGTACTCGCCGGTTATCGACGCCGGTCGATCGTCTCGTCGGGGCCGGGTATCGTCGCCGGTCACCCATCTCGTAACCCCCGGTTATCGTCGCCGGTTGGTTATCTTGTCGGAGCCGGTTTTCGTCGCCGGACATCCATCTCGTAATCGCCAGTTATCGTCGCCGGTCGATTGATGAGGGTGTTTTATATACACAATTTGGGTACCTTTGACCTTGATAATTTGTTAGTTTTTGGGACTTTTATATGGTTTTTAGTTATTTTTATAATATTTTTACATAATTTAGTTTTTAGTTACTTTTACATGTTTTATGTTGCTTTGATGCATTTTCATTATGTTTATAGGAATGGAAATAAAGACCGCTCGGATCGTTGTTCGTATTGACTCAATATCCGTGCTTGGACGCATGTGCCCGAATGGTAATATGATGGAAATTTGTGCTTGGCGACGCTCGGTGCTTAATTTGACAACATTTGGTAGTTGGGCGTGCACGGCGTCGGAAAGCGTGCACGGCGTGCGGCGTCGGCCAAGCCACGAGGGCAAGACCGTGCTTGGATATCCGTGCCCGAATGATAATACGGTGAAAAGTTGTGTATGACGATGCTAGGCGTTGAATTTGATGACATTTGGAAGTTGGGCGTGCACGGCGCTGGAAGGCGTACACGGCGTGCGGCGTCGACCAAGCCGCGGGCACGGCGTGCGGCAGATTGGGGCACCAGCGTGCGGCCCAGGCGCTGGGCGCGGCGTGCGGGCGCGTGCTGGGCGTGCGGCAAGTTGGCGCGCGCGGGGCCTCGGCAGCGGGCGTGTGCGGCAGGCGCTAGGCGCGGGGCCTCGGCAGCGGGCGTGGGCGTGCGGCCAGCGTGCGGCCCAGGCGCTGGGCGCGGGCGCGCGCGCTGGCGTGCGGGCGCGCGGCATGGGCGTGCGGCGGGGGCGTGCGGCCAGCGTGCGGCCCAGGCGCTGGGCGCGGGCGCGCGCTGGCGTGCGGGCGCGCGGCGTGGGCGTGCGGCGTTGGGCGTGCGGCCAGCGTGCGGCCCAGGCGCTGGGCGCGGGCGCGCGCGCTGGCGTGCGAGCGCGCCAACGCCGTGCTGAGTGCGATTCCAGCTGGCCTTTTGGTGCGATCTGAGCGGATTTTTAACCTATAATCTGATTTTTGCTAGGGTTTTCATGGAGGCACTATATAATATCTCATTGGGGCTTCATATTTGCAGAACTAGGGATTGGGAGGCTACACTAAAACATCAAAATTGAGAGCAAAAGTGCTGCAATACAAGGAAAAACTCAGCACAAGCCAAAGAACCAAGAAGGAAAGGATTGTCAAGGCATATCTAAACCTGGGGAGGCTGCACATACATCATCAAGAAGAGCTTAAGGGCTGCAATTCAAAGAAATTTCCAGCACAAGCTAAGGAGCAAAAAGGAGAAAAGAATGCCAAAGGAAGAGGAAAAGCTAGAGATTGGCATCAACCAAGCAAACAACATATGAATATTTTCTAATTGGGTTTTATCATCTCTTGCTTTCCTTTGAATTTGTAATTCTAATTTATGATGAACACCATGTGTTTGATGTTTTGCTTAGCTACCATGAACTAGAGCTTAATTTCTAAGATTTCAATGGAACCCAATACATAGTTTGAATTGATTTCTCTCTCTTTGTTATTAATTACTCATTTGTGAATTGTATGTCATAATTTATGCTTCATATATTAATTGCCTAGCTAGTAATTACCGTGGGAACCTATATGAACTTGACGAACGGATTATAGTGTTTAGACCTTGTTATGATATCATACGAAAGTTAAAGATTATCGTGGGTTATTAATTGAGATTAAGTGACGTGTGTCTTGTTGATTATCCTCAATGATAGGTAACTTGATAGTATTTAGGATAGATATATACCTAGATACCGTGTGCAACCAATGGAGAATCTATTCTTAATGACTTCCTTTGTGAAAGTTGGTAATTGAAGGGACGGTAAATGAGATTTAGTGACACGTGTCTTGTTATTGTTCTTGAAATTGGTCTCTTGATAGTGTGTAGGATAGACATATACCTACATGCCGCATTAGGAAGATTCGAATTTGACCATCGACAGAGGCTTATAAGTATCTTTGATTTCTCGGTTGGCAATTCTATGTTGTTAATTAATTCAAATGAGAGAGTTAGGATATTCAAATGAAGTGTTGGGGGAAATTGTAATCTTAGACTTATTAATATTAGATTTCATTATCTTTTACTTGATTATTATTATCTTAGTCACTACCAACAACAAAAACATTAAATCATCATTTGTCTAATTAAAATCGAGACGATATATAGTTGTTGGTACTTGGGATACACTAGAACAATTCCCTGTGGGTTCGACAACTCTCTTATCATTATATTACTTGTTGACCGCGTATACTTGCGCGTATTTATCGGTTGCGAAATCGACCAACATCGATTATCTCGTCGGGGCCGGGTATCGTCGCCGGTCACCCATCTCGTAACCCCCGGGTATCGTCGCCGGTTGGTTATCTTGTCGGAGCCGGTTTTCGTCGCCGGACATCCATCTCGTAATCGCCGGTTATCGTCGCCGGTCAATTGTCTTGTCGGGGCCAGGTATCGTCGCCGGTCACCCATCTCGTAACCCCCGGTTATCGTTGCCGGTTGGTTATCTTGTCGGAGCCGGTTTTCGTCGCCGGACATCCATCTCGTAATCGCCGGTTATCGTCGCCAGTCGATTGTCTCGTCGGGGCCGGGTATCGTCGCCGGTCACCCATCTCGTAACCCCCGGGTATCGTCGCCGGTTGGTTATCTTGTCGGAGCCGGTTTTCGTCGCCGGACATCCATCTCGTAATCGCCGGTTATCGTTGCCGGTCGATTGTCTTGTCGGGGCCGGGTATCGTCGCCGGTCACCCATCTCGTAACCCCGGGTATCGTCGCCGTTTGGTTATATTGTCGGAGCTAATTTTCGTCGCCGGACATCCATCTCGTGATCGCCGGTTATCGTCGCCGGTCGATTGTCTTGTCGGGGCCGGGTATCGTCGCCGGTCACCCATCTCGTAACCCCCGGTTATCGTCGCCGGTTGGTTATCTTGTCGGAGCCAGTTTTCATCGCCGGACATCCATCTCGTAATCGCCGGTTATCGTCACCGATCGATTGTCTCGTCGGGGCCGGGTATCGTCGCCGGTCACCCATCTCGTAACCCCTGGGTATCGTCGCCGGTTGGTTATCTTGTCGGAGCCCGTTTTCGTCGCCGGACATCCATCTCGTAATCGCCGGTTATCGTCGCCGGTCGATTGTCTTATCGGGGCCGGGTATCGTCGCCGGTCACCCATCTCGTAACCCCCGGTTATCGTCGCCGGTTGGTTATCTTGTCGGAGCAGGTTTTCGTCGCCGGACATCCATCTCGTAATCGCCGGTTATCGTCGCCTGTCGATTGTTTCGTTGGGGTCGGGTATCGTCGCCGGTCACCCATCTCGTAACCCCCGGGTATCGTCGCCGGTTGGTTATCTTGTCGGAGCCGGTTTTCGTCGCCAGACATCCATCTCGTAATCGCCGGTTATCGTCGCCGGTCGATTGTCTTGTCGGGGCCGGGTATCGTCGCCGGTCACCCATCTCGTAACCCCTGGTTATCGTCGCCGGTTGTTTATCTTGTCGGAGTCGGTTTTCGTCGCCGGTCATCCATCTCGTAATCGCCGGTTATCGTCGCCGGTCGATTGTCTCGTCGGGGCCGGGTATCGTCGCCGGTCACCCATCTCGCAACCCCCGGGTATCGTCGCCGGTTGGTTATCTTGTTGGAGCCGGTTTTTGTCGCCGGACATCCATCTCGTAATCGCTGGTTATCGTCGCCGATCGATCGTCTCGTCGGGGCCGGGTATCGTCGCCGGTCACCCATCTCGTAACCCCCTGGTATCGTCGCCGGTTGGTTATCTTGTCGGAGCCGGTTTTCGTCGCCGGACATCCATCTCGTAATCGCCGGTTATCGTCGCCGGTCGATTGTCTTATCAGGGCCGGGTATCGTCGCCGGTCACCCATCTCGTAACCCCCGGTTATCGTCGCCGATTGGTTATCTTGTCGGAGCCGGTTTTCGTCGCCGGACATCCATTTCGTAATCGCCGGTTATCGTCGCCTGTCGATTTTTTCGTCGGGGTCGGGTATCGTCGCCGGTCACCCATCTCGTAACCCCCGGGTATCGTCGCCGGTTGGTTATCTTGTCGGAGCCGGTTTTCGTCGCCGGACATCCATCTCGTAATCGCCGGTTCTCGTCGCCGGTCGATTGTCTTGTCGGGGCCGGGTATCGTCGCCGGTCACCCATCTCGTAACCCCCGGTTATCGTCGCCGGTTGGTTATCTTGTCGGAGCCAGTTTTCGTCGCTGGTCATCCATCTCGTAATCGCCGGTTATCGTCGCCGGTCGATTGTCTTATCGGGGCCGGGTATCGTCGCCGGTCACCCATCTCGTAACCCCCGGTTATCGTCGCCGGTTGGTTATCTTGTCGGAGCAGGTTTTCGTCGCCGGACATCCATCTCGTAATCGCCGGTTATCGTCGCCTGTCGATTGTTTCGTCGGGGTAGGGTATCGTCGCCGGTCACCCATCTCGTAACCCCCGGGTATCGTCGCCGGTTGGTTATCTTGTCGGAGCCGGTTTTCGTCGCCAGACATCCATCTCGTAATCGCCGGTTATCGTCGCCGGTCGATTGTCTTGTCGGGGCCGGGTATCGTCGCCGGTCACCCATCTCGTAACCCCCGGTTATCGTCGCCGGTTGTTTATCTTGTCGGAGTCGGTTTTCGTCGCCGGTCATCCATCTCGTAATCGCCGGTTATCGTCGCCGGTCGATTGTCTCGTCGGGGCCGGGTATCGTCGCCGGTCACCCATCTCGCAACCCCCGGGTATCGTCGCCGGTTGGTTATCTTGTTGGAGCCAGTTTTTGTCGCCGGACATCCATCTCGTAATCGCCGGTTATCGTCGCCGATCGATCGTCTCGTCGGGGCCGGGTATCGTCGCCGGTCACCCATCTCGTAACCCCCTGGTATCGTCGCCGGTTGGTTATCTTGTCGGAGCCGGTTTTCGTCGCCGGACATCCATCTCGTAATCGCCGGTTATCGTCGCCGGTCGATTGTCTTATCGGGGCCGGGTATCGTCGCCGGTCACCCATCTCGTAACCCCCGGTTATCGTCGCCGATTGGTTATCTTGTCGGAGCCGGTTTTCGTCGCCGGACATCCATCTCGTAATCGCCGGTTATCGTCGCCTGTCGATTTTTTCGTCGGGGTCGGGTATCGTCGCCGGTCACCCATCTCGTAACCCCCGGGTATCGTCGCCGGTTGGTTATCTTGTCGGAGCCGGTTTTCGTCGCCGGACATCCATCTCGTAATCGCCGGTTCTCGTCGCCGGTCGATTGTCTTGTCGGGGCCGGGTATCGTCGCCGGTCACCCATCTCGTAACCCCCGGTTATCGTCGCCGGTTGGTTATCTTGTCGGAGCCGGTTTTCGTCGCTGGTCATCCATCTCGTAATCGCCGGTTATCGTCGCCGGTCGATTGTTTCGTCGGGGCCGGGTATCGTCGCCGGTCACCCATCTCGCAACCCCCGGGTATCGTCGCCGGTTGGTTATCTTGTTGGAGCCAGTTTTCGTCGCCGGTCATCCATCTCGTAATCGCCGGTTATCGTCGCCGGTCGATTGTCTCGTCGGGGCCGGGTATCGTCGTCGGTCACCCATCTCGCAACCCCCGGGTATCGTCGCCGGTTGGTTATCTTGTTGGAGCTGGTTTTCGTCGTCGGTCATCCATCTCGTAATCGTCGGTTATCGTCACCGGTCGATTGTCTCGTCGGGGCCGGGTATCGTCGCCGGTCACCCATCTCGTAACCCCCGGTTATCGTCGCGGGTTGGTTATCTTATCGGAGCCGGTTTTCGTCGCCGGACATCCATCTCGTAATCGCCGGTTATCGTCGCCGGTAGATTATTTCGTCGGGGCCGGGTATCGTCGCCGGTCACCCATCTCGTAACCCCCGGGTATCGTCGCCGGTTGGTTATCTTGTTGGAGCCGGTTTTCGTCGCCGGTCATCCATCTCGTAATCGCTGGTTATCGTCGCCAGTCGATTGTCTCGTCGGGGCCGGGTATCGTCGCCGGTCACCCATCTCGTAATTTATTTTCACTAAACCAATCAAACGGCTGCAAGGGAAGTAGGGGGACCCACCAGGGCTAGCCGCAGATGAATCTGCGGCCAGCCGCAGATGAATCTGCGGCCAAGATCGGGTTTCTTAAGCGGCTCGCCACTTCCAGATCTGTCACTTTCAACCTCGTACCCCACATAGATTCTTACGATTTTGCTCGTTTGCAAAGGGCCTTTTGCCGATTTTTCCAACTTTCCCGCAAAAACCGCTCCGGTAGGATCGATCTACGCGCTACAGGTAACTCTTTGACCGTTCACTTTTCAATTTCGTCAATGATTTGCTATACATTTGGCTAGTTGCATGGTTAGAGATAGAAATGTATGCTTTACAATGCTATGCTATGTATTATCATATATACATGCTATGTATCAACTGTGTGAGTCCTATTTCATGCTCATGATGCGGTCCCACATACTTGTAGTTTCTTTTTCGAAGAAAATCATGCATTAGGGTACTTTACATGCTGTAATTACACATATGAATGCAACTTTGATCTGTTTGAGGCTTGGATTGATGGAAAACATGTTTGGCTTATGCCTGGGATGTCCATTTTACAGACGGAACTCTGCCGAATTTTTTTTTTTTTTTTGATCATGCACATATAATAAACATGCATCACATTATACGATGAGGATAGGAAATCGACATAATTCAAAAGAGAACTTACCTTCCTTTTTGACTGTTCTATTCCAGCCATGGATCCTGACACTCCCAGTAGCTCCACCGCGTCTCGGACCTCGGGTGTTCGCCGTCGTAGGGCTGCACCTATCCCTGTTCCTCCTCGGACCCGTCAGGCTCGCCGCTTGGCGGAGGCTGTCATCCGTCCCGATCATCCGGACATTGAGGAGGCTGTTCCTCCGGAGGTTACGGCAGAGGGGCCATCCTCCAGCACACCGGCTCCGTCTCCTCATCGCGCCTTGTCTGGCGCATCTGTGCAGATACCCGATCTATTGGGTCGGGATCTCAGTCGTCACCCCTCAGCATCTCTCGCGGCTAATGAGGTATATTCGATTCTATTCTGATTTTATTCTCAATTTCTCAATTCCCCTTTTTCTATCTGGACTGACCCATTGGTGATTGCCACAGGTGCCGGAGTTTACTCAGCCGAGGGGTAACTGGTTCAATATTTACTCCCTCTATACGGCTTTGCACAGCGACTACCGGGCGGTGGTGGATTCTTGGGGCTTCCGTCATTTTTTCACTATCATCCCCCGTCAGTGCCCCTGGGGTTACATGAGGGCTTTATCCGAGCGATGGTTCCATCAGACGCAGTCCCTTCATCTTCTTGACTGCGAGGTTGTGCTGACCCCCTGGGATTGGAGGTACATCACAGGTATAGAGTTCACCGGGTCCCGCGTCCCCCTGGATCTCGACATTACTCCAGCGGAGGTCCGGGCTTTATTGGGCTTCACTGCTGAGGACCGGGTCTTTAAGGCCCGTAGTATTCGGTCCGGTGCTTTGGCTGTCGATGCTGTCGGAGGTATATACGCACTGCCTATTCCAGCGGAGCAGGGCACTCGTGACATTCTGCTACGGCGCTTGTTCCTGACCATCATGAGGGGTTGTTTCTTAGGGAACAACTCCTCTACCATTCATTTCAGCGTCGTAGGAGCTGTCAGAGACGTAGACCAGATCGGTGACTACGATTGGGGGTCGTTCACCTTTGCTTATTTCCTCCACGGTCTGCGTCTACGTTCGGAGGGACAAACAGATGCTTGGCTCGGATTCTATCACTTCCTGCTAGTGAGGCTTTTCTTCCCTTTTCTTATTGTATTTCCCGTCATTTCATTTCTCTTTTCTGCTTTTGTTGGTTACTCATGCTCTGCCTTATTCTGTTCAACAGTTCTGGGCCTACGAGCGTCTTCCCTGTCTGAGGCCCGTCACTACCCTCGGCTTGGATACCTATCCCCGGGGTCGGCGATGGCACCACAGCACCCTGGAGGAGGTCCCAGTGTCTGGCAGCTTTGCCCATTGCCGCATTCTGCTGATGTCGTCTAGGTTCCCTACCTCTTCGAGCATCTGACTGTGGGGTTTGCTGATGGGCATCCTTCTGGCCCGGAGTTCGAGCTTTCCACCCGTCGCCTCACTTTGCAGAGTGTTGGAGGATGGGTGATGTACCTGGGGGAGCGCGCATTCAGATGCGTTACTGGAGAGATCCGCATCCCGCATTCCCTTCCTTTCACTACCTCCTGGCCGCTGGATTCTCAGCCTTCGGAGATCATGCTCGCAGGGGAGGACGGCCGGATGCTTTCTACGGGTCCCAGTACGAGTGATGCTTTCTGTACTTGGTGGGTGCCCCGCACTATCGGTCCTCAGACCCGGGCCACATTCTTTCTTGGGGATATGGTCCCCGGCTCGGTGATGATGACTGACTAGGCAGCCTGCGTTCGGAGCCCTACCCATGCTGAGCAGATCGCCACTCTGACCCGCCAGGTAGACTAGCTGTCTCTATATCTTCGGGTGTTGGGCCGGACTCCAAAGGACGCTTTTGCCTACGATCCTGACGGTGCGGGTTATGATGCAGGCCCGAGCTCATCTGATGCCACAGCGCAGCCATACATTCCAGACATGAACTTTGGGCCTTCGACTTCGACGACTCTGGGGGATCAGTTTGAGGATCCCGCTTTCATAGATGAGATTGATTTTATTTAGATCAGGATAGGATAGGGCTTTTGTACCTGTACCTGTTTAGAGTTATATTTTTTTTTTCATTTTATGCACTATGTACTGAACTCATTTATTCATTTATGCACAGTTTTTATCTTTTATATCTATGAAATTCATTTGCCCTATTATTAACTGTATGATGCATGCTTTTTTATTTATGGATAGAGAATGACCCCTGTACAGTCTTTTTGATACTATTTTTTCACAGATGTCGTCCTCAGATGTCGTGGTACGTTTGGATTCCATTCCTCCCACAGGGTTGGTCGGTAGTCTCCTCCGTTGGTTGGACAGTTTATCGTCAGCCGACAGGGCCGTCGCAGATGGTCTTTTGGGGCATTCTTGGTCCTTATTATCCTTCCAGGTGCCAGCGGGCTTTGTGGATGGTATTGTGAGCTTTTGGGCGCCCGCCCGTCAGGTGTTCAGGTTAGGGACAATAGAGCTGACCCCCACCCTCGAGGAGTATGCTCGCTTCACCGGCTTGCCTTTGGATGGCCCTTGTGCTAGGGTTACAGTTGGTTCCATGCGCCGTCAATTATTGACTCTCACCGGTTTGCGGAGGGCTGTCTTGTTACCGGTGATAACATCAGACCATATGGTTTCCCTTCAGTTCTTGATTGACCGATTTGGCTCACCTGACAGTTTTCGTCTGTTCTTCGGTGATTTTTCCGTGTCCGAGGAGCGCTGGGGTGCCTTGAGAGTGGACGTTCTGATGGCCTGTGTCGTCTCAGTTTTGTACTTGCCCGCAGGACCTGATCAGTTAGACATGCGGGTTGTCGCGGCCGTTCGAGCCCTTCAGGAGTGTCACACCATTCTTCCCATGATATTGGCGGATACCTACATGTCAGCCTCATATTGCCAGTCCTTCCACGACAGAGTATTCAGAGGGAGCTCGACTTTGTTGTACGTGTGGTTCATGAGTCATCTCAGTCCCATCGGCCACTTCCGTCGCCAAGGGTTTTGCTTTAGCCACGACATAACCACGCAGTTTTCGTTTCGTCCCGTGAGCTGTACTGATGTGGCCTCCTGGACATCATTTTTGTCGGTCATTGAGGATCCCTTTCATCTATTGGTCTATTCGGGTTATTGCTCCTTTATGAGCTTCTTGACTCATGTGCCTGACCTGGACTTCATTCCGATTGCTAGCTTGAGGGGCGTGACGACTTACCATCCCTTGGCTGCTACAGGGCAGTTTGATCAGACACAGGATTTTCACCTCTTCACGGGTGCAACCGCCTATCGATTCCTTATATCATCCCAGACAGAGAGGGACCTACTGCGGGTATATGATCTTTGGTCTCACAGGATCTCCGCCGAATATAGTGAGGGTTGCCACTTCCAGACATTTACTTACGTGCAGTGGTTGCGCGGAGACTTGGATCCGGCTGGTTTGAGTCGGACTGGGGCCCTCGATGATTCTGGAGTGATTTTTCCAGATGATACCACAGATCCTTCCATCTCAGCTGATTCTGCCCCTAGTCGGGTCACTGAAGACAGCCGGATCCGACTTGCCTTGATTGCTATTGAATTTGAGAGGGATGCTGCCATTGCTGAGAGAGATGCCGCTATTCTGGCCAGGGACGTTGCCATTACTGACAGAGACGCCATTGTATTTCAGACCAGGGCGGTTATAGATGCTCATTCTGGGACTGTCAGCCGAGCCACTGCTTTATTGGATCGCATCGATATGATGGGGCAGCAGATTGCAGGGGATGACGATGCTTCAGATCCATCCACCACATTATCCATCCTGCTTCGGCTAGTTTCAGATTTGTAGATTATTTTATTTCCTGCATAGACTATGTTAGTTTCATCAGTTATCGAAAGAGAGATCTTGTAATAAAATGACTTATATATAAAGACATGCATTTAAATTTAGTCATTTTCCCTTTTTGTCGTATCGTTGCCTTTCATTGGATCCTCATTTTATCCAGTTGACCATGATTTTGACATTTCGCTTTCTTTCTCTTCTCAAGTCTTGATGGAGATTTGACAGATATTGCCGTACCCCTGTTGATTTCATCGGACTGGGTCTTGGATTTTGGATATCTGCTTTGGTGGGATCAGGGTAATGTCATTTGGGATGAAGCTGTTTTGTCGGCTGGTTTCGGGAAGGTTTTGAGGGTGTAGGAAGGTTTATCTGGCTATTGGGAATTGGTTTTGTTTAGGGAAAGGATTATTTTTAGGGGATCGGACCGCACCATGATGGCTGCCTACGTACCCCCACAAGTCGGGAGATCAGGTCCTACGTAGTTCGTTCCTTCAAAGAAAAGGGAGAATTGATGATTCAAGCGTAGAACCGCTTCACTGAGTCGGAATTGAGAGGTTGTGGAAATACCTCCCCATCCATTTCTTGAAACATGAGGGCTCCTCCGGATAACACCTTCTTAATCACAAATGGTCCTTCCCAGTTCGGGGCGAACTTCCCCTTGGCTTCGTCTTGACAAGGCATGACTCTTTTTAGCACCAAATCATTTTCCTTGAACTTCCGAGGTCTTATCCTTTTGTCATATGATCGAGAGATCCTTTGTTGATATAACTGACCGTGCCAAACAGCAGCCACCCTTCTTTCATCAATTAAGGCCAATTGGTCGTATCGACTTTTCATCCAATCCTCCTCGCTTATATGAGCATCAATCACTATTCTGAGGGACGCCATCTCAACCTCAACTGGCAGAACGGCCTCCATTCCATACACCAAAGCGTAAGGGGTTGCCCCTGTAGAAGTACGCGTTGACGTTCGGTATGCTAGCAGGGTGAGGGGTAACAAATCCGACCATCCCCGATGATTAGTAGACATTTTCGCCATGATCTTCTTGATGTTCTTGTTTGCAGCCTCCACTGCCCCATTCATCTTAGGACGGTAAATGACAGAATTGAGGTGTTTGATCTTAAATTGGTCGCACAATCCTTTCATGAGGGCGTTGTTTAAATTCTTGGCATTGTCGGAGACCAAAACCTCAGGTTGTCCGTATCGACAAATGACATTATTCCTGATGAAACCAACGATGACCTCCTGAGTCACTTTGGGGAAAGAAGCTGCTTCTACCCATTTGGTGAAGTAATCGATCATGACAAAAATGAATCGGTGCCCGTTGCTTGCTTTGGGCTCTATTGGTCCGATTACATCCATTCCCCACATTGAAAATGACCACGGGGAGGTCATACAGTGCAGTTCATTGGGAGGCGTATGGATCACATTACCGTGCGCCTAGCATTGGTAACACCGTTTGACATGATCGTCGCAGTCGGCTTTTAGTGTTAACCAATAATGCCCCGTTCTCAAGATCTTTTTGGCCAGCATCGGTCCACTCATGTGGGGCCCACACACTCCACCATGTATTTCGTTCATAATCCTTTGGGCCTGCGTCTCATCTACGTATTGCAACAGTCCCAACCCAGCATCCCTCTTGTAGAGTGAATCCCCACTCATGTAAAACTTCATTGCCATCCTTTGAATTCTCATTCTCTCAGTTCGGCTTACGTGATCGGGAATGGATCTATCCCTCAGATATTCCCTTATGTCGTGATACCAAGGCTGCTTTGGCAGAACCCCCTCGTCGGATAATACTGCAACATGTTCCTCATATGCCGGGGCATTCTGTACTGCTATCTCAATCTGGGGAACATCTTTTCTTTTGACTATATGGATTAAAGAAGCCAGGGTTGCCAACGCATCCGCAAAATCATTCCGTCCTCGGGGAATATGGCGGAAAGCGATATCTTCGAACTCTTGCATCAATTGGATAACACAACGATGGTATGGGAGTAACCGAAGCTCTTTAGTGTTGTACACCCCGATCGTTTGTCTGATTACCAGTTCTGAATAACCAAACACCGCCAGTCTCTTCACTCCCATATCGCGGGCAAAACGGAGTCCCAATATACATCCCTCGTATTCAGCTGTGTTGTTCGAATTGCTGAACTGCAATTTAGTGGCCACAGGGTATTGCTCTCCGGTGATAGAAACCAGAACTGCCCCGGCTCCTGCCCCCTCAGCATTCATGGCACCATCAAAATACAGCTTCCAGAACTGTCCCTCGTCATCACATTTTGCGTGTGATACCCAAAATATATCTTTGCCCGGCAGAGGAGTTTCCATCGGCTCCAGCCCTCCAGATGGCGTTTCTGCCAACTGATCTGCAATTCCCTGCCCTTTCATGGCCTTCTGGGTTACGTATACCATGTCGAACTACTGTAAGATCAACTGCCATCTTGACAGTCGACAGTTCAGCATGGGCCTTTCAAAAATATATTTCAGGGGATCCATTCTCGATATCAGGTACGTAGTATGCCCATGGAGGTAATGCTGTAATCTCCCTGCAGCCCAGGCCAGAGCGCAACAGGTCTTCTCAATGGGAGTGTAATTCTGTTCACATTGGCTAGATCTCTTGCTGAGGTAATAGATGGCCTGCTCTTTACCCGCCTTATTCTTCTGTCCCAGCATACATCCCATCGCGATGGCATTTACCGATATATACATAAACAGAGGGATCCCATCCATCGGGGGTACCAACACTGGTGCCTCAGTCAGTTGCTTTTTAATGGTCTGAAAAGCCTTCTGACATTGCTCATTCCATTCCTGGGAAGCACCTTTCCTTAACAATTTGAAAATCGGCTCGCATGTAGTCGTCAAGTGGGATATAAAACGGCTGATGAAGTTTATTCTTCCGAGGAATCCTCTTATCTCCTTCTCTGTGTGAGGTGCCGACATATCCACAATGGCCTTAATGTTTGCTGGATCCAACTCAATGCCTCGATCACTAACCAGGAATCCCAAGAGCTTACCCGACTGCACTCCGAAAGCACACTTTGCTGGATTGAGCTTTAAATTATACTTTCTGAGCCGATTGAATAGCTTTTTAAGATGGGTTACATGGTCAGATTCTACCCTTGACTTCACGATAATGTCATCCACGTAGACCTCTATCTCCCTATGCATCATGTTGTGGAACAGGGCCATCATGGCTCTCTGATAAGTAGCCTCTGCGTTTGTGAGACCAAAAGCCAATCGCCTATAGCAGAAGGTGCCCCAAGGGGTGATGAATGCGGTCTTTTCCCGATCTTCCTCCGCCACCATTATCTGATGATAACCCGCAAAGCAATCAACAAAAGAGTACATCTCGTATTGGGCTGTGTTATCCACCAAGATGTGTATGAAAGGCACCGGGAAGTTATCCTTGAGACTGGCCCTATTTAGATCTCTATAATCTACACATACCCTCACCTTCCCTCCAGGCTTAGCCACTGGGACTACATTGGACAACCATTCTGGGTAAGTGGACCATAATGATTCCTGCCCTGAACTGCTTGATGATCTCTTCCTTCACTTTTAAGCTCCACTCCGGTTTCAACTTTCTTAATTTTTGCTTGACAGGCCTGAAACCTTCCTTGATGGGCAATCGGTGTACCACAATGTCTGTGGACAATCCGATCATATCCTCATGAGACCAGGCAAAGACATCCTCATATTGGTTGAGCAAATCAGTCATTTCGGCTTTTTGGCTGGGGGTAAGGTCCGTCCCTATCTTGAGTTCTTTTGGCTTGTCAGGGGTTCCGATATCTATAGTGATGGTTTGGTCTAAGTTGGGTTTGGGTTTATCCTCGACCCATCCTTTGATCTCGTCAGGCGCATCGTCGTAATCTGTCTCGTCTTGCTCAATGCCCATTAAATCGAAATCCAGCTCAATGTCAAAATCATAATCATCGTTCAAGTTTGAAAGATCCTTTGTTAGGCAAGGATTACTCAAATTGGTACACCTGACATGAAACAAAATACTTGTCATACATAAGTTGCTTTCCACGACGATCGCATTTTCAAATAACACGAAGAAACGACATAATTATGCAAAAATAAAACAACAACAAAAATAAACTTCTTCATTCCCCCATCCTCTGGGGTCTACCACCCTGACGTCGGGTTTTACCCTTGTTTGGATATCACTGGTTTCATGGTCCAGTTGTCGACGGTCAGGTCAGATGAAATGCGCTGGATAAAAGGGGGCCTCACATCGGATACTTCCCCGATGATTACGGATACGTCTCCTGAGTCCTCCTTCCTATCTTCTCCAGGAATAATTAGCCCTGCCCAATCAATGATAGGCACACTTTGTTGGGTTCCCGGTGGCGTGGCGACATCCCTCCCCTCTCCATTGCTTGTTAACTGTCCGGGGATATAGCACCTGGTTTCAAACTTTTGTGCGACCTCCTGTAGGAAACTTTCCCTCTTGGTCAACTTATCACTCACGGGGGTTAATTCTTCATCCCCAGACTCAATCACAGGCTCGCTAATCCCCTGCTCATTGTTGACCTTGGTCACCAGACTGCCAGCCAGCCGAATCGGAGCCGCACCCTAACGGTGTCCCGTACTACGCCTTCACGATATCCCAACCCTGCTTTGCCTATCTGCTGTGGTAGTTAGATGGGCTCGGTGATTCCTTGACTGCTCCTCCCTAGTCCCTGTCCAGGCTGGAAATTCATTTTCATCATTTCCTTCGCAACATCTGTAGTGGGGAGCGCTAATTTCCAGCGCCTGAAAACTGGCAGGTGCCGCCGACTCGTCCACATTAATCACTGGTAGGCCATTCCTGGGAGGGGAATGGTTATCACATTCTGCCGAGATCGTTACCAGGTTCCCGTCGATGATTAGTTTGATTTGTTGGTGTAGCGTGGAAGGAACTGCCCCGGCCATGTGTATCCAAGGCCTCCCCAATAACAAGTTATAACTGGCCGCAATGTCTAGGACTTGGAAAGAGATATCAAAAGTGCAAGGTCCTATCTCCACCGGCAATTCTATCTCTCCAATTGTATCCCTCCGGGAACCATCGAAAGCTCGCACCACTACATGATTGGCCCGTAGGCGCTTGGGATTGATGTTCATCTTCTGCAATGTACTGAGGGGACAGATATTCAATGCCGATCCCCCATCAATCAGCACCCCATTCATGATATAACCCGAGGATATTACCGCGATATGTAGCGGTTTTCGGTGCCCCCTTCCCTCCTTGGGGATGTCATTATCTGCAAAGGATATTACATCACTCTCCAACAGATGGCCTACCAGCTGGCCGAAACCTTCCTCACTAATTTTCTTGGGCACGTACGCCTCCTCCAGGACTTTCGCCAGGGTTTTGCAGTGATCATTGGACGATAGCACCAAGTCCATGACTGATGTTAGGGTCGACTCCTCATTTAAAATCTAGATCCCTCTTGTTTCCGGGTGATCCATCCTTTTCAAGAATTCTATGGCCTTTTCCTCGGAGATTTCTTCATTTCTCTTCTTTTGCCTCTCAAGGACTCGCCCGGGAAGATATAAGGGATTCCCTTTTGTCGTCACAGAAGCACAACTGGCCGCTTCCTCTGACATCCCCCCATAATTGCATGGTACTGTCCTTAGACTACTGATAGGGATTTGCGGCCTTGCCGCAAGGATGAAGGGCCTCGGAGCCGTCAACTTGACAGGTCCCTCCATGATATTCGTACTTACACCTATCAACCTGATGGGCACTCCCCGTGCACTCCCATGAACATGTATCACGTTGATCATTTCCTCAATTTTCTGCACATAGTTCAACCTTGACGGCCCCTCGGCCTCATTGGCCTCCGCCACATTTACCCCCCCCTCCATCATGTCTTGGCAGGGGATTGGCCTTAACATTCGGGGAGTCTGGCTGTTCCACCACAATTTCTGCACTATCAATCAAGTTCTGGATTCTGTGCTTCAACGTCCAACAGTCTTGCGTATCATGACCAGGGGAACTTGAGTGGTATGCGCATCGCTTGCTTGGGTCAAACCTTCTTCCTTTTGGGTCACTCGGGGGTGCCAAACCAACTATCTTCTTTTGGGCTATCAATACCGCTAAGACCCGTTCAAGAGGCTCCCCGAGCGGGGTGAATACTCGATTTTGCGAGGCCTCATATCTCCTTCGCCCTTTCGCCCTCTGATCAGCGAAGTTAGGCTGTCGGGATGGCCTTACTCTCTGCATCTGTACTGGAAGATGGTTTTCTGCCTTTCTAGACGAGCCCTGAAGGATGAGGGAAACATCCTCCTCTTTTTTCTTTTGCACCCTACGGGAAGTGCTGCCATAATTTCCACTCTGTATTTGTTCTGCAGCCGTTTCCAGAGCCGTGAAATCCCGAATCTTACCAGACTTAAGACCCATATCCACCATTTCTCCGTGTTTAATCATCTCGGCGAAAGGCCTACCAATCCCTGATATAACCCGCTCATAATAAGGGGCCTCTTGAATATCTACGAAGGTCATCACCATCTCTGACTCGCTCATCGGGGGATTCACCTGTGCGGCCATACCCCTCCATCGTTGTGCATAGTCCCTGAAGGATTCCCTGGGTTGCTTCTTAACTTTTGTCATTTGGTACCTATCAGGGGCCATTTGTGCTTGGAAGCTATATTGTGTTAAGAAAGTGTGGGCCAATTCCTCCCAATTGTGAATCCGGGCATTGTCAAGACGGGCATACTAGATTCTCGCTTCCCCCGTCAAACTCTTTTGGAAAAGTTGCATTCTCAGACCCTCGTCTTCTGCATAAGATCCCAGCTCCTCAATGTAGATTTTCAGATGGGTATACGGATCCCCCTTACCATTGTATTTCTCAAATTCAGGGATTTTAAATTTCTCCGAATATCTGGTTCCGGGGAAGACACATAGATCTAAATAGTTCACCCTGCCAAGGGACCCTATGCCCCTCATAGATTGGATAGTTTCCTCTATTTGTTTCATTTTCTTTCGCAGGTCATCCGTATCTCCCTCCTCCGGGATAGTAATCACTGTTTTGTTAGGTACGGGAATGGCCTTTGGGACGACTGTCTCGCCTTTAGGTTGGGGTGGATCCTCCTTAGGTGGATCCTGTCGAGGTATCAATTGCTCCCTCAGCATTATGGCCATTTCTAACATCTGCTTCTTGAAATCATCAAATTCCTCCCTAGATATGGAGCCAGGATTAGTAGGTGGGAGCTCAGCCATTTCAGACGTAGAGTTTTGGGCCCTTTTAGACTGCGAACGGGTTTGAGGAGCAATCCTACAGAGACAATGGTTCGCAGTTTAGTCCTGGGAAAATAAGAAGTGGATGCATGCTAAAGTTGTAACTTTTGTATTTTTTGGTTTTTTAATCTTTCCCTGTAAAACAGAAAGTTAGTAGTCCTTTAGTGCAATAACAAATGCTAAACATGACTTTATTATGCTTGCCCAGCTGTTCCCTGCAAAACATAGAGGTTAGTAATTTCTTTTGATAGAAAGGGAAGCATCTATGAATGGGATCATGACATTTATACGCGTGAACGTAAAAGGGCATGAAGAGACTTTTCCTGCGTTGGGTTAATCTGAGGCTGACCTATCCTAGGATTACTCTCACGGGCTTTTCGGCATGAAGGTCCCCAAATCTTCGCAATCTACTCGTCTGAGTCCTTTCGATTGGAGCGGATTTGGGTGGTGCGTTTCCTGAGCCATCTCCGGGGAGCAGCCCCTTCGAGTCCAGTAATAAGCAACCGACAGGTTCGCCTCAGGAGGAGGTACTCTCTCAACATACATTCACATTCATCGTCCTCACCGTATGCAAATGATTACTTTAAAGTAAAACAATCCCATTCAAATCATTCACTTATTCGGCAAAACGCACGTTCACACAACAAAAAAAGAAAAGATCAAAATATCGCACATACACACATTTTATGAATTTTTAAAGGATAGGATAGCATCAAGATTTGAACGCGGCTTAAGCCCTTTAATCTCCCCAACAGAGTCGCCAGCTGTCGACGCTGGGTTTTCTCATCTCTTTCGTCTTTTCCAATTTTAGCCTCTTGATTAAATGATTTTTTTGGAAAAGGTCGGCATTAATGTCGACGGGGTTTTGAAAGATCGCTTTTATGATGAGCCAATTAACCAGAGTCGCCAGTTGGTATATTTGAAATGGATGTACCAACTCATCCGAGTTTTCGTTTTTTTATAAATCGCTGGCTCATATGTGACTCCGAATTAATTGGTCTGCGAACCGAGATTCATAGAGTTCGGGGGCTTGCTTAAGCGAGGGGAAGGTGTTAGGCACCCCCCGACTTCCGTGAAACACGGTTACCGCAATCTTGATACTTTCCTATCCTATGATTCATAAAATGTGTATACGTGCGGGGGTGTGTGTGTGTGTGTGTGTGTGTGTGTGCTTATGTGAATATTGTGGTGAGGTGAAACATTTGGCTTTTATAAAAAATCGTGTTTTATTTCGGGAATGTTTTAGAACGTCGTTTCCGTTAGTACGAGTGAGCTCCTTTATTCATGCGAAAGGTTTGATTGTACTTGTCAAAAGCTATGAGATTTTTATTAGGCGTTGCTTTGGCAAAACAAGAATCTTTTAAACCTTTGTCAAAATAGGAATCGAAATCTATACATTGCTTTCATAAAATGATGGGCAATTTCTAGGATATCTTTAACCCTATGCACAAAGGTCTAATAAAACATTTCGTTCATTCATAAAAGCCATTTTTTGGTGATGGTTGAAAATGATTTCCTTTGGCCTTCTCGTTTAATAGGAATCGACATTTATTAACACTTCCAATTTTTAGCCTCGTGATTCTAGTAACCTAGCTTGTTTGATTTTAATAAAAAAAACCTTCATCATTTAATCTTTGAAATCATTTGGGTGTCACGGAATCCAATCAAAGCATAAATACGCGTCAGGGCTATTCATGGGCATGTAAGCCATCAAAACATCCCCGAACGCCAACAATCACATGTTCCACTACTACGGGGCCTTAAACTCGATTCTCGCCTTAGCGTCATTTTAAGGCCCGACGATTACATGTTACAAAAAACGAGCACCTTGAATCTATTACATACATCGAAACGTCCATCATTGGATTTGGACTACGGGGTCGCATTCCTAGGCTCACACCCAATATTACTACATGCTCACAAAATGAATACTACATAACTAACCAACCCGGATTTATCTAATACACCATGATATCCGAAAATGATAATCTAAATAAATTACACCCAATAAATCACCATAAACAAGCTAGAAATTTCACCAATTGGATATCCTCGGGTTATTAGGAAGAATTTTGTTCCGATGGAACCCTCACTAATAATCCCTAATCCATTATCCCACCATAAATTTCATGAAAAACTTCATTTAATTCCACCCAATAATATGGTATAAATTGCTAGAACAAAGGGAATTTTCACCTTGCAAATGATCTCAAATGGATGTGAACTTGTGTATTTGAATAGGATAAAGAGTATATTTGATACAATCAAAATCAAAAGAATATAACTCCTCTCCTTTTTTCTCTCTTTTCTTCCTATTTTGTTGCAAAACTTAGCTATTTCCTCTCAATTCCCGTGCTTCTTGCTGCTGCTGAATCCTTCTTCCTTCAAATTCTCCCCACTCCCTGTATGCTGCAACGAAAATGAGCTGAAATAGGCTGGCCAAAGCCAGCCGCAGATCAATTTGCGGCTGGCTGGCCGCCTGCCTTCCACTCACCTGATTTCGAGTTCCGTGTTTTCAAAAGGCGCACTATTTGGCCGCAGATCAATCCGCGGCTGGACGGTTTGACTTTCTCGATTTTCGTGCCACGCCTCGATTTTCGTGCCGTAACGTCGGTTTTCGCTGACAGGCTCGTATTTTGTAGTCCGGGAATTTCCAGGAGACGTGCCACCTCATTCGGGAATGCCCGCTTCGGACGGCCTTATTGTCACGTCAGCTTTGGTCGCCAATCATCGTGGTGGTGCCCATTCCTTCGCTTCCGCAAGCCGGTTCAATGGACGATTTTGCCCTCTTGTCATGGTTAGTACAGGGAACGCAAAAATTGGGTGTCTACAATTATAATTAAACTCCTTTAAATAATTATGCTCCTAATCCTATTAGAAATTCATGAGAGAGTACTTCTATTAATTAATTCCCAATCCCTATTAGGAATTAAATAATAGTAATAGTAATAATAATAATAATAATAAGACTCCTCTTATTAATTTATATTTAATATATCCAAAATATTAAATAATAAATATTAAGCTATTTAATTTATTCTATCTCCATAGATTAAATTAAATATACTTAACTTATTATTACAATTATGCCATTTATTTCTTAAATAAATATTTTCCTCTTGCAGTGTGACCCTTTAGGTTCTACATATTAAACCGGTTGTGAATAAATCAATTAGAACAATTCTAATCTTATTTAAATAAATAAATTAAATTATTTAATTCATTTAAATAAATAATATTTATTCTAAAATAAGGGTAAGCCCCCTTAGCGATCAACGACTTTCGAGATAATATAGATTTCAACATTAATCACAAAAGAACGTTTCAGTGAATAGTTACTGTACAATTCAATCCTTCTACCATACAATGTCTCAATTAAATATAAGACATAGATTTACTGTCAAGTCTTATTTTATTTAATTATATGTTTTTCGATTCCCAAATGCACAACTCTAAATAATGCAAATTAGAAACTCCTTTCTAATTTCATTCTGCCTTGGCCAAAGACTACTGAGCTGTCATTTATCGAATCACGTAGGACATTCACATCTTTTACTAGACGCGGTAGATTCTTTGTTGATCATTCACCTATCTCCATGCACAACTTATTATACCCAATCATACCCTTTGATATACCCCAAAGGTCTTAAGGGACATGTCAAAGTATAACTCATCATACACAAGATATTATGATGATCGCAAGTCCAAGGATCACTTGTACTACTATCACTAGAGAAATTCCTATTGACAGGCGAGTAAAACTCCATTAGGTATTCCTTAGCGAGCCACGTTCGGTGAACTTATTCTCCAATAAGCACCTACATACTTGCTTTAGTGTCTCCACACAAATGATTATGAGATCAATCATCCTCTTCCTAAGAGCAAGCAACGTATGTACTAATCTATCCGGATTCACTAATCCCCTTTTTAGTAATCCAACGATTAGGAACGATTTCAGTTTATGAGCTATCTAGAATTTAGATCTCATTAGCATGATCACCATCATGATTCTAAAAGCATTGCTCAAAACTATGGGTTTATCACATTTAATATAACAGCACTATGTAGATAATGTAAAATGCCTTTTAAGAAAATCAATTCTTTTATTAATAAATGAATAAGATTACAAAGTATATGCTACATCATATCAAATATGATTGGCTTGTGTGCATACTACTTTCAATCTCCCACTTGCACTAAAGCCAATCGCCATGGTATCTAATACCCATCTTCTCTAAGTGACGATCAAACTGCTGTTGTGTTAAAGCTTTAGTAAATGGATCTGCAATGTTGTCTTGAGAGTCCACACGCTACAGTGTGACATCTCCTCTTTTAATGATCTCTCTAATCAAATGAAACTGCCGCAACACGTGTTTAGATTTCTGATGAGACCTGGGTTCCTTAGCCTGCACAACAGCTCCATTGTTGTCACAGAATAAAGGTACGGCTCCTCTAATACTAAGAACCACTCCAAGTTCAGTTATGAACTTCTTCATCCAAATAGCTTCCTTTGCAACTTCACTTGCAGCTTTGTACTCTGCCTCTATCACTGAATCAGCAACTGTTTGCTGCTTGGAACTTTTCCAACTCACTGTGCCACCGTTTAAGGTAAACATGTACCCTGAAACGGATTTATTGTCATCTTGGTCCGTTTGAAAACTTGAGTCTGTATAGCCCTCTAGTTTCAATTCAGACCCACCGTAGACAAGAAATACATCCTTAGTTCTTCTTAAGTACTTTAGGATGTTTTTCACTGCCTTCCAATGCTCTTCTCCTGGATTCGACTGATATCTGCTCGTTACACTAAGTGCATGAGCGACATCTGGTCTAGTACATATCATACCGTACATGATAGATCCTATTGCTGAAGCATAAGGAATCTTACTCATACAGTCTCTTTCCCTAGGTGTCTTTAGGGCCTGTTTCTTGGAGAGATGTATTACATGGCTCATCGGCATGAGACCTCTCTTGTAATCTTCCATGCTAAACTTCTTTAGCATCGAGTCAATGTACTTTCCTTGGATCAAGCCCAGAATCCTTTTAGATCTATCTCTATAGATCTTTATCCCCAAAATATAGGATTTCTTACCCAAGTCCTTCATGGAGAAGTGTTTAGATAACCAAATTTTGATCGACTGTAGCATAGGAACATCATTCCCTATGAGTAATATATCATCAACATATAATACAAGGAATGATACAGCGCTCCCACTAACCTTCTTGTACACACATGGTTCATCCTCGTTTTTGATAAAATCAAACCTTTGATTATTTCATCAAAACGGATGTTCCACCTTCGAGAAGCTTGCTTCAACTCATAAATGGATCGGTGTAGCTTACAGACTTGGTTTGTTCCAATTGTTGAAACAAAACCCTCTGGTTGTATCATATATACATTTTCTTCAAGCTTTCCATTAAGGAAGGCTGTTTTCACGTCCATTTGCCAGATTTCGTAGTCATAATAAGCTGCAATTGCAAGCAAAATTCGAATGGACTTGAGCATAGCTACTGGTGAGAAGGTTTCATCATAGTCAACTCCTTGTCTTTGTTTGAAACCTTTTGCAACCAGTCGGGCCTTATAGGTCTCTACCTTGCCATCCGCTCCAGTCTTTCTCTTAAAGACCCATTTACACCCAATAGGCTTAATGCCCTCAGGTGGTGAAACCAAAGTCCATACTTGGTTTTCATACATGGAGTCCATCTCGGATTTCATGGCTTCTAGCCATTTCTCTGAGTCTTCACTACTCATAGCCTCTTCGTAAGTCAATGGATCATCATCATCTATGATGCGTACCTCATCATCATCCTCTATGATGAATCCATACCTTTCAGGTATCTTTGGTACTCTTCCAAATTTACGAATAGGTTGTGGTACAGTAGGTTCTTCTACTTGGTTAGGTACCTGACTTTGATCCGGAGTATTTTGTGGTTCTTGAACTTCTTCAAGATATATCTTACTCCCACTGACCCCTTCAAGGATAAACTCCTTTTCCAAGAAGGCAGCGTGTTTCGCTACAAACACCTTTTGATCCGTAGGATGATAGAAATAATACCCTACAGTTTCTTTAGGGTAACCCACAAATCTACACTTGTCGGATCTAGTCTTTAGTTTATCTTCTCAAATCTTTTGACATAAGCTGGATAACCCCAAGTCTTAACATACTTAAGATTTGGTTTCCTCCCTGTCTATAACTCATATGGAGTCTTTGGGACGAATTTGGTAGGTACCTTGTTAAGTAGATATGCAGCCGTTTCTAGGGCAAAACCGTAGAAGGCTACTAGAAGGTCGGTAAAACTCATCATGGAACGAACCATGTCCAACAATGTTCGATTTCTCCTTTCAGATATACCATTCAACTGTGGCATCCCTGGTGGAGTCCATTGTGAGATTATACCATTTTCTTTGAGACAATTGAGAAACTCATTGGTTACGTATTCTGTAATATTCCGAACCCTAATAAGATTTGTATATGTAAATTATGTGTTTAATAAATGAAATTTCTTGTTCTGACTTGGTATTATGTGATTGCGTATTTTATTAAACAATTAGGTCAAATAAACTTTTTTTTCGCCAAGTAGTTGTGTCGTGCTTAATCGGACAAAATGATTTGTCGTGCTTCTGGCGAATTCACCGAGAAGCGTTTCGGTAAATTATTTTTGTAAGCTGCTGTGTCGTACTTGGAATTGACGAAGTGCTTTGTCCTGCTTCGACATTAATATAATATTATATTAAATGATAAAATTCTAAAATAAGTTAAATAGGGTTTAAAATGTTAAACTGAAATAGAAACCCTAATTTGAAAACCCTAATTGATAATAATTATCCAATCGAAACCCTAATTATTGTACAATAATCTTAATTGATATAATTAAGATCTAAGTAATGAATCATAATATTAGTTATGAATTATTAAACTTATATTGAAACCCTAAACGAAAGGTTAAAACCCTAATTGTAGGATTGAAAACCCTAAACCCTAATTCGGAACCCTAAAACCTTAATTTGGTTTAATAACTCTAAATTATGAGATGATAAACTTTAATTAAGGTATTACTAACCATGATTAACATCCTAATCATGATTAACAAAAATCTACTTTTAATTAGTAAGTAAAATAAATCAAAAATTAAAATCCTAGCCAATGAAAATGAAGCTAGGAGTGTGCAAACTTGTGCTTGGCACACTCCAGCACAAGTAGGTGAATCATACCAGCTTATAAGCAGCACAAGTTAAGTAGGAAGATATTTTTGGTGGCAAGATTTGGAATTAAACCCTAGAAAACCCTAATTCAAGTTGCTATAAATAGAATGAGATGCTGAGCCTTAAACCTACGAAATTTTAAAGCTTATACACTCACATATCCAGCCTAAACAAACCCTAGCAATCACAAGCTCAGAATCAGAAGCCAGAAATCAAAATTTGAAGAAAAAGGTGCACAAAACCCTAATTTATGTTTGATCTTCAAGCCTGGAAAATTTTTATGTTTTAGATGTTTAGGAATACTTGTTAATGTGTTAATAAGTGATCTGAGCGGTCAAAACATGTTTACATAACATCTAGGTATGAAAATCAAGCCAAAAACTCAAACTGTTCTTGGCAGTCAAGAACAGTCTGACAGGCCTTTTTGTCAGACCTTTTGATCCTCTTAGATTAGTTGTTTGATCTATTTTTATGCATATATGTGTAGCCTACCATGTTATCTTTAAAGCCCGACGTGTATCATAGCAAACAAATAACTAGGATAAAAGATATGATAGGTCAAAAGTGCTTTGACCGTTCGGATTTTCATTTCTGGGTAACCCAGAAACATGAAGAACATTCTGACAGAGTCTGACAAGACTTTTGATCAACCCAGAAATGACCTAGATGACATGTTTTGTGTAGTTTGTTGGTTTAAAGTTATTGTATGCTATATAGACTTTAATCTTGAACCATTAAAACACATAAACAAACAATCAATCAAACGGAATTAGCAGTCAAACCACGTTGACCGTTATGACTGGATGAGTTTCTGGGTTACCCAGAAACTCAAGAACAGTCATGAACGGGGTAGTTTGACGATAAATATCTAGCATGTTATGATATATTTTAAGATGGAATTTGTTATGTCGTTGTACACTGCCATGTTGGCTATAACAACAAACAAAAATCAAACACAAACATCAAACCAGTTGGAATTAAATTGAGGTCAAAAGTCACTGTTGGACGTTGACCAGGTGTTCTTCATGAAGAACACCTTTAGCGACGAAATGCATACACCAACCCAGAAACCTAAGAAACTAAGCAGACCGTCGGTAAAGCCCTTTAGCGACGGATTTTTAATAAAAATAAAATAAAAATTAATTAAATAAATTATAAAATAATAAATAAATATTAAATAATTATTAATAATTAGTAAATAAATCCGAAAATTCATTTTCAAATATAAAAAAATTATTTTTAATATTTTTATATATTCTGAATTATTATTTAATTTAATTAAATATTAAATAATAATTATGATAAATCATTTAATAAATGTTTTAATTATTTAAAAATGGTATTAAATTATTAAATAATTATATTAATTATTTAAAAATGATATTAAGGTAAATAAAATTATTATATATAATAATTAAATAAAATATTAAATATTTAAATATTATTAATGATAAATAAATCATTTAAATAATATATTAAGTATTTAAAAATTACTTTAAATGATAATTAAATCATTTAAATATCAAATTAAGTTTTGAAAATTATTATAAATAATAAATAAATTATTTTAATGATAAAATAAAATCTAGAGATATTATTAATGATAAAATAAATCATTTAAATAATATTCTATCTTTCTAAAAATATTATAAATGATAAATAAATCATTTAAATAATATTTTAAATATCTAAAAATATTCTAAATGATAAATAAATTATTTAAATAACATATTAAATGTTTTAAAATTATTCTAAATTATAATTAAATCATTTAAAAATATTCCTAAGCTTGTAAAATTATTTAAAAATACTTCCAAGCTTCTAAAAATTATTTAAAAATAATACCAAGCTTCTAAAAATGTTAGAAATAATAATTAAATTATTTAGACTAATAATTCGACTTCCAAATGAAGTTTTATCGAACAATCTATGTGTTTAGCCATTAAGGATGCGACCGAGATACCGAATCAACGTCGAACCTTAATGAAACTTGTTTAGAGAATTAGCGTGATACATGTTTATATACGTGCTAACGCTTATTATTGGTATACGTAGACTACGTGCGTTGACCGATTGTACTAAAATTATAGTGAGCTACGCTAAGGCAAGTGTCCTAACCTTTCTCAATTTATATTAAGCAAGTATTATACAACTTGCTATCAATTATTGTGAAGTTATTGCTTCTTGTTCAGCATAACTTAAGAAATGAATTATTATTCATATATTTCTTGTTCGAGCTTAAATTGTTGTGTCAAGCCAAATTGTTTGGTACGACATCTGATACTGAGAAATGGAACACCTTGATGTAAGGTGAACCCGAAATTTTCCCTTAAAATAAGGTGACGAAATTCCCTTAATATAAGGTGACGAACAGTTGATAATATATCAACATAATTTGGTAGGATGATATGCATACTCCTAGGATATTGGTGAGACTGATCACCTACCAGATATCCAAAACTCAAATGGTTCTAAGTCATTAAAGACTGATAGAACTAAATGAAATATATGGTTCATGTACAGAACCCTCAGTATACATCATTGACATCTTTCAAATCAAACACATAGTGTTTACATATTTAAATGAACTTGCTAAGCATTTGTAGCTCATTCTTGCGCATATCTTCTTTTGCAGCTATAAATGATATCCCTGGCACGTCTGGGACTAACAAGGGGAAAAACCATGCTTATTAGCTTTAGTGTTTATTGTTGAATACTTTAAGTCTTTTAAAGACTTGTTGTTATAATAACTTAGTATAACGAATGATGTAACCGAACAAAATGTTATGTAATATATTATGATCCTTTATGTTATAGAATGCGTTATACTCTGATCTTTAAATTCTTTAGAATAGTTGTACTAAGTTAAATACAGTGTCTATATGAACTATACATCTGAATGAGGGTATCTAAATGATGTTGAGAGTCCTATATGGACAATCTTATCATTAATACTGTGAATGTCAGATAGATAGGGAATATTGATATGAAAGAGGTATTCATAAGATATGAATCTATGTATCTAAGTGAGGGTATCCAAACACAGACAACGTTCTGGCCGGAACTAGTACCTGTTATGGGATACTGTGAACCTTGGATAGCTAGAAGTCATATTTTATTAAATATTTATAGTTGTATAGTTCCACGTGAGCACTAGATCTGCTACATGGGAGTGTAGAGATTTGGGGGCGTCACAGGTTGGTATCAGAGCTGTAGATTATAGCTCTAAGGTAGTTAGGAAATACCTTAGAATATAGTCTTTGAGTCCGTAAAATACTTAATGATACATAAAATAATCTTAAAAGCTTTATCTTATGTGTAAATTTGTTTCCCCATAAATACTAAATAAATTAAAATTCTTTTGGAGGATGGCAGGAGTAAACCAACACATAGGATGGTTATCCGACAGTGAGCCCGATGAGGTGCCTGATTACGAGCCAGCTACCCCTGAACTAGATTTAGAGGATGAAGACCCAGAGGAAGAGGAGCTTATTCATGATGAGGAGATCTTAGAGGCAGAGGAGGCAGAGAACCCGGTAGATGGGCAGTTAGTAGACCCTGATTCTGAGGAGGATATTGGAGCAGGCCAGATGATGAGTGTCGAAAGACACGAAGAGATAGTCATCAAGTTGGTACAGCAGTCAACAGTAGAGTTAGAAGCTGCTAACTCTCGTGCAAACATAGCGACAGGATTATTGGAGAGTGAGCGAGATACAACTCGGCGTTTGAGGATACTCCTTCAGGACACACAGAGGGAGAAACAGGAGGCACATATGCAGGCATACAGAGCCGATAGGAAGAGTAAGGCGGCATTTGATGGCCTAGAGCGACGAGTGTTTAGGTATCTGGTGGAAGAGGAGAAGGAGGAATATATGATTGATAGAGCAGTAGTCGGTCACATGATACGAGATGCTGATAAGGGGTTGCGTAATAGCGCAGTTTAGTAGTGTCTAAGTTTATGTGTTGTACTTAGTACGATATCAAAATTTTGAGTTGTAAAGTAGGAAATCCTTGTAATAACTAGTAGTAGTATAACTACTAGTCGGTTATGTAATCGTTGTTGCATGTTATATACAAGTTGTGTTTATATAATCAAATTGTTAGTTCTAGGTAAGCATATCTTTGTATTTATACGTGCTTGTCTTTATTTTAGAACCATGGCATCAGGACGAAGAACCCAAGCCCGAACTGAGACCACCGAGCCAAATCCCACACAACAGTTAGTAGATATCCTCTTAGAAACCTTACAAAATCGTCCACCACCTCAACCCACCCCAATTAATCCACAGGGTACAATATTCAAGGACTTTAAACTGGTTGGACCACCGGAATTTAAGGGAGCTGCGGAACCAATTGAGGCTCAAACATGGGTTACCGAAATAGAAACGTTTTTCAGGGTAACTAATGTTGGCGAAGATCAAAAGACGATCTTTGCCACCTTTTTCCTCAAGGGTGAGGCAAACCATTGGTGGGAAAATACAAAAATTCGTGCAGGTGAGCATATAATTCCTTGGACCAGATTTAAGGAATTATTCTTCGAAAATTATTTTCCCCAATCAATGAAGGATCGTATGGAGGTACGATTCTTAGAATTGAAACAAGGAGAACTTACCGTATCCCAGTATACGGCCAAGTTCAATGAATTAGCCAGGTTTGCCTCACATCAGGTTGATACAGAGGCAAGAAAGACTAGGAGATATGAAGAGGGATTAAAACCCCAAATTCGTAGCAAATTGTCAGTATTTCAAGTGAGAACTTTTCCAGAAATTCTCGAGAAAGCTATTATAGCTGAAAACGAGAATGAAGCTTTAATAAAATTTCATAAGGAAAAGAGAAGTTTGAGTGAGGGAGGAAAGTTGAAAGGAGAAGTTAGTACAGGGGGTACTAATAATAACAAAAGGAAGTGGGATGCCACTGTTCCTACAAACTTTGTGAGAAGGGGTAACAATTACAATAACAACAACAATAGAAACCAGAACAATAACAATAAGGTGGGTCGTTGTGGCATATGCGGAAAGAATCACCTAGGGTTATGTCGCCAGAAGGTGGTTACTTGTTACCATTGTGGGCAAGAGGGACATTATTCCTCTTATTGTCCTAAAAAAGAGTAATGATAATACTCGTCAGAGTAATCCGAATGTTACTTGCTATCTTTGTGGTGCAATGGGGCATGTGTCTAGGAATTGCCCGAGGAACAGAAACCAAATTGGGGGAGGAAACCAAATCCCAAACAATAACCCCAAACCAACAGTAGCAGGAGCTGGAGGTCCAGGTCGTCCAACCGCAAGAACGCTTAATATGGCGACAAAGGATGCTGTTGCTGCACCAGACGTGGTAACAGGTATCATCCCTATCGACACTTTAAATGCATATGTGTTGTTCGACTCTGGTGCTACTTGTTCATTTGTGTCTAATAGCTTTGCTAAGAAATTGTCAATACCATGCGAAGATTTAAACATACCTTTTAATGTGGAGATCGCAAACAATGAGATAATTCCCGTCAAAACTATTTATAAGAATTGTGTTATCGAGATTAAGGGACACAAATTTCTTGTGAACCTCATTCCCATACAACTAGGGGAATTTGATATAATCTTAGGCATGGACTGGCTGGGCAATTATAATGCAATAATTGACTGCCAGCAGAAGCGGGTGAATTTAGTGACTGCTTTAGAGTCAAAAGTAGTGTTCAAAGGTGGTTGTTCACCTAAACGATCTCACTATCTGACAGTAATGCAGGCAGAGAGATTGCTTAGGAAGGGTTGCACAGGTTATTTGGCATATATAGTAGATACTCGAAAAGAAGGAGTAAAGCTAGAACAAATACCTGTAGTTAGAGAATTTCCGGATGTGTTTCCAGATGACTTACCCGGTTTACCTCCGGACAGGGAGATCGAATTTGTTATTGATCTTGTCCCGGGTACGGCACCAGTTTCCAAGGCACCGTACAGAATGGCACCTGTAGAGTTGAAAGAGTTACTTGTGCAGCTACAAGAACTCTTAGACAAAAAGTACATACAACCCAGTGTTTCGCCTTGGGGAGCACCGGTGTTGTTTGTAAAGAAGAAGGATGGAACATTAAGGTTGTGTATTGATTATAGAGAATTAAATAAGTTAACAATAAAGAACAAATATCATTTACCACGAATTGATGATCTGTTTGACCAGTTGAAAGGGGCCGAATACTTTTCGAAGATCGACCTACGATCGGGTTATCATCAATTAAAGGTAAGAAAAGAAGATGTGCCGAAGACAGCGTTTAGGACACGCTACGGACATTATGAGTTTCTTGTGATGTCTTTTGGATTAACAAATGCGCCGGCAGCATTCATGGATTTGATGAACCGAGTGTTTAAACCATGCTTGGACAAATTTGTCGTAGTGTTCATCGATGATATTTTAGTATACTCGAGAACAAAAGAGGAGCATGCTGAACACTTAAGAAGCGTATTGGAGATATTACGCAAGGAACAACTTTATGCAAAGTTTTCCAAGTGTGAATTCTGGTTGGAACGAGTCCAGTTCTTAGGTCATGTAATTGACAAGAATGGAATAGCGGTAGATCCAGCCAAGATAGAAGCGGTTGTGAATTGGGAACAACCAACAACTCCAACAGAAGTAAGAAGTTTTCTCGGTTTAGCAGGGTATTATCGGCGTTTTATACAAGATTTTTCAAAGATAGTGACCCCGCTAACCAATTTGACTCGAAAGACGGTAAAGTACGTCTGGACAGACAAATGTGAAGAAAGCTTCCAAGAGTTGAAGAAGCGGTTAAGTATGGCACCAGTGTTATCTTTACCAGATGATACAGGAGGCCTCGTTGTTTATAGTGACGCATCACACAAAGGGTTAGGGTGTGTGTTAATGCAACACGGAAAGGTGATTGCATATGCATCAAGACAACTCAAAGATTATGAGAAGAGGTATCCTACGCATGATCTTGAGTTAGCCGCCGTAGTATTCGCCTTGAAAATTTGGAGGCATTACTTGTACGGGGAGAAGTGTGAGATATACACAGATCACAAGAGTCTGAAATATATTTTCACACAGAAGGAGTTAAATATGAGACAAAGGAGATGGCTAGAATTGATAAAAGATTTTGATTGTGAGATCTTATATCATCCAGGGAAAGCCAACGTCGTAGCAGACGCATTAAGTAGGAAGAACCAGGAGAAATTGAATGTGATGACTAATAACGAGGTACTGATAAAAGAGTTTGACAAACTTGAGATTGAGGTAAGAGTTCCAGTTAACTCTACCCAGAAGTTATTTGTCATCGAGAGTAATTCGACCTTATTGGACAAAGTCAAAGAATTACAGGAGACTGATGTAGAATGTCAGAAGTATAAGGCAGAAATGACTCATAAAAAGAATGTTAAGTTTAGAATGGATAAGGATGGAGTACTAAGATACGAAAATAGAATTTGGGTACCTTCAGTACAAGAGTTAAAAGACGAAATACTGAATGAAGCCCATAATTCTAAATTCGCTGTACATCCAGGGAGTACAAAAATGTATAAAGACCTGAGCCAACATTTTTGGTGGTCTAACATGAAGAGAGAGATAGCGGAGTGGGTAAGTAAATGTTTAACGTGTCAAAGGGTTAAAGCTGAACATCAGAAACCAAGTGGATTATTACAACCCTTAGAAATTCCTGAGTGGAAATGGGAGCATATTACCATGGATTTCGTAGTTGGCCTTCCAACCACACAAAAGGGTCACAATGCCATTTGGGTAATTGTAGATCGTCTTACCAAATCAGCTCATTTCCTACCCATCAAAATCAACTTCAGTCTAGAACCAATTAGCCAGACTTTACATCAATGAAATTATTTCTAGACATGGAGTCCCTGTGTCTATAGTATCAGACAGAGATCCACGATTTACTTCAAATTTTTGGATAAGTCTCCAGAAAAATTTAGGAACTCAGTTGAGACTAAGTACAGCATACCATCCACAAACTGACGGTCAGAGTGAGAGAACCATCCAGACATTGGAAGACATGTTGCGCTCTTGCATCATGGATTTCAAGGGAAGTTGGGAAGATCAATTACCTTTGGTAGAATTTGCATACAACAATAGCTACCATGCCAGCATAGGAATGCCACCATTTGAAGCCCTATATGGAAGAAAATGTAGGACGCCTTTATGTTGGGACGAGGTTGGGGAACGACAAATGCTAGGACCCGAAATAGTGCAACAAACCACAGAGGTAGTTCGAATTATACGGGGAAGATTACAAGCGTCACAAGATCGACAGAAGAAATATGCTGATCAACACAGGAAATTACAAGATTTCGAAGTCGGTAGTCACGTATTCTTAAAAGTATCTCCGTGGAAGGGAAAAATACGTTTCGGCAAGAAGGGCAAATTGAGTCCGAGATTTATTGGGCCATTTCAAATATTGAGAAAAATAGGTGAGGTAGCTTATGAGGTAGCCCTACCTCCTGAACTAGAACATATTCATAACGTGTTTCATGTGTCCGTGTTACGACCGTACAAACCTGATTATAAACACGTTATTGATTATGAGCCCATTCAAATCGAGAAGGATTTATCGTATGAAGAAATTCCTATTGAAATTGTGGATAGGAAAGAACAGCAATTGCGAAATAAAAAGATACCTCCGGTTAAGGTTATCTGGAGAAATCAGAATATCGAGGAAGCTACGTGGGAGCTCGAGAGTAAAATGCGAGATAACTACCCACATTTAATTTCATAGACTGCACTGTAAATTTCGAGGACGAAATTCTTATTAGTGGGGGTGAATGTAATATTCCGAACCCTAATAAGATTTGTATATGTAAATTATGTGTTTAATAAATGAAATTTCTTGTTCTGACTTGGTATTATGTGATTGCGTATTTTATTAAACAATTAGGTCAAATAAAATTTTTTTTCGCCAAGTAGCTGTGTCGTGCTTAATCGGACAAAATGATTTGTCGTGCTTCCGGCGAATTCACCGAGAAGCGTTTCGATAAATTATTTTTGTAAGCTGCTGTGTCGTACTTGGAATTGACGAAGTGCTTTGTCGTGCTTCGACATTAATATAATATTATATTAAATGATAAAATTCTAAAATAAGTTAAATAGGGTTTAAAATGTTAAACTGAAATAGAAACCCTAATTTGAAAACCCTAATTGATAATAATTATCCAATCGAAACCCTAATTATTGTACAATAATCTTAATTGATATAATTAAGATCTAAGTAATGAATCATAATATTAGTTATGAATTATTAAACTTATATTGAAACCCTAAACGAAAGGTTAAAACCCTAATTATAGGATTGAAAACCCTAAACCCTAATTCGGAACCCTAAAACCTTAATTTGGTTTAATAACTCTAAATTATGAGATGATAAACTTTAATTAAGGTATTACTAACCATGATTAACATCCTAATCATGATTAACAAAAATCTACTTTTAATTAGTAAGTAAAATAAATCAAAAATTAAAATCCTAGCCAATGAAAATGAAGCTAGGAGTGTGCAAGCTTGTGCTTGGCACACTCCAGCACAAGTAGGTGAATCATACCAGCTTATAAGCAGCACAAGTTAAGTAAGAAGATATTTTTGGTGGCAAGATTTGGAATTAAACCCTAGGAAACCCTAATTCAAGTTGCTATAAATAGAATGAGATGTTGAGCCTTAAACCTACGAAATTTTAAAGCTTATACACTCACATATCCAGCCTAAACAAACCCTAGCAATCACAAGCTCAGAATCAGAAACCAGAAATCAAAATTTGAAAAAAAAGGTGCACAAAACCCTAATTTATGTTTGATCTTCAAGCCTGGAAAATTTTTATGTTTTAGATGTTTAGGAATACTTGTTAATGTGTTAATAAGTGATCTGGGCGGTCAAAACATGTTTACATAACATCTAGGTATGAAAATCAAGCCAAAAACTCAAACTGTTCTTGGCAGTCAAGAACAGTCTGACAGGCCTTTTTGTCAGACCTTTTGATCCTCTTAGATTAGTTGTTTGATCTATTTTTATGCATATATGTGTAGCCTACCATGTTATCTTTAAAGCCCGACGTGTATCATAGCAAACAAATAACTAGGATAAAAGATATGATAGGTCAAAAGTGCTTTGACCGTTCGGATTTTCATTTCTGGGTAACCCAGAAACATGAAGAACATTCTGACAGAGTCTGACAAGACTTTTGATCAACCCAGAAATGACCTAGATGACATGTTTTGTGTAGTTTGTTGGTTTAAAGTTGTTGTATGCTATATAGACTTTAATCTTGAACCATTAAAACACATAAACAAACAATCAATCAAACGGAATTAGCAGTCAAACCACGTTGACCGTTATGACTGGATGAGTTTCTGGGTTACCTAGAAACTCAAGAACAGTCATGAACGGGGTAGTTTGACCATAAATATCTAGCATGTTATGATATAGTTTAAGATGGAATTTGTTATGTCGTTGTACACTGCCATGTTGGCTATAACAACAAACAAAAATCAAACACAAACATCAAACCAGTTGGAATTAAATTGAGGTCAAAAGTCACTGTTGGACGTTGACCAGGTGTTCTTCATGAAGAACACCTTTAGCGACGAAATGCATACACCAACCCAGAAACCTAAGAAACTAAGCAGATCGTCGCTAAAGCCCTTTAGCGACGGATTTTTAATAAAAATAAAATAAAAATTAATTAAATAAATTATAAAATAATAAATAAATATTAAATAATTATTAATAATTAGTAAATAAATCCGAAAATTCATTTTTAAATATAAAAAAATTATTTTTAATATTTTTATATATTCTGAATTATTATTTAATTTAATTAAATATTAAATAATAATTATGATAAATCATTTAATAATTGTTTTAATTATTTAAAAATGGTATTAAATTATTAAATAATTATATTAATTATTTAAAAATGATATTAAGGTAAATAAAATTATTATATATAATAATTAAATAAAATATTAAATATTTAAATATTATTAATGATAAATAAATCATTTAAATAATATATTAAGTATTTAAAAATTACTTTAAATGATAATTAAATCATTTAAATATCAAATTAAGTTTTGAAAATTATTATAAATAATAAATAAATTATTTTAATAATAAAATAAAATCTAGAGATATTATTAATGATAAAATAAATCATTTAAATAAAAATCTATCTTTCTAAAAATATTATAAATGATAAATAAATCATTTAAATAATATTTTAAAAATATAAAAATATTCTAAATGATAAATAAATTATTTAAATAACATATTAAATGTTTTAAAATTATTCTAAATGATAATTAAATCATTTAAAAATATTCCTAAGCTTGTAAAATTATTTAAAAATACTTCCAAGCTTCTAAAAATTATTTAAAAATAATACCAAGCTTCTAAAAATGTTAGAAATAATAATTAAATTATTTAGACTAATAATTCGACTTCCAAATGAAGTTTTATCGAACAATCTATGTGTTTAGCCATTAAGGATGCGACCGAGATAACGAATCAACGTCGAACCTTAATGAAACTTGTTTAGATTAGCGTGATACATGTTTATATACGTGCTAACGCTTATTATTGGTATACGTAGACTACGTGCGTTGACCGATTGTACTAAAATTATAGTGAGCTACGCTAAGGCAAGTGTCCTAACCTTTCTCAATTTATATTAAGCAAGTATTATACAACTTGCTATCAATTATTGTGAAGTTATTGCTTCTTGTTCAGCATAACTTAAGAAATGAATTATTATTCATATATTGCTTGTTCGAGCTTAAATTGTTGTGTCAAGCCAAATTGTTTGGTACGACATCTGATACTGAGAAATGGAACACCTTGATGTAAGGTGAACCCGAAATTTTCCCTTAAAATAAGGTGACGAAATTCCCTTAATATAAGGTGACGAACAGTTGATAATATATCAACATAAATTGGTAGGATGATATGCATACTCCTAGGATATTGGTGAGGCTGATCACCTACCAGATATCCAAAACTCAAATGGTTCTAAGTCATTAAAGACTGATAGAACTAAATGAAATATATGGTTCATGTACAGAACCCTCAGTATACATCATTGACATCTTTCAAATCAAACACATAGTGTTTACATATTTAAATGAACTTGCTGAGCATTTGTAGCTCATTCTTGCGCATATCTTCTTTTGCAGCTATAAATGATATCCCTGGCACGTCTGGGACTAACAAGGGGAAAAACCATGCTTATTAGCTTTAGTGTTTATTGTTGAATACTTTAAGTCTTTTAAAGACTTGTTGTTGTAATAACTTAGTATAACGAATGATGTAACCGAACAAAATGTTATGTAATATATTATGATCCTTTATGTTATAGAATGTGTTATACTCTGATCTTTAAATTCTTTAAAATAGTTGTACTAAGTTAAATACAGTGTCTATATGAACTATACATCTGAATGAGGGTATCTAAATGATGTTGAGAGTCCTATATGGACAATCTTATCATTAATACTGTGAATGTCAGATAGATAGGGAATATTGATATGAAAGAGGTATCCATAAGATATGAATCTATGTATCTAAGTGAGGGTATCCAAACACAGACAACGTTCTGGCCGGAACTAGTACCTGTTATGGGATACTGTGAACCTTAGATAGCTAGAAGTCATATTTTATTGAATATTTATAGTTGTATAGTTCCACGTGAGCACTAGATCTGCTACAGGGGAGTGTAGAGATTTGGGGGCGTCACAGATTCTCCTCCTCAATCCGATCGAAGAATCTTAATACTCTTACCAGTTTGCTTCTCTACTTCACTTCTGAATTCTTTGAACTTTTCAAACGATTCAGATTTGTATTTCATTAAATACACATATCCAAATCTAGAATGATCATCAGTGAAAGTAATAAAATAAGAATACCCTCATCGTGCATTTGTTGTCATAGGTCCACATACGTCTGTGTATACTAACACTAACAACTCTGTAACTCTTTCTCCTTTTCCACTAAAAGGAGATTTAGTCATCTTACCCATGAGACAAGATTCACAAGTTGGATATGATTCGTAATCAGATAGCTCTAAAATCCCATTTTTATGCAACTTGGTTAATCTTGTTTCATTGATATGACCGAGTCTACAATGCCACATAAAGGTATAATTAACATCATCTCTTTTTATTTTCTTAGTTTGTTCAATTTGAAGTATATTTTCATGCAAGTCAAGTATGTAAAGTCCATTCAGTAGATTGCCAACACCATATAAAACATTTTTATTATAAATAGAACAACTGTTGTTCTTTATTATAATATCAAAGCCATCCATATCCAATACAGAAATTGAAATAATGTTTCTAATGAGTGTTAGAACATAATAACAATTATTTAAACTAATGAACTTGCCCGAAGGCTAAACAATAAGTTCCTACAGCTAATGCAATAACCTTTGCTCCATTTTCCACTCGTATGACGACTTCATCCTTGTTCAGCTTTCTACTTCTGCTTAGTCCCTGCATATTATTACATATGTGAGAACTACAACCGGTATCCAATACCCAAGTAGAATTTTGACTTTAAGAAAAATTAATTTCAATCATGAACAAATCTAGATCGGAAGTCGAAGCTTCTCCAAGCTTCTTTTGGCCCGCAAGATACTCCTTGCAGTTCCTCTTCTAGTGTCCCGGCTTATTGCAATGGTAGCAAATTCCTTTGCTATATGGATCAGGTTTCTTTTTATCCTTTCTCTTCGCCTTGCCCTTAGCCGTCTTGTTTTTCTTCTTTTCAGAAGATACCTTGGGCCTCTTCCTTTTCTTGGAAGAATCATCCACAAGTAAGACTTGGTTCTTGTTGGATGAGAAGTGACCTTCAGCAGTTTTCAGCATGTTAAGTAGCTCAGGCAAGCTGACGTCCAACTTATTCATGTGAAAATTCACAACAAATTGTGAGAAGGTGTCCAGGAGTGACTGCAAGATCAAATCTTGACTTAACTCCCCATCCATCACGAACCCAAGCTGTCCAAGTTGTTCAATCAGATTGATCATCTTAAGGATATGAGTCTCAACAGCAGTGCCCTCGGTCATACGAGATCGGAAGAGCTCCTTAGATATCTGATATCTAGCAGTCCTACTTTGTTCACCACACAACTCTTTGAGGTGCAGCAATATAGTAGGAGCATCCATAGTTTCATGCTGACGCTGAAGCTCGTTACTCATGGATGCGAGCATGGTGCATTGAGCCAAGATTGCATCATCTTGCCACTTTCTGAAAGTAGCAATCTCTTTCTTAGAGGCTGTTTCTGCAACATTTGCAGGGACTGGCGAATTTAGGACATAAGAAATCTTTTCAGCAGTGAGAACAATTCTCAGATTCCTTAACCAGTCCGTGTAATTCGGTCCGGTCAGTTTGTTAGCATCAAGTATGCTACGCAGTGATAGTGAATTTGACATTTTTAAATTCTGCATGTGAAATATACAACGTTTTAGCATACATTCATTTAATTAATTACCAAAATAAATTAGGTCTTTATTTTAAATTGGTATCTCTCACTTTTTCATCAAACTATATTGCCCTCAATATATATTGTTCGAAAATCTAATTAAAGATTTGCTAGTGAGAATGAGGATCCCATTTCAAATGTATATAGCCTTGTGTGACACAACAAACTATATATAAATAAATAGGTAGACAACTATTGTCAATTACATCACTATCTAACTCCTTGTATTTTGCCTCTTAGATTATTTTGATCAAGTGTGACACATCCAAATCAAAATTATCCAAGTTAAGTCCAACCTAGCACTTCCATATATTCGAAAGAAAAACACTGTCCTTGTGTGACACAACAAAACAACATCGTTCAGTCTATTTATAAGCATCAAATGTGATAAAGCAACATCTTAAATATTTAATACTTGCCTTGTGTGACACAACAAACTCATATTAAATATTTAATACTCTATCGCTTTACCATGCTAGAAGGCGACGTTCGATATTCTAAATATCTTTGAACGCTTAGGACTTAATATAATTTCTTTGAGGGGTTTGTTATTTTTAGTCTCATCTTGTTTAGCGCGCATGCACATATATATATATAAAATACGCGTCATATTATTTTATATGCAAAGCATGTTGGATAATATAATATATATATATATATAGTAAGTATGCACATATAGAATACTATATTCTACCCGGATTGATTATGGACTTTTATTCTAGTTTGGTTCACTAGAGCCACCAAGTGAACCAAAAGGTCAAACCTAGGGTATAAGAATTAAATTTAAATATAACTATTACATTTAAACTCGGGCTTCAATACAAACGGGTCTTCTAGCGCTCATTGCTCCTTTGTCTCCAATTCTTCAAAATTAAATTTAACTAGTCCTATTACAAAAACTATTTACTATAATAGAAACCTTGATCAGCAGTCAAGGGGAAGTATATAGGAGGGGATAGAATTTACATTAAGAAAAATTAGAGAAGACGAGGTACGCAGACCCCATTTATAAAAATCCATACATTCAAGCATCCTCTAAAATAATTTCAATCACACATTGGTCAATAGTCCATAATCAATCCCTATTTATTGTCATACATATCTCTATATGTATCAATAAATAACATTCATCCCATGAATAATAAAACCATTCCATATATGCATTGATGTCAATTAATGGGCAAAAGTTTTGCTAATATTCAGTTTTGAAACAAAATAAACTCTTTTATTTTAATCAAAAACTAAATCCAAATTAAATTCCTTTAATTTTAGCAATATGAAATCCTATTCCAGCTAAAATAAATATCTTTATTTTAAACTAATATCAATTAAATAAACCATTTATTTTAATTGAAGGAAAAATTATTTTTCGGATTCTGTTGTCCGGCGCAGCTGCGCCCAGAATGAACTGGGAAGCGGCACAGCTGCGCTGAACCCCAGAAACGACTTTCTGGGTTTGGGCGCAGCTGCGCTCCAGAATGAACTGGAGACGGCGCAGCTGCGCCGCGTAGCAGATTCAGAAAAACAGATTCTGCCCAAAAATTTCGATCCAATCGCATATCATACACACATGGAATCATCAAAATCGATAATTAGCAGAAGATTAGGCTCTGATACCACTGTTAGGTTTGTATATAACGCAAGCATACAATCAAATTACATAAATAGGGCGAAAGCGTGATAAAACGGATTTTAAAATTTTATACAAACCATCACCATGATCAATCCATGTGCTCAATTAACGATATAAACGAAAGAGAAAGAGAATAAGAATTATACCCTCGTAGATCAAAGCTTCCTCGGGTATAAGTTCAACTCCTAGTCCTTCGTGTTCTCCTCGAATTCCACCGATGAGATTCCTTCCTTTGATCAACGTTAGCCACCCAAGTGTTTGGTCTCTAGAGGTGATCCACCAAGGAAGAATAGGTATTCAAGAAGTTGGGTATTGGCAAAACCCTAGTTTCTATCTATATAGAAATTGCAAGTACTCTCCACAATCTAATGCAAGAGTGTGTAACCCTAATCTATGATAAGACTCTTCTTATTTATAGATGTAGGAATAACCCTTCCCTAAACTATTTAGGATTAAGGTTTCTATTATAATTAAACTCCTTTAATTAATTATGCTCCTAATCCAATTAGGAATTCATGAGAGAGTACTTCTATTAATTAATTCTCAATCCCTATTAGAAATTAAATAATAGTAATAGTAATAATAATAATAATAATAATAATAATAATAATAATAATAATACTCCTCTTATTAATTTATATTTAATATTTCCAAAATATTAAATAATAAATATTAAGCTATTTAATTTATTCTATCTCCATAGATTAAATTCAATATACTTAACTTATTATTATAATTATGTTATTTACTTCTTAAATAAATATTTTCCTTTTGTGGTGTGACCCTTTAGCGATCAACGACTTTCCAGATAATATAGATTTCAACATTAATCACAAAAGAACCTTTTAGTGAATAGTTACCGTACAATTCAATCCTTCTACCATACAATGTCCCAATTAAATATAAGACATGGATTTACTATCAAGTCTTATTTTATTTAATTATATGTATTTCGATTCCCAAATGCACAACTCTAAATAATGCAAATTAGAAACTCCTTTCTAATTTCATTCTGCCTTGGCCAAGGACTACTGAGCTATCATTTATCGAATCACATAGGACATTGACATCTTTTACTAGACGTGGTAGATTCTTTGTTGATCATTCACCTATCTCCATGCACAACTTATTATACCCAATCACACCCTTTGATATACCCCAAAGGTCTTAAGGGACATGTCAAAGTATAACTCATCATACACAATATACTATGATGATCGCAAGTCCAAGGATCATTTGTACTACTATTACTAGAGGAATTCCTATTAACAGGCGAGTAAAACTCCATTAGGTATTCCTTAGCGAGCCACGTTCAGTGAACTTATTCTCTAATAAACACCTACATACTTACTTTAGTGTCTCCACACAAATGATTATGAGATCAATCATCCCTTCCTAAGAGCAAACAATGTATGTACTAATCTATTCGGATTCACTAATCCCCTTTTTAGTAATCCAACGATTAGGAACGATTTTAGTTTGTGAGCTATCTAGAATTTAGATCTCATTAGCATGATCACCATCATGATTCTAAAAGCATTGCTCAAAACTATGGGTTTATCACATTTAATATAACAGCACTATGTAGATAATGTAAAATACTTTTTAAGAAAATTAATTCTTTTATTAATAAATTAATAAGATTACAAAGTATATGCTACATCATATCAAATATGATTGTCTTGTGTGCATACTACTTTCGATGTTGTCACTTATGTTTCTGCCTCTAATGAAGGCTGCTTGGGCCTTATCAATCAGAGAAGGCAGCACCTCTTTGAGACTAGAAGAAAGCACCTTTGCAATACATTTGTAAATGGTGTTGCAGCATGCAATTGGTCTGAAATCAACCATAGAGGAGGGTTATGCACATTTGGGCACAAGAGTAACAACTGTGGAATTGAAACCTTTTGGCATCCTGTTAGTTGAGAAAAAGAATTGGACAGTATTTGTAAAGTCATTCCCAACAATGTGCCAGCAATAGAGGAAACAATTTACATTGAAACCATCCGGCCCCGGGCTTTTATTCCTTTTCATAGAGGAAAGGGCTTTGTAAATTTCATTGTTAGTAATGGGAGCAGATAGCATAGAAGCTTGATCAGAAGAAATGAGATGTGGGGGAACACAACCATAATCATCAATACAAAGATATGGCATGTCAGGGGGGAGCAGAATAGACTCTTGAAATAATCCATAACAACTTCTTCTACTGCCTCTTGCCCAGAAACAATATCACCAGCAGAGTTTTGAATGGAGAAAATTTTGTTAGAATTCCATCCGCATTTCATCATGTTGGAGAAATAACTTGAGTTCCTGTCACCCAATGAAAGCCAAGTAGATCTGGATTTTTGTTGTAGAAGTGTTTCCTCTATGTCCAGGGCAGTCCAGAGCCGTTGCACATCAGATTGGAGTCCTGGGGATTATTAGTTAAAAGGGACTGCACCTGATGGAGTGCATCATTTGCTAAACTGACAGAGGAGGAAAGATTCCCAACAGAGATATTAAGGGCTATCAAAGCCTTCTTGGTTCTTTTAAGCTTCTCAGTAAAAACAAAGAAAGAAGGTGGAGGCATGCAGTAATTGTGGAAAGAATCACGTGGGTGTTTGCTTGAAGGGCAAAAGAGTATGCTTTAATTGTGGGCAAGAGGGCCACATTGCACCAAATTGTCCTGGTCCAAAGAAGGGCGTATGTTTCACTTGCGGATCGAAGGAGATCACCTTGCTCGAGATTTCCCTAAGAAAGTTATAGGAGGAGCAAGTGGAGGAAAGGGAAACAGCAGTGGTGGCAATTTGACTATCACTGGACCGACGCCGTCCAATTGACCTACTGCCCGAACATTCAACATGACAGTGCAGGATGCTGTGCAGTCAAAGGATGTGGTGTGAGGTATCATTCCGGTCAATAGTGTAAATGCTTACGCATTATTTGATTCGGGTGCTACTTGTTCATTTATATCCGATGATTTTGCTAGGAAATTAGAGTTACCTCAGGAAGAGTTAGATTACCCTATGAACATAGAAATTGCGAATAGGGAAATGATTCCTGTTAAGGTTGTACACAAGAACTGCCGGGTAGATATTAAGGGTCATGTGACGAAGGTAAACTTAATCCCAATTCGACTTGGGGAGTTTGATGTTATTTTGGGAATGGATTGGTTGTTCAACCATGGGGCAGATTTCTAATTTTGTGCTATGTAGTTAGTTAGGGAGTTCAGGTCATGAATTAAGTTTGTATCTTGTACTAAAGTGGAAAGTGAAATTGTTAGTCATAGTTTTAATGAACTAATTACATTGTGATTCTAATGGTATGTAGGACGTTTGGTAAACGTAAATTGTGGTTGTATAGATTACGCACGAGGAAAGTTCCCTAAAACTTAACGTTTACTTGAGCAAGTTTTTTATTTTACTTTCATTGAGCAAGCTTATTAACCTTAGCTTATTATTGTTCAAGCAAGGTTGTTATAACATCAAATGCTTATGTTTTATTCCAGTCATTTATTATTCGATCATGAATCGTTATTCAAACTTCGAACATAATTCTCATTGTACAATTTTATTGTTGAATCAAATGATTTAGCCACTAGCAAACCCTTATTGATTTAACTAGTACATAGTTGATGAGTGTTTTAAAGACTTAGAATATCTTGAAGTTATTCCAAACCAAGTTTCTTTTGGTTCGGATTCTGATGTTAAACTGAGATGAACAACCCTAATATAGGGGATTAAACTACGCAATAGCGTTAAAATATTTGTGCACAATACATTGTACAAAGGGCTGATCCCCCGGAGTACGAGATGGATAGTCCATAGTCTATAAGACTGTTAAAGGTTACAGTAGAGATACTTGTTAACCTAGGACATAGTTCGAGGTCTTATGACCCTCAGATTTACTTTTGAACTTGAAATCTAAATTCAATTCTTAAATCGAGTTTTCTATTGAGCTTCCAGTCCATTGATTATTGTAGATTATTTTCAAAAAGGCTATTGTATCTCAGTTAAAATCTACTCCATTGATTATTTAATTGTTATTGTTATTATACTTATGGGCAACTGTTTGCTCACCCTTGCATAAAATATTGCAGCTAAGACTAAGAAGTCAGATGAGCCATCCACTAGTAAGGGCAAAGGCAAGATGCAAAAGTAGCTCACGAACTGTTATTTGTTATGGAGTTTTGTAATAAGACTTATTTAATATTATGTTTTAATTACGCAATGATGTAATAAAGGTTAGATGACCTGGGATTTATTTACCTAAGAGATTTAAGTTGTAACCCCTTTTGTGGGAAGATGATTTATTCAGTTTAATTTTATTGTCTCTTATCATGGGTAGTTAGTCATGAATGTATGGAATAGTGAACACCGAATCTGTGAGATTGAAATACCCGGATTTGGGGGCGTCACATCCCACACATCATCCTCTTGGTTTGTTTCATTTAGATTTCTTATGACATTAAAGTCCCCCAAAATGCACCAGCTACCAGGAAGAGACAGGATAGATAGTTCCCTCCGTAAATCCCTTCTTTCCATCTAAGAGTTAGAGCCATAGACAAAGGAAACCAAAAAAGAATTGCTAGAGTTAGAAGTATGTTGACCTTCACAGTGAACCAGTTAGGCGGAGACAAAAAGGATATCCACATGCCAAAAAGTTGGATTCCATCCTACCCAAATTCTACCATTACAATGACAGTCATAATTGAAAGCCCAAACCCAATTTTTACATATATTCCTAGAGATTCTAGAAGCTTTATGCGCCTTTACTCTGGTTTCCAGCAATCCAACAATAGAGATATTATTATCAGCAATAATTTGCTTTACATAAGCCTGCTTTGGCTTTTTATTGAGACCCCTAACATTATAAGTAGCTAACATTAACATAAATTAAAGATATGGGTTACCAACTTTCCCTTTGCCTTTGTTCCGTTTCTTGGCAGCTTGTGGATTATCAGTACCAGTCCATTGCTTTTGTTTTAGATCCTTCCCTTCCTTTTCATCAATAACTTTGAGCTTGGAGATAAGGGGATTGCCAGCTGTTGGAGTTGCTGTATCAAGTGAAAGAAGAGGGTCACTAGGGGTGGCAATGGGAGAGAATGTGTTTGTTGTATCCATGGGAGAGCTAGGGACCATAGGGTCCTTTTCAATCTTTGTACCTCTACAGATAGTGACCCAGGCATTGTCATTTTCATGTGGAGCTGGAATTTTGGAAGCAGGACTGCCATCCAGTAATGAATCAGGACAAATAGAAGGGGTGGCATCAAGGGGTTTAGATGACGCAACATTGAGTTGAGCTTTTGGAACCCATTGATAGTTAGCTTTGGGACACTTTAGTGGGGAATGGCTAAAAATTTTACAAGTAGGACATGAGGGTGGCCTACTCTAGTACTCCACATCAACAGGAACCGTGATATTCTCAGATGTTTTTCCTCATTAAAAATAACCACATTTACAGTGGATGGGAATGAAAAAGTTACATTAATCTCGATGTATACCCTAGCAAAATTCATAAGATCATTCTTGCTTGTCATTTCATCAGTAAATAGGGGTTTCCCAATTGCGCTAGCAATGTAACTAATGCCTTCATCAGACCAGTAAGAGAGGTGGATTTGGATAATCTTAACCCAGATGGGAAACTTGACAAATTCAGTTTTAGTAAATTCAACACCCTCTTGCCATTTATGAAGGATAATAATTTTGGATGTGAAATGCCAAGGACCCAAAGTAAGAACGTTGTCACGGTCAAAAACGGAGTTGAACTTGAAAATATAGTAGCATTTACTATACAGATACACTTTTGAAAGCCCCATGGGTCCCCATAACCTTTTAGCAATGGGTTCAACAACTTTGAAATGTAGGTTAGAATGGAGGAAATAGCCGACCATGCTGGATGACCACTAAAGATTACCCCGCTTGAGCACTTCAACAGGGGGTTTAACCAGAATATTACCACATTCCAAATTTGGCGGATGAAATGAAAGAGATCTTGAGGATTTTGAGGATTTGCCCAAATTGTTAGCAACAATATGACACCAGGACTTAGAGGGCCCGCCTTACTGACGTGAAATTTTGCATACCTCAAAAGGGGGGAAATAGGACCTTCATTAGAATTTGAATTTGAAATAATTTTGTTAGGAACCGTACCATCAGCAGGGACCCCAGCTAAGATAGGTAGAGGTGTTTGAGATGCATGCTCCACCGTAGAGGGTTCCCCCACACAAGTGACAGGGATGAGCTTATAGCCAAGAAAGGAAGTGCCAGCCCTAGAACTTGGTTTAGGGCTTTTATCAAACACCTTCTGGGCATCTCCAAAATTTGATAGCTTCCCTTCAGAAATGAAGGCCTGAACATTGCTTGTGGAAATCCCATGAGCAGAAAGATAAGTCATCAGCTGAAGATTTTTCCTCCTGTCATATAAAGCTCTGTCCCTATCCTTTTGCGAGAAGTGTTGAGCCGCTTGAAAATTTTCTTTTGCATTTTCTCCCAGCGAAACACCAATGTTGATATCCACATCTCTGTCAAGCGAAGTGGATTCCTCAGAGCTTAGACTAACAGCCAATTGGATAGGGTCCGCATCAGATTCACCCATGTCATCGCTACAGAGGACTAATGGAGAAGAAAACGAGGGCGAGTTTGGGTTGGAGATCCCAAAGTCAGCAAAAAGGTCCTTTGAGGGACAACTTTCAGAGTTTCCCGCAGATAAATGATTGAAACTGACCATAACGAAGATTGGGGGGAAGAGATGAGAGAAATTGAGGGGGGGAGACTGGAGAATAGAGCTAGCCAGGAGAAGCAATTAGGATCATTGGGTTTTATTGCTGGAATTTTAGAATTTTGAGGATATTGGGATTTCACTCAAGAGGATTTTAATTGGTGATCGTGAAATTTTGGTGGTTATCGTACGTCAGTGTAATATCCCAAGTGTTTATAAGCTGAGTATATGATAATGATTTTTAGGAAGGTAATGAATGATTTAAAGAATATGTAATACTTAACTACGATTAAGTCTAAGCAAAGGTTATGAAATAATAAAACATGCATTAAGGTAATGCCTTAAGTTATTCAACGATAATTGTGAAAGAGATTTAGTGAAAATCGAGTAAGGGAGGTTTCGTTGATTCCGAGGACGGAATCCTTATAAGGAGGGAAGGATGTGATAACCGAGATTTTCAGAAATTATTAAATAAGAATTTAATAAATAAAATTCTTATTATGAGACGTTTTGAGTTTAAGTGTGTGTATATATGTGTTTCATATTATGAAATATGTGGTTCGATGTGAAGGAAATTATATATTCATGTAATTGGGAAGAAATGGTTTAATAATTAATTAAACCATTGAAAAGATTAAATGAAATTGTCATGAAAAGGAAATTAGTTGAATAATATTAGTTAATTTAATTAAGTTAAAATTATATTGGGAAATAATATAATTTGATTGTTATGTCTTGTGGACAATAGAAATTATTGTGAATTAAATTTCATAAATAATGTGAGTGATTCACTTAATTAAAATAGTGAACTGATGTGAATATAATTATGTGTGAACTGTTGGTGCGTATTTTAGTACGCTAATGTGATGAGAATATTATAATTTAATTGAATAATTAAATTAGAGGATTGATGGTTTATTAAATAAAATGATTTATTAAATAGAAGTTATAATTTTGTTAGTAAAATTTAATTAGATTTATTAATAAAATAGGTCTAATTAAATTAAAGTGTGGCATAGTATCTTATAATAAGAATATTATCAAAATAAATTAGAATTGAGTTTTAAATGGGTTTGGCCAAACATGGTCTAAACCTTTGATTTTCTTAACCGCTGAAAACCTCTAACTAAAAGTCACGTAAGTTACTTTCATCAGTTAGTTCTGTAAGCCAAAGAGAAGAGAAAGAGAGAAATTCAGAGAGAAGAAACTCTCTGTGAAATTGAGAACCAAAGAAGGAAGAAGAAGATGATTCATATCATCTATTCTAGGATTAAAGAAGAAATCAAAGGTAAATTCTAAAATTTCTAGTTCTTATTTTTCTAAAACAAGTTCTCTGTAATTGGTTTTGATGATGAACTAGTAGAGGAATCTATTATACATATTCTTGGGTTTATGTAATTTGTTCTATATTGTTTATAATTGAATTTTCAATAATCAAATCCATGTAAATATGTTAAACAAGAAGAAATTCAGTTTTTGGAGTCAAAAATTGATGTTCAATTTGAGTAATAATCTGTAACTTGATGATGGACCGTTGTTATGCGTTAAAAAACGAAAACAACGGAAGTTGAACGGACCAAATTGGTTGTATAACAAATCCGTAGCGGTTGATTACGCTAAAAGTAGTGAAATAAAAAAACAAAAAAAAAACTAGCATGAACATGAGATTTGAGGCTCTAAATTGATGGATTAATGTGAGTTATGTAATTAGGATGGTTAAATACATGTTTCGAATTATTTTAACAAAATTTATGATAATTGGGTTTGCTTGGAATTGCTGTTTGATACTTAAAATTCGTGTTTTTGGGCTTGTGTATTCTGCAGTTCACGGACTGCAGAATCTGGGTTTCAAGTTCACTGCCCCGGCGGGCTCGTTGAACTAGGTTTGTTGCCCGGGCGGTGTCCCCATCCCGGCGATCTCAATGCACTTAGTTTACCGCCTCGGCGGGGAATTTTGTGAAGAAAACTCCCGCGCCCGACGAGAGATGCAAAAAAAAATATAACGAGCCAAAGCTTAACTTATAAACATTATACATCTAATCTAATGTAAAGGAAAAGTTTAAGACTTAACAAAATGTTAAGTGTCGATTAAAGTGGAATGCAACAAAATGAAAGGTTTACGAGGAGAACTTAATTTCTAAGTTGAGAATTGAATAGAGAATAAAATGAAGGATTATAAAATGTAAAGTAGAGTTAATACTAAGTGTTGTTATGTGACTAATAAATGTTGTGCATGATTATATATCGTGTAGGATACGTGAACTGCAGATAAGTATAAGCTAATTATGGTAATTGGTAATATGTAAATTAATGATGGACTGTTGTTATGCGTTAAAAAACGAAAACAACGGAAGTTGAACGGACCAAATTGGTTGTATAACGAATCTGTAGCGGTTGATTACACTAAAAGTAGTGAAATAAAAAAAAAACTAGCATGAATATGAGATTTGAGGCTCTAAATTGGTGGATTAATGTGAGTTATGTAATTAGGATGGTTAAATACATGTTTAGAATTATTTTAACAAAATTTATGATAATTGGGTATGCTTGGAATTGGTGTTTGATGCTTAAAATTCGTGTTTTTGAGCTTGTGTATTCTGCAGTTCACGAACTGCAGAATCTGGGTTTCAAGTTCACCGCCCCGGCGGGCTCGTTGAACTAAGTTTGCCGCCTCGACGGTGTCCCCGCCACGGCAGTCTCAATGCACTAAGTTTACCGCCCCGACGGTGTCCTCGCCCCGGTGGGGAATTTTGTGATGAAAACTCCCGCGCCCGGGAGAGATGTAAAAAAAAATGTAACGAGCCAAAGATTAACTTATAAACATTATACATCTAATCTAATGTAAAGGAAAAGTTTAAGACTTAACTAAATATTAAGTGTCGATTAAAGTGGAACGCAACAAAATGAAAGGTTTACGAGGAGAACTTAATTTCTAAGTTGAGAATTGAATAGAGAATAAAATAAAGGATTATAAAATGTAAAGTAGAGTTAATACTAAGTGTTGTTATGTGACTAATAAATGTTGTGCATGATTATATATCGTGTAGGATACGTGAACTGCAGATAAGTATAAGCTAATTATGGTAATTGGTAATCTGTAAATTAATGATGGACTGTTGTTATGCGTTAAAAAACGAAAACAACGGAGGTTGAACGAACCAAATTGGTTGTATAACGAATCTGTAGCGGTTGATTACGCTAAAAGTAGTGAAATAAAAAAATAAAAATAAAAACTAGCATGAGCATGAGATTTGAGGCTCTAAATTGGTGGATTAATGTGAGTTATGTAATTAGGATGGTTAAATACATGTTTAGAATTATTTTAACAAAATTTATGACAATTGGGTATACTTGGAATTGGTGTTTGATGCTTAAAATTCGTGTTTTTGGGCTTGTATATTTTGCAATTCACGAATTGAAGAAGTTCACCGCCCCAGCGGGCTCGTTGAACTAAGTTTGCCGCCCCGACGGTGTCCCCGCCCCGGCAGTCTCAATGCACTAAGTTTACCGCCCCGGCGGTGTCCTCGCCCCGGTGGAGAATTTTGTGAAGAAAACTCATGCGCCCGGCGGGAGATGCAAAAAAAAAATGTAACGAGCCAAAGATTAACTTATAAACATTATACATCTAATCTAATGTAAAGGAAAAGTTTAAGACTTAACTAAATGTTAAGTGTCGATTAAAGTGGAACGCAACAAAATGAAAGGTTTACGAGGAGAACTAAATTTCTAAGTTAAGAATTGAATAGAGAATAAAATGAAGGATTGTGAAATGTAAAGTATAGTTAATCCTAAGTGTTGTTATGTGACTAATAAATATTGTGCATGATTATATATCGTGTAGGATATGTGAAGTGCAGATATGTATAAGCTAATTATGGTAATTGGTAATCTACGAACCAGGCAAGTCTTCTAGTTCCTATTTGTTCTGTGAACTAAATGATTAATTGTTTTAAATCTATGATGTAAAAGCATGATGTATTCTATGTGTTGTATGTATGAAACGACAAAGTTAATTTATGACTATGTTCATTGAGTTAGAATGTTGATTGAGTTATGGAACTCAATTATTACTTGGCAACTGATGTACAGTATGTATGATATGTTAACCAGATGTTTATGATGTATATGATGAACATGTTATCTATGTGTTATGTGATGTATGCAAACTGTTAGATTTTGCTAAGCTGTCGAGCTCATTCTTGCAAATAACCACTTTTGCAGGTTAAAGATATATATGAGGTAAAGTTATGTGCTGCTTGAATGGCATGAATCAGATGTAATGCATGTAGATTAAATGTTGTAGCTTAAATTAATGTTTTTGAACCATGATTAAGGTTCTGGATAATGTATTTGATGATGTATTAAATGTAACAGACGTTGAGTTGTAAAATTTGTATTGACTTGTAATTTAATTTTATTCAAAGTATAAAAAAAATTATTGAATCTAGAATTAGTTCATTTTATTATAACTTTGATGAAGCGAATCATAAAGCAAATATGATTCTAGAATATGTAAATGATTTAAGGTTATGATGCAGGGAAAGCAAAGAAAGGAAACTGAAAAGTTTAAAATTATTCCACATTTTATTAAGTTTAACACTGGATATTGTTGTAAAGTCAGAACGAAGATGTATTGATAACGACCGATGTTGAGAGTTGGTTTGTTCAAATTTTGGGGTCGTTACAGTTGGTATCGAAGCTGATAGGTTATACACCTTAGGTAGGAGTACCTTAGGCTATAAACGTAGAAAGACGATAGGGATGACGAGGAATGAACTCGAATAGAGTAAGCGATATAATACGAGAATAATAAGTTAAGTATAATTATGATGCAATTACATTCTTTAATGGTTGATGTATGGTATTTGGGCTAAACAATTTCTTCAGAGAGTGGAGGTTGATACGAACTAGCAATCGATCTAACTCACTGTGAAAGACAATGTAGACGAAACGGGAACTGGTTTGTTGGTTGTTTGTGGGAAACCACTCAGGTGTTGTACTGAACGCGGTTAGAGACTCGATGTGTACCAAGTATAGAATTATGGATGCGTATGATTAAGAAGTGATTCTTTTCATATAGGTAAATGCATGAGATGAGTTAAGTCCTAGAAACGTTACAAGAAAAAGATGTGAATGTCGCGAAGTGAACTCGAATAAAATATTGAATAATATAAATGAAGTTAGAGATTCTTAAAGGAAGAATTGATATATAAACAAGAAGATTCAAAGAAGAATCTTGAAGAGTTATGAAAGAAGAGAACCAGGAGTTATCTGACTCTAGTAATAAAGATGGTGTTAATAAATAAGTGATGTCTATAAGATGAGAATGATATAAATGATAAGGATGAACTCAAATAGAGTTTAGAGAATTCATGTGAGACAAGATTATGATAAAATGTTTAGGTTCAAAGAAGAACCTGAAGAGCTAAAAGAACAGGGAACACCTGAGTTGAGTAATCATAAGATAACGTGATTAAAGAGAAGAATAAAGAAGATCGTAGGATGAGACGATCATAAGATAAGAAAGAATCGTAAGAAGAGTTGATGATAAAACGAGATCACGACGTGATTTGCTAAAGTTGTAAAATGTCAGAGGATCTTAAATGATTGAATAGTTGTAGCATGATACTATAAAAAGATGGTACTATGAAATAGTACGAGGTAAACGCACGAGGAGTTATGGATGATGTAATACGAGAAATTCGTATCAGGCAAAGAGTAAGTTAAGAGCAAGATGGAATTAGGTGGAATTTCAATGGAGGACTCATATTAGTGGCTGAGTTATACAATTCCTTGTATGGGCGGGGAATTTGTGCTTGGTGTAACAACCGCTTAACTTCCTATATTGACAATTCATTCCAATGTTGGTATCGCGCTATCACTATACGTATAACGAGAAGGTGATTCTTTTCTCATATTTATATTTGATAGTTATAAAATATTAATATTAGGTACGGTTCTTAAAACTCATACTTATGGTAAGTTCGTGACTCATAATCGTATGGTGGAACCTCAGCAAATGGACAACTTTGGTCTGACTAGGATAAGTTCCTAATCCCATATGATTGTGGTAAGTTCCTGAACTTCTAAAACGTGGTAAGTTTGATGAACTATATTGGGTATAGAAAAGTTATGGTATAGAGAGCATTGATGGTATTGAAGATTGATAGAATGATTAATAAATGAAGTAATGGAGTAAAGATTGAAGTTGATGGAGAAAATGGAGATTCCAAATCTTCTAGCTATGCTAGATTTTCAAAATTTATTGGCATCGTGTTGATACTCGCAATTTTGTGTTCTCGAAAATATATTGAGTCAATGTTTGAACCAATAAGTTTTAAAAATGTGCTATTATTCTTATGTCTATGCTAATCGATTTAGCTAAACAAAAATGATTTGAAAATTTTCAAAATGTATTTTGATCGTATACATCATTTAATATGGTGTAGAAATAATACACGAGGAAGTCATCAATGCAATTGAACCTAGTGTTGGATGTGATCTTAGGATCATCAATCCACTAGGGTATGATGTAGCATGATAAGGTCATATAATGACTGAATCCTCAACGTATCATTAAAATGATACGGTATCATGATATCATAAAGGAAAGATATTTGATTTTCTTAAACTAAGGCAGTGTGCCAATTGCGTTAAAAATAAAACTATATATATATATTTCGTTTGATGTCCGAATTACTGCTAAAAGTCTATGCTAGTTGATTCAGCTAGACAATTAATGGAAGTTCTTCCTTGAAATTCGAGCTTTCTTTGAGAATTTTTGCCAAACCAAATTGTTTTGGTGTGGATTCAAATGTTAAGAAGTTGAGATGAATAACCCTATTATTAGGGGTATTTTGGTCGGATTTCCGATTGGCCTTCGCGGCGGAAAACAAACGCATATAGTCGTTTAGCTAAAGAGTTGTGCACAACGTCAAAATACAATGGGTTGATCACCTAAAGTACAAATAGAGGAAGTTTACTGTCTTCGTGATTGTAAACAGGCCTTGTATAGAATGTTTACAATCTTAATGATTGTTAAACTTCTATTTTAGGTTTAATGGGTAGCCCCACTGAAACCTAGTAGCAAGTTTATGGTCTATATGACCCCTCGCATGATTTACAATCTTTTAAATTCCTGAGTTATTTATAATGCTTCCCAATTAGTGAACAATTGTGGAAGATTCTTATTCTTTTGAAAGGTGGAAGTGGAAAGGAGGATATTCCTTAAGAAGGGGTAAGTTGTAGAATGCGACATGTGGTGATGAGTAAATTAAACAAACTATAATAAATCCAAGAAAGAAATGAAATTCCAGAAAGGGGAGAGATAAATTTAGCTGATGATGAGTAATGATGAGAAATTTTTAGAAAAGATGTCAAGAATACGATGATCTTAGAAAGATCCTTAAAGAAAGAACTTGGTTGTAGAACCTAATGAATAAGTAGAGATTAACATAAAGTCTATTTGGATAGATGGAAGGAACGATTATTAGTAAGTCAAAATTTCGAGGACGAAATTCTTAGAAGAAGGGGTGAATGTAATATCCCGAGTGTTTATAAGTTGAGTATATGATAATGATTTTTAGGAAGGTAATGAATGAGTTAAAGAATATGTAATACTTAACTATGATTAAGTCTAAGCAAAGGTTATGAAATAATAAAACCTGCACTAAGGTAATGCCTTAAGTTATTCAACGATAATTGTGAAAGAGATTTTGTGAAAATCGATTAAAGGAGGTTTCGTTGATTCCGAGGACGGAATCCTTATAAGGAGGGAAGGATGTGATAACCCAGATTTTCAGAAATTATTAAATAAGAATTAATAAAATTCTTATTATGAGACGTTTTGAGTTTGAGTATGTGTAAATATGTGTTTCATATTATGAAATATGTGGTTCGATACGAAGGAAATTATATATTCATGTAATTGGGAAGAAATGGTTTAATAATTAATTAAACCATTGAAAAGATTAAATGAAATTGTCATGAAAAGGAAATTAGTTGAATAATACTAGTTAATTTAATTAAGTTAAAATTATATTGGGAAATAATATAATTTGATTGTTATGTCTTGTGGACAATGGAAATTATTGTGAATTAAATTTCATAAATAATGGGAGTGATTCACTTAATTAAAATAGTGAATTGATGTGAATATATTTGTGTGTGAAGTGTTGGTGCATATTTTAGTTAGCTAATGTGATGAGAATATTATAATTTAATTGAATAATTAAATTAGAGGATTGATGGTTTATTAAATAAAATGATTTATTAAATAGAAGTTATAATTTTGTTAGTAAGATTTAATTAGATTTATTAATAAAATATGTCTAATTAAATTAAAGTCTGCCAAAGTATCTTATAATAAGAATATTATTAAAATAAATTAGAATGGAGTTTTAAATGGGTTTGGCCAAACATGGCCTAAATCTTTGATTTTCTTAACCGCTGAAAAGAGAAGAGAAAGAGAGAAATTCAGAGAGAAGAAACTCTCTGTGAAATTGAAAATCAAAGAAGAAAGAAGAAGATGATTGATATCATCTATTCTAGGTTTAAAGAAGAAATCAAAGGTAAATTCTCAAATTTCTAGTTCTTATTTTTCTAAAACTAGTTCTCTCTAATTGGTTTTGATGATGAATTAGTAGAGGAATCTATTATACATATTTTTGGGTTTATGTAATTTGTTCTATATTGTTTATAATTAAATTTCCAGTAATCAAATCCATGTAAATATGTTAAACAAGAAGAAATTGTTAGGTTTGTATATAGCGCGAACATTCAATCAAATTACATAAAAGTGCGGAAGCGCAATAAAACGGATTCTAAAATTTTATACAAACCATCAGAATGATCAATCTATGTGCTCAATTAACGATATAAACAAAAGAGATAGAGATTAAGAAATTATACCCTCGTAGAATCATGCTTCCTCGGGTACAAGTTCACCTCCAATTCCTTCGCGTTCTCCTTGAATTCCACTGACTAAATTCCTTTGCTTGATCAACATTAGCCACCCAAGTGTTTGGCCTCTAGAGGTGATCCACCAAGGAAGAATAGTTATTCAAGAAGATGGGTGTTGGCAAAACCCTAGTTTCTATCTCTATAAAAATTGTAAATACTCTCCACAATCTAATGCAAGAGTGTGTAACTCTAATCTATGATAAGACTCCTCTTATTTATAGATGTAGGAATAACCCTTCCCTAAACTATTTAGCATTAGGGTTTCTATTATAATTAAACTCCTTTAACTATGCTCCTAATCCAATTAGGAATTCATGTGAGAGTACTTATATTAATTAATTCTCAATCCATATTAGGAATTAAATAATAATAATAGTAATAATAATAATAAGACTCCTCTTATTAATTTATATTTAATATTTTCAAAATATTAAATAATAAATATTAAGCTATTTAATTTATTCTATCTCCATAGACTAAATTAAATACACTTAACTTATTATTACAATTATGCCATTTACTTCTTAAATAAATATTTTCCTTTTGCGGTGTGACCCTTTAGGTTCTCCATATTAAATCGGTTGTGAATAAATCAATTAGAACAATTTTAATCTTATTTAAATAAATAAATTAAACTATTTAATTTATTTAAATAAATAATATTTATTCTACAATAAGGGTAAGCCCCCTTAGCAATCAACGACTTTCCAGATAATATAGATTTCAACATTAAAAACAAAAGAACCTTTCAGTGCATAGTTACCGTACAATTCAATCTTTCTACCATACAATATCCCAATTAAATATAAGACATGGATTTACTGTCAAGTCTTATTTTATTTAATTATATGTATTTCGATTCCCAAATGCACAACTCTAAATAATGCAAATTAGAAACTCCTTTCTAATTTCATTCTGCCTTGGCCAAGGACTACTGAGTTGTCATTTATCGAATCACATAGGACATTCACATCTTTTACTAGACATGGTAGATTCTTTGTTGATCATTCACTTATCTCCATGTACAACTTATTATACCCAATCATACCCTTTGATATACCCTAAAAGTCTTAAGGGACATGTCAAAGTATAACTCATCATATACAAGATACTATGATGATCTCAAGTCCAAGGATCACTCGTACTACTATCACTATAGGAATTCCTATTGACAGGCGAGTAAAACTCCATTAGGTATTCCTTAGCGAGTCACGTTCAGTGAACTTATTCTCCAATAAGCACCTACATACTTGCTTTAGTGTCTCCACACAAATGATTATGAGATCAATCATCCTCTTCTTAAGAGCAAGCAACGTATGTACTAATCTATCCGGATTCACTAATCTCCTTTTTAGTAATCCAACGAGTAGGAACGATTTTAGTTTGTGAGCTATCTAGAATTTAGATCTCATTAACATGATCACCATCATGATTCTAAAAGCATTGCTCAAAACTATGGGTTTATCACATTTAATATAACAACATTATGTAGATAATATAAAATGCCTTTTAAGAAAATCAATTCTTTTATTAATAAATGAATAAGATTACAAAGTATATGCTACATCATATCAAATATGATTGGCTTGTGTGCATACTACTTTCAGAAATTCAGTTTTTGGTTGGTATACGTATGTATTGGCTTACTTTGGAGTTAAAAATTGATGTTCAATTTGAGTAATAATCTGTAAATTGATGATGGACTGTTGTTATGCGTTAAAAATCGAAAACAACGGAAGTTGAATGGACCAAATTGGTCGTATAACGAATCCGTAGCGGTTGATTATGCTAAAAGTAGTGAAATAAAAAAAACTAGCATGAACATGAGATTTGAGGCTCTAAATTCGTGGATTAATGTGAGTTATATAATTAGGATGGTTAAATACATGTTTAGAATTGTTTTAACAAAATTTATGATAATTGGGTATGCTTGGAATTGGTGTTTGATGCTTACAATTCGTGTTTTTGGGCTTGTGTATTCTGCGGTTCACGAACCGCAGAATCTGGGTTTCAAGTTCACCGCCTCGGCGGGCTCGTGGAACTTGGTTTGCCGCCCCGGCGGTCTCAATGCACTAAGTTTATCGCCCCGGCGGGGAATTTTGTGAAGAAAAAACTCCCGCGCCCGGCGGGAGATGCAAAAAAGAAAAATGTAACAAGCCAAAGATTAACTTATAAACATTATACATCTAATCTAATGTAAAGGAAAAGTTTAAGACTTAACTAAATGTTAAGTGTCGATTAAAGTGGAACGCAACAAAATGAAAGGTTTACGAGGAGAACTTAATTTCTAAGTTGAGAATTGAATAGAGAATAAAATGAAGGATTATGAAATGTAAAGTAGAGTTAATACTAAGTGTTGTTATGTGACTAATAAATGTTGTGCATGATTATATATCGTGTAGGATACGTGAAGTGCAGATAAGTATAAGCTAATTATGGTAATTGGTAATCTGCAAACCATGCAAGTCTTTCAGTTTCTATTTGTTATGTGAACTAAATGATTAATTGTTTTAAATCTATGATTTCAAATCATGATGTATTCTATGTGTTGTATGTATGAAACGAAAAAGTCAATTTATGACTACGTTCCTTGAGTTAGAATGTTGATTGAGTTATGGAACTCAATTATTACTTGGTAACTAATGTACAATATATATGATATGTTTAGCCAGATGTTTATGATGTACATGATGAGCATGTTACCTATGTGCCATGTGATGTATGCAAACTATTAGATTTTGCTGAGTTGTCGAGCTCATTCTTACAAATAACCACTTTTGCAGGTTAAAGATATGAGGTAAAGTTATGTGCTGCTTGAATGACATGAATCAGATGTAATGCATGCAGATTAAGTGTTGTAGCTTAAATTAATGCTTTTAAACCATGATTAAGGTTCTGGATAATGTATTTGATGATGTATTAAATGTAACAGACGTTGAGTTGTAAAATTTGTATTGACTTGTAATTTAATTTAATTCAAGGTATAAAAAATTATTAAATCTAGAATTAGTTTATTTTATTATAACTCTGATGAAGCGAATCATAAAGTAAATATGATTCTAGAATATGTAAATGATTTAAGGTTATGATTCAGGGAAAGCAAAGAAAAAAAACTGAAAAGTTTAAAATTATTCTTGTTAGTTCCCAGAGGCACAAAAGATATCTAGAAGGGGAGGGTTGAATAGATTCTTTTAAAAGTTTTCCTTGTTTTTTTTTTCTTTCAAAGGAATGACTTTAAAGTTTAGTTGATAACTAAGCACGTCAGAATATGATTTATGAAACCCCTTGTAGAAATAGAACGGTAGTAGAGGATATACTAAAACAGTGATAAAACAGTTATAGCAGTTATGGCAGTTAAGAAGTGCAAAGAGATAGAGACAAGGCTTTAAGTGGTTGGGAGCACACAAGACTCCTACTCCACTGTTCTACTCCTCGAGTAGCAAATCCATTAAGGATATCGTTACAACTGAATCACAAAGATTCCTTCAAGACCCGCAATCTTGGAACTCCAGTACACAGCGTACTCTTCAACGCCAACTGCCTTAGAACTCCAGTACACAACGTACTCTTCAAAGCCAGCAGCCTTGGGACTCCAGTACACAGCGTACTCTTCAAAGCCAGCAGCCTTGGAACTCTGTAAACTAAGACCGGTAGCCTTAGAGTCTCTTGTACCCTTTGGTACTCAGCAAGTCCAGCAGAGTTGACTTAGGTTGGTCACTTGTTGACCCTTTCACTTGATAGAGAGTGAATATTTTGTTGCTACTGAGTTGCTTGAAGCATATGGTTTGATAAACTTAGCAGCGAAGCAAGATGTTTCCCTTCGGATTGTAGAATGATGATTTTTCAAATATTATCTTTTTTTCGTTGTACTTGCTTAAATCTGAAACTTCAATCCGTCTGCCTTATGTAGATGCTTCTGAAAAATCTTTCCATTAAAATGTGGCCGTTGCATCTAATCCTTCCGTTGAGATGTGTTGCTGAGCTTAGGAATAGTTTATTCCTTGTTGACTCCAGTAGTGGGGTGAGTCAGCTTCCACTAGCCTGTACCAAGATAGTGGTAGGGATAGTGCTCTGATTCTCTGCATACTATAGTTGTTTGCTCCCCATTGATTTGTTTAATATTCAGCAACTGTCTTGGGCAGGTTATTCTACTATTTAATCGTAATGGGCAACTTAGAATATTCATTCTGAATCTGAGTTGCTCGTCTGACGTGTTGACTCTACGATCTTGCTAGTCGTAGTGTCGCCAGTGTGTTTGTAGAGTTGCAACTCTACAGTCGTTTGATGCCTGCTGTCGTTCACTAAGATCTTCATACTTTATCTTGAACTTTCTGAATAGCATCAACACTTTGCCTTCATGTTCTTCATCAGAGGTGCTGATTCAATCTATTGGTACTGGTTGAGACTACTCTATGATTCTGAGAGTTTGTCTTGAGAGGAAGAGACATCCTTACGTTCTACCGAGAGCGCTCTACGTCCTACCGAGGTAGCTCTACGACCTGCTAAGGAAACTCTACGTCCTGTCGAGGAAGCTCTACGACCTACTAAGGAAACTCTTCGTCCTATCGAGGAAGCTCTGCGTCCTGCCAAGGAAGCTCTACGACCTACCGAGGAAGCTTTGCGTCCTGCCGAGGAAGCTCTACGACCTGCTGAGGAAACTCTAAGTCCTGTCGAGGAAGCTCTACGATCGTATGGCAAAATATACAATGGCATACTTTAACTCTGCGAAGTTGGCTGATTGCTCTACGATCCTTTACTGGGATTATGGCAGTACTCAACGATCAACACACACGATCAACCTAACAAGTTTGATCTTTTCTATTCTAAGTCCTTTGTACATCACCTTCAATAAAGGGCTTTACAATGCTTTACAAATATGCTTAGATCTGATAGATATTCAATACAGCTTAGATCATCCTAACATATTTGATCTTCTCTAATCTAATTCCTTGTACAAATCTTTCATTAGGGACTTTACAATTCAGCAACTGATACACATATACATTAAGAGCACAACATCAAATTTAAGCCATGATTCCTAACAATCTCCCCCTATTTGATGTGGACATAACCAGTAGTTGAATTATATCATCAGTTCTAATGCAGATGCTTATAAAAATAAACATACCTTATAGTACAGTGAGCAACTGTATTTCTAGATGAAATCATGAATTTTATTGATGATTAAATGAATATTACATTATATGGCAGTTTCATCAATAAAGAGAACGAGAAAATTACACAAGATTTCAAACCTTAGTTTCTCCTTCCTCTTGTTCCTCTCTTGGTCCTTAGAGGATTGGCTCTTTCATATGCAACTCTTCTTATATAGTTTTCCCTGCCTTCCTCACTCATCCATTGGAATTCTTCAATCTGCTCTTGACTGAGGCCAGAAGAGGGCATATGACTTCCTCCTTCACCATAAGGGTGAGTCCTATGCAAGTGTCGATTTAACATTATAAGATTACCTAATGGTATGTGAAATCCTGTTGGAGTTACATCAGACATTCTTCTGTAGGATCCAGGGACTTCACTTCTTATGGGAATGACATTTATGAGCTCTTCTTCTGTTGGATTTGATGATTCAGACTACCTAGACTGCCTTGGTTGCCATGGTTGCTCTCTTCCCCTGTTGCTGCTTGATTCCCCTTTTTCTTTGCCTTTTGTTTTCTCCCCCTTATGCCAGCATCTAACCTTCGAACCTTTCAGGAGAGCTTCTCAACACCTCGCACCAATTCTTGCATTTGAGATCGAGATTGAGTGTTATCAGCTCTTTGTTCAACGAATTGAGCTTCAGTTCTCTCTCTTTGCTGGTGCATAAGGGCGAGAGCATTGTCAGTCTTTTCCATCTATTGGAGCGATAGGCGCTGGAAGTTGTTGATGGAGGTGCTCAAATCAAAGAGTTTCTCAGTTACTAGCTTGTTTTGAGCTGACTGGGACTCCTGAAGTGAGATAACTACGGATTTGTGATCATCAATTTCCTTTTGATAGAATTTGTCCTTTCTATCAATGTCGTTCATTAGTTCTTTGATGATTTCCTTTAACCTTTTGGTCAATTTAGTACCAAGATTGTTGGTGTGAGTATTAGCAGCATCAACAAGCTCATTGAATCTTCTATGGAGGGCAAGAGAATTGGCTTCAAGATTTTCCTCCATGTCTTTGGCCATTCTGACAATGAGATCAGTTAATTCTTCTGTTGTGGGAATGAGTTTGACCCGCTCAAGAATTTTCTTGATCTCATGTGGAGATTCTTCCTTGTTGCTATCTTGTAGATTTGCCAAAGTAATGGCCAGGTCAAAGTATTCATTGTGTGAGGAGGATGGTATGTCAGCAGGAATATTTTAGGCAGTTGTTTGAAGTGTGGTGTTAGGTTTGTATATAACGCAAGCATGCAATCAAATTATATAAACAGGGAAGAAGCGCGATAAAATGGATTTTAAAATTTTAATACAAACCATCACCATGATCTATCCTTGTGTTCAATTATCAATTAAACGAAAGAGAAAGAGAATAAGAATTATACCCTCGTAGATCAAAGCTTCCTCGGGTACAAGTTCAACTCTTAGTCCTTCGTGTTCTCCTTGAATTATACCGATGAGATTCCTTCATTTGATCAACGTTAGCCACCCAAGTGTTTGGCCTCGAGAGGTGATCCACCAAGGAAGAATAGGTATTCAAGAAGTTGGGTGTTGGCAAAACCCTAGTGTCTATCTCTATAGAAATTGTAAGTACTCTCCACAATTCTCATGCAAGAGTGTGTAACCCCAATCTATGATAAGACTCCTCTTATTTATAGATGTAGGAATAACCCTTCCCTAAACTATTTAGGATTAGGGTTTCTATTATAATTAAACTCCTTTAATTAATTATGCTCCTAATCCAATTAGGAATTCATGTGAGAGTACTTCTATTAATTAATTATCAATCCCTATTAGGAATTAAATAATAGTAATAGTAATAATAATAATAATAATAATAATAATAATAAGACTCCTCTTATTAATTTATATTTAATATTTTCAAAATATTAAATAATAAATATTAAGATATTTAATTTATTCTATCTCCATAGACTAAATTAAATACACTTAACTTATTATTACAATTATTCCATTTACTTCTTAAATAAATATTTTCCTTTTGCGGTGTGACCCTTTAGGTTCTCCATATTAAACCGGTTATGAATAAAACAATTAGAACAATTCTAATTATATTTAAATAAATAAATTAAATTATTTAATTCAATTAAATAAATAATATTTATTTTACAATAAGGGTAAGCCCCCTTAGCGATCAACGACTTTCCAGATAATATAGATTTCAACATTAATCATAAAAGAACCTTTCAGTGCATAGTTAACGTACAATTCAATCCTTCTGCCATACAATGTCCCAATTAAATATAAGACATGGATGTTAGGTTTGTACATAGCGCGGACATGCAATCAAATTACATAAATAGTGCGGAAGCACGATAAAATGGATTTTAAAATTTTTCATACAAACCATTACCATGATCATCCATGTGCTCAATTATCAATTAAACGAAAGAGATAAAGTATGAGAATCATACCCTTGTAGAACCATGCTTCCACAGGTACGAGTTCACCTCCAAATCCTTCGCATTCTCCTTGAATTCCACCGATTAAATTCCTTCCTTTGATCAACGTTAGCCACCCAAGTGTTTGGCCTCTAGAGGTGATCCACCAAGGAATAATAGTTGTTCAAGAAGATGGGTGTTGTCAAAACCCTAGTTTCTATCTCTATAGAAATTGCAAGTACTCGCTCTCTCTCCAATTCATATGGAATAGTGTGTAACTGTCTAACAGTCTGACTGTCTAACCGTGTAACCCTAAATCATGATAAGACTCCTCTTATTTATAGATATAGGGAACCCTCCTAAACTATTTAGGATTAGGGTTTTTATTTTAATTAAACTCCTTTAATTAATTAAACTCCTAATCCAATTAGAAAATTATGATAGAGTACTTCTATTAATTAATTACCAATCCCTATTAGGAATTAAATAATAGTAATTGTAATAATAATAATAAGACTCCTCTTATTAATTTATATTTAATATTTTCAAAATATTAAATAATAAATATTAAGCTATTTAATTTATTCTATCTCCATAGATTAAATTAAATACACTTAACTTATTATTACAATTATGCCATTTACTTCTTAAACAAATATTTTCCTTTTGCGGTGTGACCCTTTAGGTTCTCCATATTAAACCGGTTGTGAATAAATCAATTAGAACAATTCTAATATTATTTAAATAAATAAATTAAACTATTTAATTCATTTAAATAAATAATATTTATTCTACAATAAGGGTAAGCCCCCTTAGCAATCAACGACTTTCCAGATAATATAGATTTCAACATTAATCACAAAAGAACCTTTCAGTGAATAGTTACCGTACAATTCAATCCTTCAACCATACAATGTCCCAATTAAATATAAGACATGGAATTACTGTCAAGTCTTATTTTATTTAATTATATGTATTTCGATTCTCAAATGCACAACTCTGATAATGCAAATTAGAAACTCCTTTCTAATTTCATTCTGCTTTAGCCAAAGACTTCTGAGTCGTCATTTATCGAATCACATAGGACATTCTCTCCTTTTACTAGAAGTGGTAGATTCTTTGTTGATCATTCACCTATCTCCATGTATAACTTATTATACCCAATCATACCCTTTGATATACCCTAAAAGTCTTAAGGGACATGTCAAAGTATAACTAATCATACACAAGATACTATGATGATCTCAAGTCCAAGGATCATTTGTACTACTATCACTAGAGGAATTCCTATTGACAGGAGAGTAAAACTCCATTAGGTATTCCTTAGCGAGCCACATTCAGTGAACTTATTCTTTAATAAGCACCTACATACTTGCTTTAGTGTCTCCACACGAATGATTATGAGATCAATCATCCTCTTCATAAGAGCAAGCAACGTATGTACTAATCTATCCGGATTCACTAATCCCCTTTTTAGTAATCCATCGATTAGGAACGATTTTAGTTTGTGAGCTATCTTGAATTTAGATCTCATTAGCATGATCACCATCATGATTCTAAAAGCATTGCTCAAAACTATGGGTTTATCACATTTAATATAACAACATCATGTAGATAAAGTAAAATGCCTTTAACAAACGAATAAGATTACAAAGTATATGCTCCATCATATCAAATATGATTGGCTTGTGTGCATACTACTTTCAATGGATTTACTGTCAAGTCTTATTTTATTTAATTATATGTATTTCGATTCCCAAATACACAACTCTAAATAAATGCAAAATAGAAACTCCTATCTAATTTCATTCTGCCTTGGTCAAGAACTACTAAGTTGTCATTTATCGAATCACATAGGGCATTCACATCTTTTACTAGACGTGGTAGATTCTTTGTTGATCATTCACCTATCTCCATGTACAACTTATTATACCCAATCACACCCTTTGATATACCCTAAAGGTCTTAAGGGACATGTCAAAATATAACTCATCATACACAAGATACTATGATGATCTCAAGTCCAAGGATCACTTGTATTACTATCACTAGAGGAATTCCTATTGACAGGCGAGTAAAACTCCATTAGGTATTCCTTAGCGAGCCACGTTCAGTGAACTTATTCTCCAATAAGCACCTACATACTTGCTTTAGTGTCTCCATACAAATGATTATGAGATCAATCATCCTCTTTTTAAGAGCAAGCAACGTATGTACTAATCTATCCGGATTCACGAATCCCCTTTTTAATAATCCAATGATTAGGAACGATTTTAGTTTATGAGCTATATTGAATTTAGATCTCATTATCATGATCACTATCATGATTCTAAAAACATTGCTCAAAACTATGGGTTAATCACATTTAATATAACAACACTATGTAGATAATATAAAATGCCTTTTAAGAAAATCAATTCTTTTATTAATAAATGAATAAGATTAGAAAGTATATGCTACATCATATCAAATATGATTGGCTTGTGTGCATACTACTTTCAATCTCCCACTTGCACTAAAGCCAATCGCCATGGTATCTAATACCCTTCTTCTTTAAGTGAGGATCATCCTGCTATTGGATAAAGCTTCAGTAAATGGATATGCAATGTTGTTCTTGAGTGTCCACTATCTCTATAGTGACTTTTCCTCTTTCAATGATTCCTCCAATCAAATGAAAGTGCCTCAACATATGTTTGAATCCAAGATGAGACTTAGGAACTATTCCTAGTTCTGTAATGAACTTTTCATCGAAATAATCAACTTGCAACTTCATTTACAGCTATATTGTAACGAATGCAATTTTTTTTGTGATTGGATAAAAAAATATTTATTGAGTTATATAAATATTTTTATTAATTTATTGAGCTTAATAAATAATTTATTAAGTTTTTGTGGAATGGGTATATGTTAAGTTTAATAATGTTAAATGTTATTTGAATGTGATTTGTTATGATTATTCTAATTTAATTTAATAATTAAATTAGATGATGAAAAGGTTTATTTGAATAAATGATTTATTTGAATAAGAGAATTTATTTGGTATTATTGTTATTTGTTAAATAAATTTATTATTTAAGTTTGTAAGGTTTAATTGAATTTATTTAATAATAAGTTCAATTAAATTAGAAGTGTGACATTTTAAAACTATATGTTATAGTGGTTTATTAAAATAAATGAGAAAGTGTTTAATTCAGTTTTACCAAACAAGGCCCTATGATCTTTGTTTGGGAATAATAGGTTATTTTATTTGTGTTTTACCAAACAAGACTTTAGTTAGAATAATGGGTTATTTTTAAATTAGTTTGCCAAACAAGCCTTATGGCTTTTTGAATTATGTAACTGATAGATTGATATCAGTATACGTTATTATTTGATTTAATTATCAGTTTTTATTTTCTTTATTCTATCAGTTTTATTTTTTTAAAAGTTACGTCAGTTGTAAAAAAACAGAAGAGAAAGAAAAGAACAGAGCTGGAGAGAACTTTGTGAATTTGAGAATTGAGAGAAAAGAGAGAATTGAGAAGGAGAGTTTGGAAATTGAAGGTAGAATTTCTAGAAGCTAAAGAGTTTAATCAAAGCAATAGAAGGTATAATTCTTTTCCTCTTTATTTTACTTTACTGTATATGGTTTCTAATTTTCTGTATGTGAACTCAATTGCTCAAAAGATGAAATATTTGATATAAATGTTAGAAAGCATGTCTTAGATGATTATGTGATGGTTATAGATTAATTAGAATGATTAATCCATGAAATCATGTTTTGGAATTGAGTTTTTGGTTTTTACAGAGTTTTATTTCATGAATAGTTTATATGTATGAAAATTGATATCTAATTTGGTTATCAATTAGTTAATTGAAAATTGTTAATGACTATATGATGAAAAACATGAATAATGCAAGAAGAATGGTTTTAATTGGTTGAAAAATGAGTTTATAGAGTTTGATTTCATGAAAATGGTTAAAACTTGAATAAATTGTTTAACAGTGAAATTTTGGGTTTTAAATTGGTTGTTTATGTGTTAGAATGAGTAAAATGTTTAGAAAACATGTTGGGTAAATGTTTTGTATCATATATGATGTCTGGATATATTTAATTTGTTTATTGGATGGTAGAATTCGGAAAATTTTGGCCAAATTTGGCTTAAGTTTTCACTGGTTCGCGAGCTGGGGAAGACGACAGTCGAGTCTCTCGCCCCGACGAGAGAACTGAACTGATTTCTTCGCCCCGGCGACAAAATTGTTAATCATAACTTCGCCCCGACGACAGCCTTGCCCCGGCGACGATTTTGTTAAGTTTTTTCTCGCCCCGGCGAGAGACGCTGCTGTAAAAAAATAAAAATAAATTATTATTATTATTATTATTTTCTTTTCTTTTCTTGGAAGTTATGATACATAATTAAACTTATATTAATGTATTAAATGACTAAAGAATTTCCAAGATGATTGCTAAACTAGTACTTGTTGACTATGGTATACTAAATGAGATGTTATGATAAAAGAGCAAGCTTAGAATGCTTTTAATCTTGTGACTAATTATATTACCATTTTACAATTAAATGTTTAGGTTGTTTAAGGATCGTGAGGTATTTAATTTGTAATCTACACTTGAGGCAAGTTTCCTTATTTCAATTCAATACTTTTAGGTTGAGCAAGTTGTTCTTTCCTTTTAACTTGTTAATTTATTCAAAGCAAGTTATTTATATTAAGCAAGCTTATTGACCTTAGCTTATTGATATTCAAGCAAGGTTACTATTATGTTACGTACTTAAGCGTTATTCTAATCGTTGTTTGTTATTCAAATTCCGAGTATAGTTTCTATTGAGCAAGCTTATTTAATGAATTAGACTAGCAAACCCTTATTGATTCAGCTAGTCCTTAGTTGATGAGCGATTTCAAAGACTTAGAATATTTTCTATTCTTGGTCCAAGCTAAGTTCCTTTTGGTACGGATTCAGACGATAAACTGAGATGAACAACCCTAATATAGGGGATTAGTTACGCGACAGCGTTAAAATGTTTGTGCACAATACATTGTACAAAGGGCTGATCCCCCTGAGTACGAGATGTTGGTCCATAGTCTATATGACTGTTAAAGGTTACAGTAGAAATACTTGTTAACCTAGGACATAGTTCAAGGTCTTGTGACCCTCAGATATAATTTCTTAATCTTGAAATCTATTTTTCTTGAATCGAGCATTCAAACGAACTTTTAGACTTTAATCATTTATTGACCGAGATTCAGAAAATTAATATTTCTCAGTTGAAATCCTTTTCATTTAAATATTATTGTTATCGAACTTGTGAGCAATTGTTTGCTCACTCTTGCATTAATCATTGCAGCTAAGCCAGAAAAGCAGGACGAACCGTCCACGAGTAAAGGCAAGGGCAAGATGCCAAAGTAGCAAGAGATTGCTATCCACTTGATGTTTATTTGTATCAAAGACTTGTTTAAATTATGTTTTATTCCGCACTTGATGTTTTAAGGTTAAGTTAACCTGGGATTTGATTGTTTAATAGTTTGGTGATGTAACCCATTTTGGGTAGATGGTTTCTTTAAGTTTATTTAATTGTTCTTATTTATGGGTAGTTAAATGTGAATGTATGAGTTAGTGAGCACCAAATTTGTGGGAATTAAGTACCTGAATTTGGGGGTGTCACATATATACTTTGTCTTTATCACTAAACCAACAACTCTTTGCTGTTTGGAACCTTTCCAATTCACTGCACCACCATTCAAGGTAACGATTTACCCTAAAGTGGATTTGTTATCGTCTTGGTCAGTCTGAAAAACTTGAGTCTGTTTAGCCCTCTAGTTTTAATTCAGACCTACCATGAATCATGATCACATCTTCAATATCGGTTAAGTACTTAAGATGTTTATCACTGTCTTATAGTGATCTTCCCTAGAATATGACTGATCAATATCAGGCCTTGTATATTCATTGCATACATGATTAATAACTCATGTGATCTCTCTTTTATTGGAGATAATTTTAGAGAGATACACTTCATGGCTCATCATCATGAGACCTCTCTTAGAGTTTGACATGCTAAACGCCTTTAGCATCGAATGATTATACGTTCATTGGGTCAAGCCAAACATCCTTTTAAATCTATTTATATATACATTTATATCCCCAATTTATAGGATGCTCCTCCCAAGTTATTCATGGAGGAATGTTTAGATAATTTTTTCTTTACTGATTGTAGCATTGGTGTGTCATTCCTTATAAATAGTATATCAACATATAATACTAGGAATGTCACAGTGCTCTCACTGACCCTTTTGTACACACTAGGTTCATTCTCGTTTTTGATAAAATCAAACTCTTTTGATTGTCTCATCAAAATGAATGTTCCATCGTTGAGAAGTTTGCTTCAATCCATAAATAGATCATTGTAGCTTAGAAACACGATTTGCTTTAGCCTTTGAAACAAATTCCTCTGGCTGTATCATACATACATTCTCCTCAAGTCTTTATTGAGGAAGGACGTCTCCACATCCATTTTGCCAAATTTCGTAATAAGCTACAATCACAAGCAAAATCCAAATGGACTTGAGCATTACCCGGTAATAAGGTTTTATCACAGTCAACTCCTTGCCTTTATTTGAAACCTTTTAAACAAGTCTAGTCTTATAGGTCTCCACCTTGCCATTTGTCCTAGTCTTTCTCTTTAAAGACCCATATACACCCTTTAGGCACTATGCCTTTCGGTGGAGTAACTAGAGTCTATACTTGGTTCTCATATATGGAGTGCATTTCGGATTTCATGGCCATCTGTCATTTCTCTGAGTGTCTTCTACTCATAGCCTCATCGTATATAACTGGATCATTATCCTCTATGATGCGTACCTCATCATCATCCTCTATGATGAATCCATACCTCTTAGGTATCTTCAGTACTCTTCAAGATTTATGATTCGGTTGTGGTACAATAGGTCTATCTACAAGTCCCTTGGTTTGACTTAAAGTACTTTTTGGTTCTTGAACTCTTTCAAGATCTATTACCCTCCCACTAGCTCCTTCAATGATAAACAACTTTATCCAAGAAGGCAACGTGTAGAATTATAGTAATAATACCCTAAACTTTCTTTAGGATATCCCACAACTTTGCACTTGTCAGATTTTGTCCCAAACTTATTTTTTGACACCTTTTCACATAAGTTGGACAACCCCTTTCTTAACATACTTAAGATTATGAATTCTCCCTATCCATAACTTTTATGGAGTCTTGGGTCAGATTTTGAGGTTACCTTATTTTGTAGATATGCAGTCGTTTCTAGGGCATAACCCCAAATGAATACTGGAATTTTGGTAAAAATCATTATGGACCGCACCATGTCCAACAAGGTACGATTTCTCTTTTAAGATACACCAATCAATCATTGCGTATCATGAAGCGTCCATTATGAGAAAATACCATTTTGAGATGATCTAGAAACTCATTGTACAAGTATTCCTTCTTCAATCTGATCAAAGAATCATAATACTTTGTCAATTTGTTTCACTTCTGAATTCTTTGAACCTTTCAAATGATTCAGACTTGTATTTCATCAAATACACATGTTCAACTCTTTGAATGATCATCTCCTTTTATTTTACTAGTTTGTTCAATTTGCAAAATTATTTTTCATGTAAGTGAAGTTCACAAAGTCCATCAAGTGATCTTCCAGTTTCAAACAAAACATTATCATTATAAATAGAACAACAATTGTTCTTAAATATAATACCAGAACCTTCCTTGTCTTACAACGGAAGTAATAATGTTTCTTAAAAGAACTGGAACATAATAACAACTTATTAACTTAACAGACTTGCCCGTAGGCAACGCTAAACTATAAGTTCCTACGGCTAATGTAGCAACCATTACTCCATTCTTCGCACGTAAGATTACTTACTTTTTGTTTAGCTTTCTACTTCTGCTTAGTCTCTGTATTGGATTACATACGTGAGACCTATAGCCGGTATCCAATACCCAAGTAGAACTTTAACTTACAGAAAGATTTATTTCAATAATGAACAAACCTATATTTGTAACCGAAGCATCACTAAGCCTCTTCTGGTTAGTCTCTGCAAGATGCTCCTTACAGTTTCCTTTCCAGTGTCCAGGCCTATTGCAGTAGAAGCAAACTCCTTTGCTATCTGCATCAGTTTTGTTCTTAGTATCCTTAGTTATTGTCTTTCCTTATACCTTCTTTAAATTGTTCTTCTTTTAAAAAGAACCTTTGGCCCTCTTCCGCTTCTTGGAATAATCATCTACCAGTAAGACTTGCTCTTTCTTGGTTGGAAAGTGACTCTTTACAGTTTTCAACATGTTTAAGAAACTCAAGCAGGCTGACATATAGCTCGTTCACGTGAAAATTCACAACAAATTGTGTGAAAGAGTCTGGAAGTGATTGCAAGATCAAATCTTGGATCAATTCTCCATCCATGACAAAACCTTGTTGTTGTTGGTCGATTTCGCAACCGATAAATACGCGCAAGTATACGCGGTCAACAAGTAATAAAGAGTAAGTAAAGTATCGATCCCACGAGGAATTGTTTCTAATGTTTACCAAATATTAACCTTTTTCATTTCAATCTTATTTAAACAAATGACAATTGTTTTTGTTGTTTTGAATTAATAACGATAACAAATAATCTAAGAACTATAGAAAGCTTTAAGATAATGAAAATCTAGTATTAACAAGTCTAAGATTACAATTTCCCCCAACACTTCATTTAAATCTCTTATCTCTCTCATTTCCAACTAGTTAAATCACAAGAATTGTTAACCGAGAAATTCACCTTATTCATAAGCCTTAGTGTATGGTCATATGAAAATCACCCATACACGACACATAGGTATATGTTTATCCCACATGCCAACAATCCATTCAATTCCATGAATAATCAACAAGACACACGCCACATAATCTTAGTCAATCTACCCATCAAACGAATGAACCTCCGTGTAGGGAGTCATTAAGTTTGTAATCTCATAATGGTTACACACGGCATTTAGGTATATCTCTATCCCAAATACTAACAAGTCATCCATTCTTGAAGATAATGAATAAGACACACGCCACATAATCTTATACACCACCCACAAGAATCTCGAACTTTCGTATGATATCAAAACCAAGTCTCAACACTATAATCCACTTTTCAATTTCATATAGGTGATCAATCAATTATACTTTCAGCATAAATCATGCTAGACATTCAATTCGCAATTTATTACGTTAGAATGTTGGTCGAGAACACGAATGTAAAATATGGCCACCTCTCGATGCACCATATTCGTATCACACTAAATCCACAATTGATAGAATGAATGTGAACATCCTAGATAACTAACGCACTATATCTCTATGTGAATTACAATCAAAAGGGTTGAAGCATAAGTTCTCAATTGGCCACATATGGTGCTTCGGTATATCTCTATCCTAGGCACGAAACTTAAATTCCATCACATGCAGAATTCATGAACACATGCTAGCATAATCAGATCTCAATCTAAATTTTCTTTCTCAATTCCATATAGATTATCACACTAATTGATGATCAAGGTAATTAATACATGAAGCGCAAATTATGATATCCAATTCTAAAATGATAACTAACATCAAAGAGAGATAATTCAATTCAAACTAGATGTTGGGTTCCATTGAAATCTTAGAATAAAAATCTAGTTCATGGTAGCTACAAATAACATCATATACAATTTATATATCATGTTGGATTACAAATTAGAAGAGAAATTAGAGATAAAACCAATTTTGATGGATATTCAGATGTTGCTTGTTGGGTTGATGATGATCTCTAGCTTTTTCTCCTTGATTTTGCAATCCTTGATGCTTTAGCTCCTTGACCTTTGCTTGATATAGCTTGATTTGTAGCACTTTGGCCCTCTTTGGTGATGAATTTGGTAGCTCTCCCTCTCTTGAATCTGATTTCTAGGGTCTAAGTCTCTTAAAAATGGAGGCTACATATTGTATTTATAGTTCCTAAGGCAAAAACCTAGCTTAGCCCACGAATTTTGACCAAAAATTAGCTGAAATCGCGAAATCTGGCGAATCCGGCGCAGCTGCGCGCTTGGATGCGCCGAAAACTGAACTCCCTGGATGCCGGGCATAGCTGCGCCGCCTTTGGCTTGCGTCCGGGCGCAGCTACACTGCCCAAATCCACCAAATCTGCAGGAAGGGCACAGCTGCGCCGGTATTGTACTATGAAAGGGCGCAGCTGCGCCGGGTAGCAGTTCTGCTGCATTTTCCAGCTCTGACGTCTGTTGGAAAAATGACCATAACGTCTTCGTCCGAACTCGGATTTAGGCGTGTAAATAGGCTATGGAACGCTAAGGAAGAGCTCTAAAACTTCCATAACTGGAGCTCGTCGAGATACAGACCGTAGCAAAGCTCAAATTGAGCTCGAAGAAACTGATGCGTAAAATGCATGCAAAATCCGACGGTAAAATGATCATAGATCTCTCATACGAACTTCAAATTGGATGATTCCGGATGTTCTGGAAAGCTAAGATCAAAATCTACAATTTTTGTTCTTTGAGTTTTGAAAGATTCAGATTTCATCATGGGTGAAATTGAGAAACAAGCAGCTGAAATGCCAAAATCATGCCGAAAACGCATTGATCCCAAGGGCTTTTATTTCAATACCTACGAAACAAAGTAAAAACACATAAAAGCACATAATTACATATAAAAGTAATACAAAACTATATTACACAACAATAAGATGAAAACACATAAAACAAACGAAATAGCTAAAGACTTACAAATTATTAAGGCTAAAAGTACTCAATTTGTGTATATAAAACACACTCATCAAATACCCCCAAACTTAAACCTTTGCTTGTCCTCAAGCAAAACACATAAACTATAAAAACACTTCTAAGAAAACATATCTTGAGCAATGAGTTAATAAGTTTAAACAATGGTCTCAAAGCATAAACACGTGAAAACTCAAGGAAATTTTCAAAACGTTGCAAGTCTAGATTTACAATTAGCTAGTCATAGCTTGCTTTAGGTCCCTTCCGTGTGTGTGTGAGTACCCAATAGCATTAAACCAATCAAGCTCGGATGAAGCTATGCAACCACATTACCTTATGAAATAATCAAAATAAACCACCAAAAACTACATGCTTAACACATCACTCAAAAGGTATACAAATCATAATTTCCAAAAATTTGAAATCAAAACACTCTAGGTAAGTGCATTTTATGCTCCATCTTATCCTAAGTCCACCCTTGTGGGTGAGTGCGTTTTACGCTCCATCTCAACTCATCACAAGATTTGAAATATACAATTTTCTTTCTTTAATCACAATTATAAGAGAGTGCGTTTTACGCTCTATCTCTCCTACGCATGTGTCCATGAGTGAGTGCGTTTTACGCTCCATCTCACTCACCACACGACCATCAATTCAAACACAACAAATTTAGACACCTTGCATCGAGTGATGTTTAAACGAGTTCTAGAGTTTATAGTTATTTCCCACAAGCATTCGGTTATAAAAGGCTTCTCTAAGCATACAACTAGCTTAATACTCATGGGTAAGTGCAAAAGAGTGAAAGGACGCATAAGCAAAACAATAACCAACAATAACGATTAAGCACAAAGACTAAGCAACATTTATCCATTTTCCATGAGTTAGAATCAATTCAAACAAGCCATTATCATAGACCACGGATTATGGTTCAAATCAAATTAAAACAATGCTCAAGGGACATATCTTAAAAATAAATGAATTTTTTTTGAACAAAAATACATAACTTAAATCACATAAAAACTAAATTAAAAACACACAAATACGAAGTACTACCCCCAAACTTGAACTTGACATTGTCCTCAATGTCTGATATAGGAAAAATTAAAATAGAAGACTTCCCTGAAACCGTGTCAAGCGCCATTGATATCATCTTTCAATACCTCTAAGTTGGGAGCGTACCTGAAAGCAAATGACTAAAGAAATTAAAATACAATTAAACCACTAAAATGCAATCAAACAAAAATAAAAATAAAATAGTAAACTTGGGTTGCCTCCCAAGAAGCGCTTGGTTTAAAGTCGTTAGCCCGACTCCTCCATTTCATTTCAATCCGGCTCAATCACAAAATTGACCATTGCATGCTGCCTCGCTGTTCTTTCTTTGATTTGCATGGCATGCATGCCTGATTGAGGATCCCTAGACTTAATTTCAATTAATGGCACAAAGATGCTTTCCCCGCCTGCTTCATCCATTGGTAGTGATGTAACATTTGAGGGCTTCGCCTTAGTAGGAGTCATTGTATCAAGATCACCTAGTTTGATCATTTTAGATAAGTGCCCAATTGCGAACGTTGACAAACTAGGTGCTTCCTCTTCCGTTGTGTCTATGATATGAATGGGGTATTGGGGCTTGACAAGCACAACGGGCTCTTCTTCTTTCTTCTTTTCCTCGGCCCACCATTGTTCCACGTTTATGTTAGTTCTCATATTAAAAGGAGCTTTGTCGACGACATGACTACCAATTGGGCATGGTTTTGCAAAACTGACTGGATTCTTGAATTTTACTGATGAAGGCACTTGGGGCACTAATACAATCGACTCATCTTCGTTAGCACTTACAGATAGATCTTCGGTGGCCTCATTTTCCATAGCCCCACTTATCTCCGCTTTGTCGACATCTTGTGGCGCATCCAGTTGTATATTTGGCTCGGGCTCACCGTCAGTCTCAAAATCCATGTATTGCGGACTATTGGATGAGGTATTGATGATTAGTTCCATCAGATTTTTAATTTGTTTGGATAATGCTTCCTTCCTCATATTAAAATCTTCGTGGAGTTTCAAAACCTTATCATGGCCAATATCCAACTTCCTCGAAAGTGTCTCAATTTGTGCTGATATTGTAGGTGGACATGAGAATTCCGGTGTGTACGTTGGATTTGGAGCATAGTATTGATCTTCATAGTTATAGCTCCATGAAAAATCCGGGTGATACCCCTAATCTTGGTGATAATCAGTATAAGCATAGCTGTTGGGAAAATCACCACCGTAATGTACCGGTTCAAAATTGACAGCGCATTGACGACTCGGATGATTGTCAGCATAATAACCACAGGTCATTGATCTATTTTGAGTGTTTTTTGCTTCAAAAGCATCCAACTTCCTTTCAAGTATCTTAATTTGTGCTGAAATTGAAGCAAATGCATTAAGTCCATCAAATTCTGTCTCCTTTGGTTGAGTCATATCTGTGTACGACCATTGATCATTATAGCCAACCATGGTGTGCCTCGCAAAGAAGAAAGCATAAAAACAGAAAATGTTAAACTAAAGCAAAAATAAATTTATATACAAATTTAAATTAAGACCAATTTGATTATAATTAATATCGGAAAACACTAGAAAAACAATTCCCCTGCAACGGCGCCAAAAACTTGTTGGTCGATTTCGCAACCGATAAATACGCGCAAGTATACGCAGTCAACAAGTAATAAAGAGTAAGTAAAGTATCGATCCCACGAGGAATTGTTTCTAATGTCTACCAAATATTAACCTTTTTCATTTCAATCTTATTTAAACAAATGACAATTATTTTTGTTGTTTTGCATTAATAACGATAACAAATAATCTAAGAACTATAGAAAGCTTTAAGATAATGAAAATCTAGTATTAACAAGTCTAAGATTACAATTTCCCCCAACACTTCATTTAAATCTCTTATCTCTCTCATTTCCAACTAGTTAAATCACAAGAATTGTTAACCGAGAAATTCACCTTATTCATAAGCCTTAGTGTATGGTCATATGAAAATCACCCATACACGACACATAGGTATATGTTTATCCCACATGCCAACAATCCATTCAATTCCATGAATAATCAACAAGACACACGCCACATAATCTTAGTCAATCTACCCATCAAACGAATGAACCTCCGTGTAGGGAGTCATTAAGTTTGTAATCTCATAATGGTTACACACGGCATTTAGGTATATCTCTATCCCAAATACTAACAAGTCATCCATTCTTGAAGACAATAAATAAGACACACGCCACATAATCTTATACACCACCCACAAGAATCTCGAACTTTCGTATGATACCAAAACCAAGTCTCAACACTATAATCCACTTTTCAATTTCATATAGGTGATCAATCAATTATACTTTCAGCATAAATCATGCTAGACATTCAATTCGCAATTTATTACGTTAGAATGTTGGTCGAGAACACGAATGTAAAATATGGCCACCTCTCGATGCACCATATTCGTATCACACTAAATCCACAATTGATAGAATGAATGTGAACATCCTAGATAACTAACGCACTATATCTATATGTGAATTACAATCAAAAGGGTTGAAGCATAAGTTCTCAATTGGCCACATATGGTGCTTCGGTATATCTCTATCCTAGGCACGAAACTTAAATTCCATCACATGCAGAATTCATGAACACATGCTAGCATAATCAGATCTCAATCTAAATTTTCTTTCTCAATTCCATATAGATTATCAGACTAATTGATGATCAAGGTAATTAATACATGAAGCGCAAATTATGATATCCAATTCTAAAATGATAACTAACATCAAAGAGAGATAATTCAATTCAAACTAGGTGTTGGGTTCCATTGAAATCTTAGAATAAAAATCTAGTTCATGGTAGCTACAAATAACATCATATACAATTTATACATCATGTTGGATTACAAATTAGAAGAGAAATTAGAGATAAAACCAATTTTGATGGATATTCAGATGTTGCTTGTTGGGTTGATGATGATCTCTAGCTTTTTCTCCTTGATTTTGCAATCCTTGATGCTTTAGCTCCTTGACCTTTGCTTGATATAGCTTGATTTGTAGCACTTTGGCCCTCTTTGGTGATGAATTTGGTAGCTCTCCCTCTCTTGAATCTGATTTCTAGGGTCTAAGTCTCTTAAAAATGGAGGCTACATATTGTATTTATAGTTCCTAAGGCAAAAACCTAGCTTAGCCCACGAATTTTGACCAAAAATTAGCTGAAATCGCGAAATCTGGCGAATCCGGCGCAGCTGCGCGCTTGGATGCGCCGAAAACTGAACTCCCTGGATGCCGGGCATAGCTGCGCCGCCTTTGGCTTGTGTCCGGGCGCAGCTACACTGCCCAAATCCACCAAATCTGCAGGAAGGGCACAGCTGCGCCGGTATTGTACTATGAAAGGGCGCAGCTGCGCCGGGTAGCAGTTCTGCTGCACTTTCCAGCTCTGACGTCTGTTGGGAAAATGGCCATAACTTCTTCGTCCGAACTCGGATTTAGGCATGTAAATAGGCTATGGAACGCTAAGGAAGAGCTCTACAACTTCCATAACTGGAGCTTGTCGAGATACAGAGCGTAACAAAGCTCAAATTGAGCTCGAAGCAACTGATGCGTAAAATGCATGCAAAATCCGACGGTAAAATGATCATAGCTTTCTCATACGAACTTCAAATTGGATGATTCCGGATGTTCTGGAAAGCTAAGATCAAAATCTACAATTTTTGTTCTTTGAGTTTTGAAAGATTCAGATTTCATCATGGGTGAAATTGAGAAACAAGCAGCTGAAATGCCAAAATCATGCCGAAAACGCATTGATCCCAAGGGCTTTTATTTCAATACCTACGAAACAAAGTAAAAACACATAAAAGCACATAATTACATATAAAAGTAATACAAAACTATATTACACAACAATAAGATGAAAACACATAAAACCAAACGAAATAGCTAAAGACTTACAAATTATTAAGGCTAAAAGTACTCAATTTGTGTATATAAAACACACTCATCAGTTGTCCTTAATGTTCAATTAGATTGATCATTTTTAGGACATTTGTCTATACTATAGTGCCATCGGTTATTCTAGATTGTTAGAGCTCCTTAGATATCTAATATCTAATAGTCCTACTTTCCTCACCATTCAACCCCTTGAGGTTTAGGAATATAGTAGGAGCATCCATAGTTTCGTGCTGACGCTGAAGCTCGTTACTCATGGATGCGAGCATGATGCATTAAGCCACGGTGTGCATCATCTTGCCACTTTCTAAAAGTAACAATCTCTTCCTTAGAGGCATGGTCTGCAACCATTGCAGGGATAAACGTATTAAGGATATACGATAGCTTTTTCAGCCTTGAAAATTATTCTCAAATTCCTTAACCAGTCTGTGTAATTCGGTCCGATTAATTTAGCATCTAATATGCTCCGCAGTGATAGTAAGTTTGACATTTTTAAATTCTGCATGTGAAGTAGACAACATTTTAGCATACATTCATTTTATTAATCATCAAAATAAATTAGGTCTTTATTTAAATTGGTATCTCCCACTATTTTCATAAAACTATATTACCCTCATTATATAGTTCGACAAATCTAACTAAAGATTTGCTAGTGAGATTAAGGATCTCATTTCAAATGTATATAGCCTTGTGTGTGCACAATAAAACTATATATAAATAAATAGGTAGACAACTATTGTCAATTACATCACTATGTAACTCCTTGTATTTTGCCTCTTAGATTATAATGCTCAAGTGTGTGCACATCCGAACTAAAATAATCTTAGTTAAGTCTAACCTATCACTTCCATATATGTGAAGAGAAAAAGACCGCCCTTGTGTGTGCACAACAAAGCAGTAATGTTCAATTCCTTAATAAGCATCAAATGTGATAAAATAACATCTTAAATATTTAATACTCGCCTTGTGTGTGCACAACAAACTCATATTAAATATTTAATACTCTATTGTTTTACCATGCTAGAAGGCGACGTTCGATATTCCTAATATCTTTGAGCGCTTAGGACTTAATATGATTTCTTTGAGGGGTTTATTATTATTAGTCTCATCTTGTTTAGCGCGCATGCACATATATATATATAAAATACGTGTCATATTATTTAACATGCGAAGCATGTTGGATAATATATATATATATATATATATATATATATATATGATAAGCATGCACATATAGAATACTATATTCTACCCGGATTGATTATAAACCTTTATTCTAGTTTGGTTCACTAGAGTCACCAAGTGAACCAAAAGGTCAAACCTAGGGTGCAAGAATTAAATTTAAATATAACTATTACATTTAAACTCGGGCTCCATTACAAATGAGTCTTCAAGCGCTCCTTGCTCCTTTGTCTCCAATTCTTCAAAATTAATTCCAGCTAATTCTATTACAAAAATTATTTAAAATAAATAGAAACCTTGATCAGCAGTCAAGGGGAAGTACATAGGAGGAAGATAGAATTTACATCAAGAAAAACTAGAGAAGACGAGGTACGCCGACCCCATTTATAAAAACCCATACATTCAAGCATCCTCTAAAATAATTCCAATTACACATTCCTCAATAGTCCATAATCAATCCCTATTTATTATCATACATATCTCTATATGTATCAATAAATAACATTAATCTCATGAATAATAAAACCACTCCATATATGCATTGATATCAATTAATGGGCAAAAGTTTTGCTAATATTTAGTTTTGAAACAAAATAAACTCTTTTATTTTAATCAAAAACCAAATTCAAATTAAACTCCTTTAATTTTAGCAATCTGAAATCCTATTCCAGATAAAATAAACATCTTTATTTTAAACTTTTATCAATTAAATAAACTATTTATTTTAATAGAAGGAAAAAATAATTTTTTAAAACCTGCAAACCGGCGCGACCGCGCTTCAAATTGAACTAGTAGCGGCGCGGCGCTGCACCCCTAGAAATGTTTTTTGGGTTCAGGCGCGGCCGCGCTCCAGAATGAACTGGAAGCGGTGTGGCCGCGCCGCGATGCAGATTCAGGAAAAAATTTCTGCCCAAAAATCCGATCGTATCGCATATCAATTCATACATGGAATCATCAAAATCAATAATTAACACAAGGATTAGGCTCTGATACCACTGTTAGGTTTGTATATAACGCAAGCATAATTACATAAACAAGGCGGAAGCGCGATAAAACGGATTTTAAAATTTTAATACAAACCATCACCATGATCTATCCTTGTGTTCAATTATCAATTAAACGAAAGAGAAAGAGAATAAGAATTATACCCTCGTAGATCAAAGCTTTCTCGGGTACAAGTTCAACTCCTAGTCCTTCGTGTTCTCCTCGAATTTCACCGATGAGATTCCTTCCTTTGATCAACGTTAGCCACCCAAGTGTTTGGCCTTTAGAGGTGGTCCACCAAGGAAGAATAGATATTCAAGAAGTTGGGTGTTGGCAAAACCCTAGTTTCTATCTCTATAGAAATTATAAGTACTCTCCACAATTCTCATACAAGAGTATGTAACCCCAATCTATGATAAGACTCCTCTTATTTATAGATGTAGAAATAACCCTTCCCTAAACTATTTAGGATTAGGGTTTCTATTATAATTAAACTCTTTTAATTAATTATGCCCCTAATCTAATTAAGAATTCATGTGAGAGTACTTCTATTAATTAATTCCTAATCCCTATTAGGAATTAAATAATAGTAATAGTAATATAAGTTTGTTGTGTCACCACAAGACTTATTTTAATTTTTTGAGATGTTATTTTATCACATATGATGCTTATAAAGAAATTGAATGATGCTGTTTTGTTGTGTCACCACAAGGACGGTGTTTTTCTCTTTACTTATATGGAAGTCCTAGGTTAGACTTAACTTGGATAATTTTGATTCGAATGTGTCACCACTTGATCAAAATAATCTAAGAGGAAAAATAAAAGGAGTTACATGGTGATGTAATTGACAATAGTTGCCTACCTATTTATTTATATATAGTTTGTTGTGTCACCACAAGACTATATATATTTGAAATGGGATCCTTATTCTCACTAGCAAATCTTTAATTAGATTTGCCGAACTATATATTTAGGGTAATGTAGTTAGATGAAAATAGTGGGAGATACCAATTTAAATAAAGACCTAATTTATTTTTGTAATTAATAAAATGAATATATGCTAAAATGTAGTCTATTTCACATGCAAAATTTGAAAATGTTAAACTCACTAATATCACTACGTAGCATACTTGATGCAAACAAACTGACCGGACCGAATTATATGGACTGATTAAGGAATCTGAGAATTGTTCTCACTGCTGAAAAGATTTCTTATGTCTTAAATTCGCCCGTCCCTGCAACTGTTGCAGAAACAGCCTCTGAGGAAGAGATTGCTACTTTTAGAAAGTGGCAAGATGATACAATCCTGGCTCAATGCATCATGCCCACATCCATGAGTAACGAGCTTCAGCGTCAGCATGAAACTATGGATGCTCCTACTATACTCTTGCACCTCAAGGAGTTGTATGGTGAAGAAAGTAGGACTGCTAGATATTAGATATCTAAGGAGCCCTTCCGATCTCGAATGACCGAGGTCACTATTGTTGAGACTCGTGTCCTAAAGATGATCAATTTAATTGAACGTCTCGGCCAATTAGGGTTCGTGATGGATGGAGAGTTAAGTCAAGATTTGATCTTGCAGTCACTCCTAGACACATTCTCGCAATTTGTTGTGAATTTTCACATTAATAAGTTGGACGTCAACTTGCCTGAGTTACTTAACATGCTGAAAGCTGCTGAAGGTCACTTCACATCCAAGATGAACCAAGTCTTATTGGTGGATGATTCTTCTAAGAAAAGGAAGAGGCCCAAGGTATCTTCTGAAAAGGAGAAAAAGAAAAAGGCTAAGGGTAAGACGAAAGTAAAGGATAATAAGAAAGCTGATCTAGATAGCAAAGGAATATGCTACCATTGCAATAAGTCGGGTCACTAGAAGAGGAACTGCAAGGATTATCTTGCGGAACAAAAGCAGAAGAAGCTTGGAGAAGCTTCGACTTCCGATCTAGGTTTGTTCATGATTGAAATTAATTTTTCTGAAAGTCAAAATTCTACTTGGGTATTGGATACCGGTTGTGGTTCTCACATATGTAACAATATGCAGGGACTTAGCAGAAGTAGAAAGTTGAACAAGGATGAAGTCGTCCTACGAGTGGGAAATGGAGCAAAGGTTGCTGCATTAGCTATAAGAACTTATTGTTTAGCACTGCCTACGGGCAAGTCCATTAGTTTAAATAATTGTTATTATGTTCCAACACTTATAAGAAACATTATTTCAATTTTTGTATTGGATATAGATGGTTTTGATATTATAATAAAGAACAACATTTGTTCTATTTATAAAAAAAATGTTTTATATGGTGTTGGCAATTTACTAAATGGACTTTATGTACTTGACTTACATGAAAATATACTTCAAATTGAACAAACTAAGAAAAGGAAAAGAGATGATATTAATTATACCTTTATGTGGCACTGTAAACTCAGTCATATTAATAAAACAAGATTAACCAAGTTGCATAAAGATTAGCTTTTAGAGCTATCTGATTATGAATCATATCCAACTTGTGAATCTTGTCTCATGGGTAAGATAACTAAATCTCCTTTTAGTAGATTTAGTTATCTTACCCATGAGAGGAACTGCAAGGATTATCTTGCGGAACAAAAGCAGAAGAAGCTTGGAGAAGCTTCGACTTTCGATCTAGGTTTGTTCATGGTTGAAATTAATTTTTCTGAAAGTCAAAATTCTACTTGGGTATTGGATACCAGTTGTGGTTCTCACATATGTAACAATATGCAGGGACTTAGCAGAAGTAGAAAGTTGAACAAGGATGAAGTCGTCCTACGAGTGGGAAATGGAGCAAAGGTTGCTGCATTAGCTATAAGAACTTATTGTTTAGCACTGCCTACGGGAAAGTCCATTAGTTTAAATAATTGTTATTATGTTCCAACACTTATAAGAAACATTATTTCAATTTTTGTATTGGATATAAATGGTTTTGATATTATAATAAAGAACAACATTTGTTCTATTTATAAAAAAAATGTTTTATATGGTGTTGGCAATTTACTAAATGGACTTTATGTACTTGACTTACATGAAAATATACTTCAAATTGAACAAACTAAGAAAAGGAAAAGAGATGATATTAATTATACCTTTATGTGGCACTGTAAACTCAGTCATATTAATAAAACAAGATTAACTAAGTTGCATAAAGATTGGCTTTTAGAGCTATCTGATTATGAATCATATCCAACTTGTGAATCTTGTCTCATGGGTAAGATAACTAAATCCCCTTTTAGTAGAAAAGGAGAAAGAGTTACAGAGTTATTAGCGTTGGTACACACAGACGTATGTGGACCTATAACAACAATTGCACGAGGAGGGTATTCTTATTTTATTACTTTCACTGATGATCATTCAAGATTTTGATACGTATATTTGATGAAATACAAATCCGAATCGTTTGAAAAGTTCAAAGAATTCAGAAGTGAAGTAAAGAAGCAAACTGGCAAGAGTATTAAGATTCTACGATCGGATTGAGGAAGGGAATACTTAAGCAATGAGTTTCTCAATTTTATCAAAGAAAATGGTATAATCTCATAATGGACTCCACGAACGCCACAGTTGAATGGTGTATCTGAAAGGAGAAATCAAACATTATTGGACATGGTTCGTTCCATGATGAGTTTTACTGACCTTCCAGTATCATTCTGGGGTTATTCCCTAGAATCGGCTGCATACCTACTTAACAAGGTACCTACCAAATGGAAGAAACTACTGTACCACAACCTATTCGTAAATCTGGAAGAGTACTAAAGATACCCGACAAGTATTGATTCATCATAGAGGATGATGAGGAGGAACGCATTATAGATGATGATGATCCATTGAATTACGAAGAGGCTATGAGTAGTAAAGACTCAGAGAAATCGCTAGAAGCCATGAAATCCGATATAGACTCCATGTATGAAAACCAAGTATAGACTTTGGTTTCACCACCTGAAGACATTAAGCCTATTGGGTGCAAATGGGTCTTTAAGAGAAAGATTGGAGCGGACGGCAAGGTAGAGACCTATAAGGCCCGACTGGTTATAAAAGGTTTCAAACAAAGACAAGGTTTTGACTATGATGAAACCTTCTCACCAGTAGCTATGCTCAAGACCATTCGGATTTTGCTTGCAGTTGCAGCTTATTATGACTACAAAATCTGACAAATGGACATGAAAACGGCCTTCCTCAATGGAAAGCTTGAGGAGAATGTATATATGATATAGCCAGAGGATTTTGTTATAACGGTTAGAACAAATCAAGTATGTAAGCTATAATGATCCATCTATGGATTGAAGCAAGCTTCTCGAAGGAACATCCGTTTTGATGAGATAATTGTGACGCCCCCAATTTCGAATCTTAAACACCCGGATTTGGTCATCACGATCCAATACAACCATTCACCACTAAACAACATACAATAACTAAATGCGGAATAAAATAAACGTATGTCGTTCATTCAAAAGGTGTTACTAGTCCCAAAATACGAAAACCTGAATACGGGAATACAAATTTACCCTAATACAGTACTTTATGGTTTAAATAACAATAGAAATTCCTTAACTATGCCTGAAACAAAATACAGACACTAGGAGACTAATACTTCATCTTTTCCTTACCCTTGTCTTTTCCTGAGGTCTCGGGCTTAACTGCAATAAGGTTCATGATATAGCAAGGGTGAGCAACTAGTTTGCCAAACAAGTTTAAATAACGGCAAGAAATAATATATATCATGAATGAAAGAGATATCTGGAGATGATTCAATAATGAGAATAACGAAAGCAAGAATAATAACTGCTTTTAAAATAAACGATAGTCATTATAGACCATGAACAATACACTTCCAATGGAATCAATAGCTAATTGATCCTTTGGTTACTGGCTCAGAAATACGTACTCGAGGGGATCAACCTCTAGTACACTATGTATATGAATAACATTTAATTTATGTTCTTGTATCTTACATTTAGATACGTGGGGTACTCCCCTATATTTTTGGGGTGTTCATATTAGTCCAAGAATCCGTACCTTCAATGGTTTGGAAAACTTTAACAAAATTTCGTGTAATTATCTGACCGAACAAGGGTTCAGACTCAATCTGAAACAGTACATGAATTATAGAACTTTAAATAATGTACAAGTCTAAGACTGTACGAACTCAATTGCACCAATTGTGAGAATCAATAATTATCATAGAGGTGGAATAATTGTAAAGTAATTAGACCACTTAAAGCATGCTTGGAAATGAGGTTCAAGCTTAAACAATTAACTTGCAATACAATGATATCCTGCTCGAATATAATCTGAGTAGGGTTAAGGAACTTGCTCAATAAAGTAGAGAACTTGCTCAATGTAAAAGTTGAGTAAGATGGAACTTGCCTGTTTGCTCAGCTACAATAATCTAGCTTTATACGACTCCCTTCAATGGACCTAACATTAACCACGTTGATCTATTAATTAGCACCGCGTATAATAGCATATGGATACGCTTACTCATGCTATCTATTTGACACACAAGTCAACCACATAGCGTACATAGTTTAATAAACCATCAGTACTTCTATAAGACATTAATGAACCTCAGGTATTCGATTAACAGTGTTTTCTTAAGTGTTAAACACTAATTAAACTTTTAAACAATTTATTCATGTGTCATCTAAATCCTCTTTATTATATTGATTCTATCTTCATTTAATTATTATTTAACCTTAATTAAATAAAAATCAATTATCTGCCTTTAGTTATTCATAAATAATAACTAACTGTGTTTATTTATTATTCAAAATTAATAATAATAATTTCACTATTAACCTTGTTCGCTTAGTGATTATCTAATAGTAATCGAATAATAATCAACTAATTATCCTTATTTAACATTAATTAAACAATATCTAATTATTTATCCTTACTTATTATTTAATATTAATTAAATAATAAATAATTAATTTAACTGCATTTATACATAATTATTATTTAATATTGACTGAATAATAATTAACTAATTATTAATTAACATTACTTAAATAAGAATTATTAATTCTTAATTATTAATTAAATTAAAATTGTTAATATTTAAATTGCACGACCCGAACTGATCAGGTCTCACCGACCCGACCCAGGCCTGACACGGCACTGGTGCTGCGGCGCCAAGCTTACAACTGGACTCCACGATGCGGCGTGAGTCCTGTCCTGGTTCTGGCCCGGTGCTGCCACGTGGCGACGCTATGGCGTAAGATTAAGTAGTAAGCTTGACGCTGCGGCGTCATTGCCCTTAAGCGTGACCCTACGGCTGCGGCGTGACGATGCCGCTGCGGCGTGACGCTGCCGCTGTGGTGCCAGGCCCCTTAATCACAATGCTGCGGCGTCATTCGCTGGTGCTGCAGCGTAACGAACCAGAGTTCGTCTTTCCTGTTTTTTGACAGCAGTTTTCTTCGAATTTTAATCATTAAAATTATCCTACCCAGCATGTGTACTCAATATTAACAACATATTACCATCAATTTTAAGTTTTATACTCCCAATTGGAGTAATTAATCACAAGCACAATGCAGAGCATTCGCAACAACGGTTACTGATACTGTGAATAACTGGGAATGGCTGCTGGGAAAAAAAAGCTTACATCCTAGACTTAAAAATAGTCCTCCTCTTCTTCCCGTAGTACACAACGAAGTTTGAAATCATCCGCGGCCAATTTCCTTCTTCAGCTATTCCTTCCCCCTGGAACTCTCAATACCTCCCTCTTCAGTAAAATTATAACTCAGCAGCTCTGAATGAGAAGTCGGGAGTTCTAATTTATAGCCAATTCATTAACCATGTCAAGCTTTTATCCAAATTGGTTAACCAGCAAGAACAAGAAGAAGATGATGGGCAAGGCAGCTGATCACGTAACCCATATCTTCAGCCATGATTTGCAGTAGCAGAAATCCGGCAAGAAATCCCGTAAGAAATCCATACGCGGCTAAGGATGGGTTTTACTGTTCATCCGAGCTTATTTTAATTCAATTCTCTCTCTTCCTAAATTGCAGACCACGATTGGAAATTAAATGGGATATGTCCCATAATTCTTGTCCCAAATTAATGTTACTTAGTTAATTAAATAAGTCATACAATATAAACCCAATTAATTTAGTATACCATAATTCCCCAATACAAGATTCAAATAAATGGTTAAATTAGTTAATTAATAACTAATCTAGTCCGTTAATATTAAACTACCAAGTAGACTATTAATCATTAATGTTAATATTGCTCACATTAATTAATACTTATATTAATTAATTTATGCGATTTAATTCCCCACACTATATTCAATTAAATTGAATATTTAATTAATCGGCACTTAATCAATTCTTTTAATATTAAAACTATAGGGCTAGTCCACTAATTTAATTAAATCATTAGTGACTCCCTTTATTAACCTTGGCAACTACGCGAAGTCACATAATCACATAACTAATAAATCACACAAGATTTAAATAAGCATACAGAGCTAGCTCATAATAAAAATTAAATTTATATTTAATTAATAATGGAGTTTAAAAATTCATGGTCATTACATCCTCCCCCCCCTTATAAAAATTTCGTCCTAGGAATTGTAAAATAAGGTCACTCAAATAACTGCGAATAATTCGCCCTTATCTTCTTTTCGAGTTCCCACGTAGCTTCCTCAACTGCATGATTTCTCCAGAGAACTTTAACGGAATAAATGATTTTATTCCTTAGCTTCTGTTCCTTCCTATCGAGAAATTGGACAGGAATCTCTTCGTACGATAAGTCCTTCTTGACTTAAATTGGTTCGTAGGATATAATGTGCTTGTAGTTTAGTTTGTAGGGTCGTAACACTGACACATGAAACACATTGTGAATGTGCTCAAGTTCAGGAGGTAACGCTACCTTGTACGCCACGTCACCGACTCGCCTCAAAATCTCGAATGGTCCTATGAACCTAGGGCGCAATTTTCCTTTTTTCTCAAAACGGATCTTCCCTTTCCAGAGAGATACCTTCAAGAACACAAAACTCCCCACTTCGAAGTCTCACTCATTACGATGTAGATCAGCGTACTTTTTCTGACGGTCTTGGGCTACTACCAGGCAGTTCCTGATCAGCTTCACCGTATCTGTTGTCTGCTGCACCATCTCAGGTCCCAACAGTCTACGCTCGCCTACCCCATCCCAGTACAACGGTGTTCGACGCCTCCTACCATATATTGCTTCGTACGGTGGCATACCGATACTAGCGTGATAACTATTGGTGTAAGAGAACTCCACCAGTGGCAAGTGATCGTCCCAGCTGCCCTTTAAGTCCATCACGACGGCTCGGAGCATATCCTCCAGAGTCTGAATCGTTCACTCGCTCTGGCCATCAGTTTGAGGATAATACACTGTACTCAACCTCAACTGTGTTCCCATTCTCTCCTGTAAACTTCTCCAGAAATTTGACGTGAAGCGCGGATCTATGTCGGACACAATAGACTCCGGCACTCCACGTCGTGATACAATTTCTTTCACATACAGCTTTGCTAACTGCTCCAAATTGTACCTGATCTTAATCGGTAGAAAATGAGCAGACTTGGTCAGACGATCTATAATTACCCAGATTGCGTCTAGACCCTTTTGGGTTGATGGCAAACCCACCACAAAGTCCATGGTGATGTGCTCCCACTTCCACTTCAGAATCTCTAATGGTTGCAGCAGTACGCTCGGTTGCTGGTGTTCTGCTTTAACTCGTTGGCATGTCAGACATCTGCTGACGCACTCTGCTACCTCCCTCTTCATATTTGGCCACTAAAAATATGGCCACAAATCCTGATACATCTTCGTGCTACCGGGATGTACTGAGTACCTTGTACTGTGGGCATCATGGAGAATCTCTTCTCTTAACTCCGGATTCAATGATACCCAGATCCTTCCTTCAAATCTTAGCAACCCTGTGCTGTTAATCTTATACTTGAGCTCTTCCCCTTCAGAAATTTGCTTCCTTATACCATCGCATTCTTCATCCTTTTCCTGAGCCTCTTTTATTTTATCCCATAAGGTCGGACTCACTGTCAATGCACATAATTGCCCATTTGACTCCCTCGGATACTTGATCTCCAACTCGAGTCATTCAAAATCCCTTACCAACTCTTCTTGAGTGGTTAGCTTTGACAACTTCTCTCTGCCTTGTCTGTTCAAGGTATCGGCCACTACATTTGCTTTGCCTGGATGGTACAGAATCTCACAGTCATAATCCTTGATCAATTCTAACCATCGACGTTGCCTCATGTTTAGCTCCTTCTGAGTGAAGATATATTTTAGACTTTTGTGATCCGTATATATCTCGCACTTCTCTCCGTATAGGTAGTGCCTCCAAATCTTCAAGGCGAAAACTACCGCGGCTAACTCTAGGTCATGAGTTGGGTAACCCTTTTCATAATCCTTCAGCTAACGTGACGCATATGCAATGACCTTGCCGTGCTGCATCAGCACACAGCCAAGACCTTTGTGTGATGCATCGCTATACACTACAAAACCTCCATGTTGTCCGATAAAGCCAACACCGGTGCTTGGCTAAGTCTCTTCTTCAGCTCCATAAAACTCCCTTCGTATTTCTCCGTCCAAACGAACTTAACTGCCTTCCTGGTAAGGTTGGTCAATGGCGAGGCTATCTTTGAGAAATCCTGGATGAATCTTCGATAGTATCCCGCTAACCCTAGGAAACTCCTGATCTCCGTAGGCGTCTTTGACTGCTCCCAATTGATAACGGCTTCTACTTTTGTTGGATCCATCGAAACACCATCCTTATCAATGACATGACCTAGGAACTGCACCCTCTATAACCAAAACTCACACTTAGTAAGCTTTGCGTACAGCTTCTCTCTTCTGAGAGTCTCCAATACAATCCTTAAATGTTCAACATGCTCCTCTTCTGTTTCTGAATACACCAAGATGTCATCGATGAATACGACTACGAACTTGTCCAAGTACTGCTTGAACACTCTGTTCATCATATCCATGAATGTCGCTGGTGTATTTGTCAGTCCAAATGACATTACCAGAAACTCAAAATGTCCATAACGAGTTCTGAATGCCGTCTTCAGGATATCCTCCTGTCTCACCTTTAGTTGATTATAGCCCGTTCTTAAATCAATCCTTGAAAAGTATTTTGCTCCCTTGAGTTGATCAAATAGATCATCAATTCTGGGCAGCGGATACCTATTCTTAATCGTGACTTTGTTCATCTCGCGATAGTCAATACAAAGCCTCATCGAACCATCCTTTTTCTTTACAAACAGAACTGGCGCTCCCCATGGGGACACGCTCGGTCTGATATAACCCTTATCTAATAGTTCCTGCAGTTGCACCATTAGCTCTTTCATCTCTACTGGTGCCATTTGGTATGGTGCCTTGGATATCGATGTCGTCCCTGGTACTAAGTCAATCACAAATTCTATCTCTCTATCTAGCGGCAGTCCGGGAATTTCATCTGGGAAGACATTAGCGAATTCCCTTACAACAGGTATCTGACTCAGTTCATCCTTGACTCGCTGAGTATCAACCACGTGAGTCAAATACCCTATGCGACCCTTTCTAAGCAATTTCCTTGCTTGCATCATCATCAGACAACAAGATTGTCTTGTCGATTTACTACCATAGAATACCACCTTCGACTTATCTAGAGTCTACAGGTGTACACACTTCTTCTTACAGTCAATGACTACTCCGTGACTTGATAACCAATCCATCCCAAGGATTATGTCAAACTCCCCCAAACAAATTGGTATCAAGTCCACGCCGAGCTCAAATCCACGCAGTTTGATGCAACAATTCCTATGAATGTATTCTACGGGGATAATCTCTTTGTTTGCAACTTTTATGTTCATAGGGTGCTCTAACCTTTCACGAGGTAAGTCTAACCTCCTAGAAATTCTTCCGAAACAAAAGAGCGGGTAGCACCCGAATCAAATAACACATATGCATTTATATCATTGATTGGGATGATACCTGACACTACGTCCTTAGACTCTACTGCATCCTTGATGGTCATATTGAACGTACGTGTCGTTGGTCTGTTAACTTGACTGGTTGGCCCTCCAATGCTAGGCCTACTATTGTGATTGTTGTTGTTGTTGTTTGCGACTTTTATGTTCATAGGGTGCTCTAACCTTTCACGAGGTAAGTCTAACCTCCTAGAAATTCTTCCGAAACAAAAGAGCGGGTAGCACCCGAATCAAATAACACATATGCATTTATATCATTGATTGGGATGATACCTGACACTACGTCCTTGGACTCTACTGCATCCTTGACGGTCATATTGAACGTACGTGTCGTTGGTCTGTTAACTTGACTGGTTGGCCCTCCAATGCTAGGCCTACTATTGTGATTGTTGTTGTTGTTGTTGTTGCGGTTGCCACTAGCTGTATTGCCCCTCCTCTTCGGGCAGTCTTTGATCTGGTGGTTTAGGGCTCCACACGAGAAACACGCTCCCTTTTGCCTATTCGGACACTGAGGAGCCAAGTGCCCCAGTTGTCCGCAGTGATAACAAACGCTTCTCCCTTTCATACACTCTCCTGAGTGATTCTTTCTGCAGCTGTTGCACTTCCCACTTGACTTGGCCTCTCCCCCGGACTTGTTGCCTCCGGAAGATTGGCTCTCCATCCATTTACGCTTATTGGGGTTGCTGCCTCCGCTGCTTCCCTCTTTCGGCCCTTCCTGACCGGCCTTCTTTTCCTGTTTAAAACGTGTTATAACTTCATTGCCTCCTTCTGCAATGATAGCCCTTTCCAGCAGTTCAGAGAAACTCTTAATCTTCAACACAGCGACGGTTTTCTGCACCTATGACTTCAATCCCAACTCAAACCTTCTTGCCTTCCTGGCCTCTGTGTCCACCTGATATGGAGCGAATCGGGCCAACTCATTAAATTTCGCCGCGTACTCTGCGGCCGTCATACCACCTTGTTTCAGTTCTAGAAACTTGACCTCCATATCCTGTTGCGTATTTTCCGAGAAGTAATTCTCGAAGAATAGCTCCTTGAATTTGTCCCAAGGGATAACTCCATCGCCTTCTCGCCCCTTATTAGCTTTCCACCAATAATTAGCTTCCCCCTTCATCATGAAGGTGGCGAATCCAGTTTTCTGCTCCTCGGCCACTCATGCTACCTCGAAGACTTTCTCTAATTCTTCAACCCAAGTTTGTGCTTCTATTGGGTCGAGAGTTCCCTTGAACTCGGGTGGTCCAACCAGTTTAAAATCCTTAAAGTTGGCTAAGTGATGCGCTGGCTGGGGTCCTGGTTGACCTGCTGCTGGCGGGGGTCTAGCCTGCATAGCCTCGGCTAGCAGTTTAGTGAATACTCTCATGGGGTCAGGTTGATCTCTGATCTCACTCTCTAACTCGGCGACACATTGATTGCGAGGTCTAACTCTGGGCGGCATTATGATCTGCTAAAGAACAAATCTTAGGCTTCTACTTATTATATTACGCTTTTCGCACTATGCCGGATAAGTTAACATTCAATAGTAAAAGCATTTATCAAACACATTTGATTCAAAAGGAAATAACTGCATTTATATTCATATACCGATGTTTTAATATAGACTAACCCAACATTTGGCATACTACTATAAATGCTCAATCGCATAAACTGTCTACTGTTAACTATTCTCTATTAAGCAAAAGGTGAGGATTTACTACTACCTACCCCCTCTATCAGAACAAAAGTTGGGGTTGACTGCCATTCTAAGCATACAATAAGGCATCAGAATTTTCATCAAAAATCTATCCCTATTAAACAAAAGTGGGACTCACTACCACAACCAAGTATACACAAAGGTACTAGACCAACAAGTCAATATCTGCTACGACGGACTGCCCGACGAAGTGCCTATCGAGCCAACCGATCAACCACTCGGCGTCTGATCATGCACCGACTACTGTCCTCCTCCCGAAGGTATCTTCTGACTCGGTCCTGTAGTCTAGCCACTGCCGTATACATAGCATACTCTAAGGTATCGATCTTAGCGGATTCATCTCGAACCTCCCCCTCTAGCACATCCACCCTTGTGGCTGCGCGAACCCAGAACTTCTGTACCCTAATCCTGTCTGCCTGCTCCAAGTCTCGCTCAGCCCTGACGGTCTGTAGAACTGACTGCAACTCCACCTCCCTTGCATCTGACTGCTCTACTGCTTGCCTCAACTGACTGTTTTGCAACATCAGCTGCTGCACTGTGGGGCTCAATTGGGGTGTAGCATCCTTTAAATGCTGAATCTGAGCCTTCAGCTCAACTACCTGGAACTGCAGTGAGTACGCCTCTGCCTTATACTGCTCTTCCATCTCCTGATGGACAAAATTCTTCTCCTCTAAGTGTGTAATACGAGTATTCTACTGCTCGATAGTCTGCTCCTGCTCTATTATGCGACTGGCATAGTCCTCGAGCAAGTTATCCTAAAATGCGTTAAACACCGGAGATCCCTCCTCGGGTACCTCTTCAGCAGCTCCACCTATCTCCATATCCACTGGGTCCTTCTCGGACTCAATATCCCTATCCTGACTGCCGGATCTAGACACTCCGCCTATGACAGGCTCCACCAAATCCATCAAGTAGTCCTCCTCTAACCCAGACCCACTCAATGGTACTATTGGGGCAACGGGTGCATAGCCTATCAGCTGCTCCGTAACAACGGGTATGTCAATAAATATCTCCTCCTCTCGGACTCCACTAGTCTCTCCTACGGCAGTCATCCTACAAACACACAAAACTAACATTAGTACAGCAATAAATATATATATTGAAGGAATGAAGTTATTTTTCATTGGGTACTACTCGACTCGATGAATTCCCCAATTCATTAAAATACCAAATATGATAAATCCCCCTCATTTATCCCCTAATGCACTCAATACGAGTTTAATACTAAGGTTATAACCTAGGTTTCACAAATCCTAACGTTTATAACTTACAGCTTTGATACCAACCTATGACGCCCCCAATTTCGGATCTTAAACACCCGGATTTGGTCATCACGATCCAATACAATTATTCACCACTAAACAACATATAATAACTAAATGCGGAATAAAATAAACGTATGTCGTTCATTCAAAAGGTGTTACTAGTCCCAAGATACGAAAACCTGAATACGGGAATACAAATTTACCCTAATACAGTACTTTAGGGTTTAAATAACAATAGAAATTCCTTAACTATGCCTGAAACAAAATACATACACTAGGAGACTAATACTTCATCTTTTCCTTGCCCTTGTCTTTTTCTGAGGTCTCGGGCTTAACTTCAATAAGGTTCATGATATAGCAAGGGTGAGCAACTAGTTTGCCCAGCAAGTTTAAATAACGGCAAGAAATAATATATATCATAAATGAAAGAGATATCTGGAGATGATTCAATAATGAGAATAACGAAAGCAAGAATAATAACTGCTTTTAAAATAAACAATAGTCAATATAGACTATGAACAATACATTTCCAATGGAATTATAACTCAGCAGCTCTTAAGGAGAAGTCGGGAGTTCTAATTTATAGCCAATTCATTAACCATGTCAAGCTTTTGTCCAAATTGGTTAACCAGCGGGAACAAAAAGAAGATGATGGGCAAGGCAGCTGATCACGTAACCCATATCTTCAGCCATGATTTGTAGTAGCAGAAATCCGGCAAGAAATCCCATAGGAAATCCATACGCGGCTAAGGATGACTGTTCATCCGAGCTTATTTTAATTCAATTCTCTCTCTTCCTAAATTGCAGACCACGATTGGAAATTAAATGGGATATGTCCCATAATTCTTGTCCCAAATTAATGTTACTTAGTTAATTAAATAAGTCATACAATATAAACCCAATTAATTTAGTATACCATAATTCCCCAATACAAGATTCAAATAAATGGTTAAATTAGTTAATTAATAACTAATCTAGTCCGTTAATATTAAACTACCAAGTAGACTATTAATCATTAATGTTAATATTGCTCACATTAATTAATACTTATATTAATTAATTTATGCGATTTAATTCCCCACACTATATTCAATTAAATTGAATATTTAATTAATCGACACTTAATCAATTCTTTAAATATTAAAACTGTAGGGCTAGTCCACTAATTTAATTAAATCATTAGTGACTCCCTTTATTAACCTTGGCAACTACGCGAAGTCACATAATCACATAACCAATAAATCACACAAGATTTAAATAAGCATACAAAGCTAGCTCATAATAAAAATTAAATTTATATTTAATTAATAATAGAGTTTAAAAATTCACGGTCATTACAATAATCAAAGGGTTTGATTTTATCAAAAATAAGGATGAACCTTGTGTGTATAAGAAAGTTAGTGGGAGCACTGTTTCATTCATAGTATTATATGTTGATGATATATTACTGATAGGGAATGATGTTCCTATGCTACAGTCGATCAAAATTTGGTTATCTAAACACTTCTCCATGAAGGACTTGGGTGAAGCATCCTATTTTTTGGGGATAAAGATCTATAGAGATAGATCTAAAAGGATGCTAGGTTTATCCCGAGAAAAGTACATTGGCTCGATGCTAAAGAAGTTTAGCATGGAAGATTCCAAGAGAGGTCTCATGCCGATGAGCCATGGAATACATCTCTTCAAGAAACAGGCCCCAAAGACACCTGAGGAGAGAGACCGTATGAGTATGATTTCTTATGCTTCAACAATAGGATCTATCGTGTACGGTATGATATATACTAGACCGAATGTTGCTCATGCACTTAGTGTAACAAGCAGATACCAGTCGAATCCAAGAGAAGAACACTAGAAGGTAGTGAAAAACATCCTAAAGTACTTAAGAAGAACTAAGGATATATTTCTTATCTATGGTGGGTCTAAATTAAAACTAGAAGGCTATACAGACTCAAGTTTTCAAACGAACCAATATGACAGTAAATCCGTTTCAGGGTATGTGTTTACCTTAAACGGTGGCGCAGTGAGTTGAAAAAGTTCTAATCAGCAAACAGTTGTTGATTCAGTGACAGAGACAAAGTACATAGCTACAAGTGAAGCTGCAAAGGATGCTGTTTGGATGAAGAAGTTCATAACTGAACTTGGAGTGGTTTCTAGCATTAGAGGAGTTGTACCTTTATTTTGTGACAACACGGAAGCTGTTACGCAGGCTAAGGAACCCAGGTCTCATCAGAAATCCAAACACGTATTGTGACGGTTTCATTTGATTAGAGAGATCATTAAAAGAGGAGACGTCACCCTGGTGCGTGTGGACTCTCAAGACAAGATTGCAAATCCATTTACTAAAGCTTTAACTCAACAACAATTTGATCGTCACTTAGCGAAGATGAGTATTAGATACCATGGCGATTGGCTTTAGTGCAAGTGGGAGATTGAAATTAGTATGCATACAAGCCAATCATATTTAATATGATGTAGCATATACTTTATAATCTTATTCGTTTATTAATAAAAGAATTAATTTATTAAAGACATTTTACTTTATCTACATGGTGCTATGATAAGTATAAAATTTGTTATGTTTTTATCTCTTAATATCTAGTCTTTTATACTTATTTGGCACCTAAATGTACTCATTATTCTTATATTTTGATTTAGGTTGCAAATGGAGCCATTAAATGAAAACTGTGTTATTGCCACACTTTTGGATTGTTTTGAAATTCGTCTGTCTGCTTGAGGCTCAATTTTATACTTGATCAGGCCTTATTCTCTCAAAACTCAAAGAAGGAAAATTGTAGATCTATTTCTTAGCTTTCCGGATCATCTTGAAACGCCTAAATCGAAGCTCGGATGAGAGAGTTATGACAATTTTACCAACATGCGTCAAAGTTGAAAATTTCAGGAAATTAAGCTTTTGGACAGATTGACCTTTGGGGCTTCGGTTGAGATTTGAATTGTGTTAAAGTTCCTAAATGAAAATGTGGTCTTCTTGAAGTTTTTAGTAGACTTCTCAAGCTTTCTAGAATGGTATGGTGAGCAAAAATCCGAGTTCATTTGGGCCTCCAAATATTGCTTTTTATACAGCTGATCCGAATCCCGCGTGGAATGGATTTCTGTTCGGACCAGTTGTAGTATTTGGGTCATAACTTGAGCTTCCCAACTCCAAATCAGGTGATTCAAAAGCCCAAATTCATTAGAAACTCCAGGGCTACAATTCTTCTTCTTTGCTCAAGTCCAAATTCGGCAATCTACTAATTCAAAATCAACTTGCAAGCTGCTGATCAGTTTTGGTGTCAGATTTTGACTTCTTATGAGGAGCACGTTTTTGGGTTTTTGATTGCATTAGATGGCTGATTCACATGACCCAAATTAGTTGTTGGATCTTGAAATCTTGTACACTTGAGTGCCTATAAATAGCAAGTGAAGCTAAGCTTGTATTTTGCTAATTCACAAACTAATACACACCATCTTCTTCATCTTCTTCATCTTCTCCAAATTTTAGTGTAATTAGTAGGGAAAGAGGATCACCTCCATAGTGAGGTTGTTGTCCTCACCCCTTTTATAAATTAGTAGGGAAAGAGGATCACCTCCATAGTGAGGTTGTTGTCCTCACCCCTTTAATAATTCAAGAAAATATTAATTGGACTTAATATGTTAGGCTAGTTCCTTTACTCAGTTCGAAGGGGATGTTGAACCTTGTTTACAGGTAATGGTTTGATTAAGTATAAGCTATTTATTCCTTCTTACATGAAGTTCATTCTTGATAATCTATTTTAACTTTTGAATGATATTTATTCCGATTGGTTTAATGTGATCGATTAAGTCGATTTGATTAATTTCATCTGCTAGATTAAGGGATAGTATTACGTGTAATTGATATTGTTCCTAATCACAAGTAGTAATTAGTGATACATGATTGTGGTCAAGCTTTTGAGTATTGCTATGATTATCGGAAGACAAGTTAAATAATCCGAACTTGTGTGATTGTTGCTTGGACTAGTCTAATTCCCTAGTTCTTAATGCTACTATTATATTAAATCTAGAGAGCTTGTTCTAGGTTGTATAATGGTTAGAATCTTGTGAAGAGCTTGTTTCATTAAGTGATAATCTAAGGGGAGTTTCGGGTAGTAGAGCTTGTTGCTACCTAGGGCTATTAATTTCATTGAAGGATAAATATTGCTTTACTTAATTATTCTATTGTTGTAAAAAGGTGATACTGAACCGGGAGAACTGAAATCTTTAATTAATTGGTTATTCTTATCACTTTAAATTTTGTTCTTGATAATTAGTGAAATCAAATTATAAACCCCCCCTTTTGGTAAACAAAGCATAATTTTAGACTAATTACTCTCTGTGGGATCGACTCTTACTTGCACTGCTACATTATTATCTTTCGCAGTAAGGTTTTATTTTTGGTTGCTTGCGACAGCACACCAAATTTTGGCGCCGTTGCCGGGGAGTGATTTTAGTTTATTTTTCTTTGTTATCATTATTTTTATCTTTATTTATTTTATTTTTTGTACTCAGGTAATTTGAATTTCCTTTGATTGTTTATGTCCAAAACTCGATCTACTAATCAAGGTGATTTAAAGTGTGATCCAGAAATAGAGAGAACCATTCGTAGATTAAGGAAAGTAGTTCGAAATAATTGTGAAGAGAAGGACGCCATGGCAGAAACCCGAACTTTGAAGGAGCTTGCGGCCCCTGCTTTGAATCAACAACCTTTATGCATAACCTTCCCTAATCTAGATGTTAATACTCATTTTGAATTAAAATCTGGACTAATACATCTTTTACCTACTTTTCATGGTTTGGCAGGTGAAGACCCTCACAAACATTTGAAGGAATTTCATGTGGTATGCACAAGTATGAAGCCTACCGGAGTAACCGAAGAACAAATCAAGTTAAGAGCCTTTCCATTTTCTCTAAAAGATTTGGCTAAGGATTGGCTTTACTATTTACCCTCCGGAAGTATCACAAAATGGGAAGAGATGAAAAGATTATTCTTAGAAAAATATTTCCCCGCTTCAAGAGCAGCCAACATTCGAAAAGAAATTTGTGGTGTGAGGCAGAATAATGGAGAAACCCTATATGAGTATTGAGAACGTTTTAAGAAACTATGTGCAAGTTGTCCCCATCATCAAATTAGTGATCAACTCCTCATCCAATACTACTATGAAGGTCTTTTACCTACAGATAGGAGCATGATTGATGCTGCTAGTGGAAGAGCTCTGGTGGACAAGACTCCCGAGGCTGCAAGAAATCTCATTGCAAATATGGCAGCCAATTCTCAACAATTTGGCAGTCGACTTGATTTCTCACCTAGGAATGTGAATGAGGTAAAAGTTTCTGCTATTGAACAACAAATTGCAAGTCTAACTTCTCTTGTTCGTCAAATGGCTACAGGAAACATGCCAGCAGCAAAAGCTTGTGGTATTTGTTTGTTAACAAATCACAATACAGATGCATGCCCAACACTGCAAGAGGATGATAATATGCAACAGGCAAATGCAGTGGGGAATTATCAAGGACAACCTCAGAGAAAATATGATCCTTACTCTAACACTTACAATTCCGGATGGAGGGATCATCCCAATTTGAGCTATGGAGGTACTAGGCCACCAGTGCAAGGTGTTTTTCCCAAATGGGCAGCAAAGTTTTCAACCAGCTCAAACCACAGTACCAACCTAGACAAGCTGCTCCTGTTAATTCTGGAACATCTCTTGAGGACATGTTCAAGGCATTCATGAATCAAACACAACAATTTCAGCAAGAGACAAGGACTTCCATCCACAATCTAGAAAATCAGATGAGTCAACTTGCTACGACAGTTGGTCGATTAGACTCTCAAAGTTCAGGGAAGCTACCTTCTCAAACTATTGTTAATCCGAGAGAGAATGCATGTGCCATAACTTTAAGGAGTGGAAAACAATTGGAAGCACCAAAAGTTACTTGTGAACTTGAGGAAGATAAGGCTAAGGAGGATGCAGAAATATCAAAGGTAAAACCTAACACTCATGTTCAGCTAAAGACTAATCCTTTACCTTTTCCTCCCAGGAATCCTAAAACTTCAAAGAAGGATGAGCAAGAAAAAGAAATTCTAGAAACTTTCAGGAAGGTAGAGGTGAATATTCCTTTACTAGATGCAATTAAGCAAGTGCCCAGGTATGCAAAATTTTTGAAAGAACTATGCACTAACAAAAGAAAATTAAAAAATGATGAAAGAGTCATTGTTGGTGAGAATGTATCAGCAGTCCTTCAAAGAAAAATGCCCCCTAAATGTAAAGATCCAGGCATGTTTACAATTCCATGTAGAATAGGTAATACCAGATTTGAGAAAGCTATGCTAGATTTAGGAGCTTCAATTAATGTCATGCCATTATCTATTTTTGCTTCTTTAAATCTAGGTCCTTTAAAACAAACTGGTGTTATTATTCAATTGGCTGATCGTACTAACACTTACCCCCAAGGGGTAATTGAAGATGTCTTGGTGCAGGTGAATGAACTAATCTTTCCTGCAGATTTTTACATAGTGGATATGGATGATGATAAATCCCCAAATCCTACACATATACTTTTAGGGAGGCCATTCTTGAAAACAGCAAGGACTATGATTGATGTGCACAATGGAACCTTAACCATGGAGTTTGATGGTGAAAAGATACAATTCAACATATATGAGGCCATGAGGTATCCTAGTGATATTCACCCTGTTTTTGCTATTGATGTACTTGACTCTTTAGTGCAGAAGTCTTTTGAACAAACACAAAGGGAAAGTTTGGAGGTCGCTATCACCAACAGTCTGGAATTAGATAAAGAAGAAGAGATTGAGCAGAATCAGGAATTGAAAGAGACTGTAGCTGCATTACATTCTTTACCTAAAACCTCAGCTAAATATGCAGTTTATTCTATTCAATTGCCTAGTTCTCATCAAAAGTTATTACCATCTGTTGTGCAGGCCCCAACTTTAGAACTGAAACCATTACCTGCACACTTGAAGTATGCATTTTTAGGGAAGAATGAGACGTTACCAGTGATTATTGCTAACAATCTAACCCAAGTACAAGAGGACAAACTGCTCAGAGTCCTAAGGGACCATATAACAGTTTTTGGTTGGACTATAGCAGATATCAAAGGTATCAGTCCTGCTATGTGCATGCATAGAATCCTTTTGGAAGATGGAGCCAAGCCCACTAGAGATGCACAAAGAAGACTTAATCCACCCATGATGGAGGTAGTGAAGAAGGAGGTGCTGAAATTACTTGATGCAGGTATAATTTATCCCATCTCAGACAGTCAATGGGTAAGTCCAGTACAGGTAGTACCAAAGAAATCTGGAATCACAGTCATCAAAAACGATGATAATGAGTTGGTGCCTACACGTATGCAGACAGGATGGAGAGTTTATATTGATTACAGGAAGTTAAATGCTGTAACTAGAAAGGATCACTTTCCTCTTCCTTTTATTGATCAAATGTTGGAAAGATTAGCTGGGCATGCTTATTACTGTTTTCTAGATGGTTTTTCAGGCTATAACCAAATTGTGATTGCACCCGAAGACCAAGAAAAGACCACATTCACATGTCCTTTTGGTACATTTGCGTATCGTAGAATGTCCTTTGGGCTATGTAATGCACCAGGTACCTTCCAACGATGTATGGTAAGCATTTTTTCTGATTTTCTTGAAAACTGCATTGAAGTATTTATGGATGACTTCACAATACATGGTGATTCTTTAGATGTATGCCTCGATAATCTGACTCGTGTGCTAGATAGATGCTTAGAAACTAATCTTGTTCTTAATTGGGAAAAGTGTCACTTTATGGTGGAACAAGGTATAGTACTTGGCCATGTGGTTTCAGCTAAAGGATTAGAAGTGGATAAAGCTAAGATAGAAATTGTTACTGCTCTGCCTTACCCCGTCAGTGTGCGGGAGATTCGTTCTTTCCTTGGTCATGCAGGTTTCTATCGTAGATTTATCAAGGACTTCTCAAAAATAGCTTTGCCATTGTGTAAGTTGCTACAAAAGGATGTGGAATTCCAATTTGATGACAAATGCAAGGAGGCGTTTGACAAATTAAAGAAGCTATTGACCTCGACACCAGTGATACAACCACCAAATTGGAAGTTTCCATTTGAGATCATGTGTGATGCAAGCAACTATGCAGTAGGAGCTGTCTTAGGCCAAAGGGTTGACAAAGTTGTCCATGCCATTTACTATGCTTCTAGGACTCTAAATGCTGCTCAGATTAATTACACTACAACTGAAAAAGAACTCTTATCTGTTGTATTTGCTTTAGACAAGTTTAGATCATATTTGCTTGGTACTAAAGTTGTAGTTTATTCTGACCATGCTGCTCTCAGGTATTTGCTAACCAAGAAGGAATCCAAACCAAGAATCATTAGATGGATTCTATTGCTACAAGAATTTGACTTGGAGATCAAGGATAAGAAAGGAGCGGACAACTTGGTGGCGGATCACTTGAGCAGGCTGATTAAGAATGAAGAGGCGCTACCATTGCATGATTCTTTTCCAGATGAGCATTTATTTTCCATTGATAAGGCTATACCTTGGTATGCCAATATCGTAAATTACTTAGTGAGTGCCTATGTTCCTAGTGAGTTCTCTAAATTCCAAAAAGAAAAGCTTAAGAGTGATGCCAAATATTATATATGGGATGATCCATACTTATGGAAATTTTGTGCTGACCAGATAGTTAGAAGGTGTGTGCCTAAAAGTGAGTTTTTATCTATTCTAACTTTTTGTCACTCTTATGCTTGTGGAGGCCATTTTGGACCTAAAAGAACAGCCCATAAGGTTTTGGAATGTGGTTTCTTTTGGCCGACTATTTTTAAGGACTCTTATCAGTTCTGTAAGTCATGTGAAAGTTGTCAAAAGACAGGAAATATATCAAGTAGGAATCAAATGCCACAAACACCTATTTTAATTGTTGAAATTTTTGATGTTTGGGGTATTGATTTTATGGGACCATTTCCTGCTTCTTATGGTAATGTTTACATTCTTTTGGCTGTTGATTATGTTTCTAAATGGGTGGAAGCTAAAGCCACCAGGACTGATGACTCTAAAGTTGTTGCAGATTTTATCAAGTCTAACATATTTGTCAGGTTTGGAACGCCAAGGGCCATAATCAGTGATAAGGGAACCCACTTCTGCAATAGGATGCTAGCGACACTATTCAAGAAATACAATGTGATGCATAAAGTTTCTACATCCTACCATCCACAGAGCAATGGGCAAGCTGAGATATCCAACCGGGAGGTCAAGTCTATTTTGGAAAAAAGTAGTCAAACCGAGTAGAAAAGATTGGAGTCTGAGGTTAGAAGATGCACTTTGGGCCTATAGAACAGCTTACAAAACTCCAATAGGTATGTCACCTTATAGGTTAGTGTTTGGAAAACCATGTCATCTACCAGTGGAGTTAGAACACAAGGCTTTTTGGGCAGTTAGACAATGTAATATGACCTTAGATTCAGCCGGAGTCCATAGGAAGTTGCAGTTGCAAGAGCTAGAGGAATTAAGGAATGATGCATACGAGAGCTATAAAATTTACAAAGAGAAAACAAAAGCCTTTCATGACAAGAAGATTACTAGAAAGAACTTTGTTGTTGGGCAGAAAGTTCTCCTTTATCATTCAAGGCTAAAATTATTTCCAGGTAAGTTGCGCTCCCGTTGGGTCGGGCCTTTTATTATTACTGACATTTTTAATCATGGTGCAGTGGAAATTCAAAGTCCAAGCACAGGGAAGATTTTTAAAGTGAATGGTCACAGGCTCAAACCCTTCTATGAAGGATATCAAATGGAGAATATTGAGCTGCTGGATTTGGTGGATCCAGTTTATGAAGATTAAGAGGTTTAATGTCAAGCCAATGACAATAAACAAAGGCGCTGCTTGGGAGGCAACCCAAGGGGAGTTCATTTCTTTTTATTTTCGCATTTATATTTCGGTTATGTTGTTTTTCCTTTCTTTGCATTTTACTTTACATTAGGGACAATGTAAGTTTTAAGTGTGGGGGAAGGATTTAGGGTGTTTTAAAATTTAGGGTGTTTTAAAAAAAATATGCAATAAAAAATTAAAAAAAAATTAAGTTTGATTTTGTTAGTTTGAATTTTGAATTTTGTGGGTATATTCTCTGCAAACCCTCACGAGACAAAACTCGTCCACTTGGGGTAACCTTGGGGTTTAAAGGCTTGTTGTACATGCTAAGTACAATCGTGTTTCCTACGAAAATGGGGTAATTTTTAAAATAAGTCACTTGAGCAATGAGTTAATTTGGATTTTGATTTTTAACCAATGATAAAATCTTGATTCTCGTTGATAACATTTTGGAAAATTGATAGACATTGTGTAGTTTGAATTTGGTTTTCTTTGTTGATTTTTACTTTATTTGAGACCCTTCAATTTCTTTGCACTTATCCCATTGTTCGGCCTAGTTTTAACTTGGAAAGGATTTCATTTATTTATTTATTTCGATTGAATGTCGAGGGGAGAAATTCTTGAACTCTATCATTTGTTTGATCATAACTTGAAGTAAACATGAGGTCTTATTTACGAAAAGGGAAATGATTTAGGCAAAAGTTAGATGTTTGATTTAAAAAAAAAGAGAAGAAAAAGAAAAATTATTATTCATGTGGTGAATTGAGATGGAGCGTAAAACGCACTCATTCATAAACACGTGACATGCGAGATGGAGCGTAAAACGCACTCGTTGGTAAGACGGAGCATAAAATGCACTTACCAAAGGAAGAAAAAGCCTATTGATCTCTACTGTTATTTGCTTATGTTAATTGCGAGTAGTGTGAAAATAGGTGTTTAGAGTTTTTCTTTCTCCTTCAAGGCTTTGATTTCATAAATTTTTCTAAGTTTTAATTGGTTTGATACATGTGGATTCACACACACACACGAAGGGTTAAGAGTAGAGTAAGATTGATAAGTAAGCTTGAATTTTAGATGAAGCGGTGTTTTGAAGTTTTTCAAGAGTTACTGTTTTGAATCTTTGAGGTTAATGTTGAAGTTCATTTTAATTTGTGGCTCAAGGTTGTCAAGTTAGATTAGTTGAATTTTTTGTTATAGTTTATTTTTGTTTTGCCCGAGGACGTGCAAAAGATAAGTGTGGGGGAATTTGATAAGTATAAAATTTGTTATGTTTTTATCTCTTAATATCTAGTCTTTTATACTTATTTGGCACCTAAATGTACTCACTATTCTTATATTTTGATTTAGGTTGCAAATGGAGCCATTAAATGAAAACTGTGTTATTGCCACACTTTTGGATTGTTTTGAAATTCGTCTGTCTGCTTGAGGCTCAATTTTATACTTGATCAGGCCTTATTCTCTCAAAACTCAAAGAAGGAAAATTGTAGATCTATTTCTTAGCTTTCCGGATCATCTTTGAAACTCCTAAATCGAAGCTCGGATGAGAGAGTTATGACAATTTTACCAACATGCGTCAAAGTTGAAAATTTCAGGAAATTAAGCTTTTGGACAGATTGACCTTTTGGGGGCTTTCGGTTGAGATTTGAATTGTGTTAAAGTTCCTAAATGAAAATGTGGTCTTCTTGAAGTTTTTAGTAGACTTCTCAAGCTTTCTAGAATGGTATGGTGAGCAAAAATCCGAGTTCATTTGGGCCTCCAAATATTGCTTTTTATACAGCTGATCCGAATCCCGCGTGGAATGGATTTCTGTTCGGACCAGTTGTAGTATTTGGGTCATAACTTGAGCTTCCCAACTCCAAATCAGGTGATTCAAAAGCCCAAATTCATTAGAAACTCCAGGGCTACAATTCTTCTTCTTTGCTCAAGTCCAAATTCGGCAATCTACTAATTCAAAATCAACTTGCAAGCTGCTGATCAGTTTTGGGAGTGTCAGATTTTGACTTTCTTATGAGGAGCACGTTTTTGGGTTTTTGATTGCATTAGATGGCTGATTCACATGACCCAAATTAGTTGTTGGATCTTGAAATCTTGTACACTTGAGTGCCTATAAATAGCAAGTGAAGCTAAGCTTGTATTTTGCTAATTCACAAACTAATACACACCATCTTCTTCATCTTCTTCATCATCTTCTCCAAATTTTTGTTTAATTAGTAGGGAAAGAGGATCACCTCCATAGTGAGGTTGTTGTCCTCACCCCTTTTATAAATTAGTAGGGAAAGAGGATCACCTCCATAGTGAGGTTGTTGTCCTCACCCCTTTAATAATTCAAGAAAATATTAATTGGACTTAATATGTTAGGCTAGTTCCTTTACTCAGTTCGAAGGGGATGTTGAACCTTGTTTACAGGTAATGGTTTGATTAAGTATAAGCTATTTATTCCTTCTTACATGAAGTTCATTCTTGATAATCTATTTTAACTTTTGAATGATATTTATTCCGATTGGTTTAATGTGATCGATTAAGTCGATTTGATTAATTTCATCTGCTAGATTAAGGGATAGTATTACGTATAATTGATATTGTTCCTAATCACAAGTAGTAATTAGTGATACATGATTGTGGTCAAGCTTTTGAGTATTGCTATGATTATCGGAAGACAAGTTAAATAATCCGAACTTGTGTGATTGTTGCTTGGACTAGTCTAATTCCCTAGTTCTTAATGCTACTATTATATTAAATCTAGAGAGCTTGTTCTAGGTTGTATAATGGTTAGAATCTTGTGAAGAGCTTGTTTCATTAAGTGATAATCTAAGGGGAGTTTCGGGTAGTAGAGCTTGTTGCTACCTAGGGCTATTAATTTCATTGAAGGATAAATATTGCTTTACTTAATTATTCTATTGTTGTAAAAAGGTGATACTGAACCGGGAGAACTGAAATCTTTAATTAATTGGTTATTCTTATCACTTTAAATTTTGTTCTTGATAATTAGTGAAATCAAATTATAAACCCCCCCTTTTGGTAAACAAAGCATAATTTTAGACTAATCACTCTTTGTGGGATCGACTCTTACTTGCACTGCTACATTATTATCTTTCGCAGTAAGGTTTTATTTTTGGTTGCTTGCGACAGCACACCATGCTATTATTTTATATGTGATAAATCCATAGTTTTGAGCAATGCTTTTAGAATCATGATGATGATCATGCTAATGAGATCTAAATTCTTAGAAAGCTTAAAACTAAAATCGTTCCTAATCGTTGGATTACTAAAAATGGGATTAGTGAATCTGGATAGATTAGTACATACTTTGCTTACTCTTAAGAAGAGGATGATTGATCTCATAATCATTTGTGTGGAGACACTAAAGCAAGTATGTAGGTGCTTGTTGGAGAATAAGTTCATTGAACGTGGCTCGCTAAAGGAATACCTAATGGAGTTTTACTTGTCTATCAATAGGAATTCCTTAAGTGATAGTAATACAAGTGATTCTTTGACTTGAGATCATCATACTATCTTGTGTATGATGAGTTATACTTTGACATGTCCCTTAAGACCCTTAGGGTATATCAAAGGGTATGATTAGGTATAATAAGTTGTATATGGAGATAGGTAAATGGTCAACAAAGAATCTACCACTTCTAGTAAAAGGAGAGAATGTCCTATGTGATTCGATAAATGACAACTCAGAAGTCTCTGGCCAAAACAGAATGAAATTAAAAAGGGGTTTCTAATTTGCATTATTCAGAGTTGTGCATTTGAGAATCGAAATACATATAATTAAATAAAATAATAATTGACAGTAATTTCATGTCTTATATTTAATTGGGACATTGTATGGTAGAAGGATTGAATTGTAAAGTAACTATTCACTGAAAGGTTCTTTTGTGATTAATGTTGAAATCTATATTATTTGGAAAGTCGTTGATCGCTAAGGAGGCTTACCCATATTGTAGAATAAATATTATTTAATTAAATAAATTAAATAATTTAATTTATTTATTTAAATAAGATTAGAATTGTTCTAATTGATTTATTCACAACCGGTTTAATATGGAGAACATAAAGGGTCACACCGCAAAAGGAAAATATTTATTTAAAATATAAATGGCATAATCGTAATAATGAGTTAAGTATATTTAATTTAATCTATGGTGATAGAATAAATTAAATAGCTTAATATTTATTATTTAATATTTTAAAAATATTAAATATAAATTAATAAGAGGAGTCTTATTATTATTATTAGTATTATTATTAGTTAATTCCTAAAATGGTTTGAGAATTAATTAATAGAAGTACTCTCATAAATTCCTAATTAGATTAAGAATTTAATTAATTAAAAGAGTTTAATTAAAATAAAACTTTAATCCTAAATAGTTTAGGAGGGTTACTCATATCTATAAATAAGAAGAGTCTTATTATGGATTGGGGTTACATACCCTTTCATAAGATTTGGGAGAGTACTTACAATTTCTATAGAGATAGAAACTAGGGTTTTGCCAACACCCATCTTCTTGAATACATATTATTCCTTGGTGGATCACCTCTAGAGGTCAAACACTTGGGTGGCTAACGTTGATCAAAGGAATGAATTTAACCGGTGAATTTAAGGAGAACGCGAAGAAATTGGAGTTGAACTTGTACTTGAGGAAGCTAGAATTCTATAAGGGTATAATTCTCTATCTTCCTTTGTTAATTCATAATTGCGCATAAAGATCAATCATGGTTATGGTTTATAAAATTTTAAAATCTGATTTTATCGCGCTTATGCTATAATTGTGTAATTTGATTGCATGCTTGCGTTATTTACAAACCTAACATATCCGACACGATCGAAACTAGCACCCCATGTCTGGAAACGATTTCCTTGACATAAAGTTTAGCTAATTGGTTCCGGTTAAACCTGATCTTAATTGGCAAGAAATGTGCCGACTTTGTTAAACGATCCACTATGACCCATATAGCGTTGTATCCTTTCTGTGTATTCGAAAGTCCTACCACAAAGTCCATTGTGACATGCTCCCACTTCCACTTGGGAATTTCTATTTGTTGAAGCAACCCACTTGGTCTTTGATGCTCGGCCTTGACTCTTTGACAAGTCAAGCACCTACTCACGCATTCAGCGACCTCTTTCTTCATGTTTGGCCACCAAAAATATTGTCGGAGGTCTTGATACATCTTCATGCTTCCCGAATGTATCGAGTACCTCGAACAATGGGCCTCTTACAATATCCCTTCCTTCAGCTCCGGTTCTAACGGAACCCAAATTCTTCCTTCAAATCGTAACATCCCTTCTTTGTCGAGTTTGTATTTTAATTCTTCTCCTTCAGAAATTCTTTTTCTTATTCTCTCGCACTCCTCATCTTTAAGTTGTGCCTCCTTTACTATGTCCAAAATGGTTGGACGAGTCTCTGTAATGTCCAGGAAATTTTTAAACATTGTATTAATTTATTTTGATATATGAAATTCGTTTTATTTAATTTTACGAATTTAACTGGATCCATGTGGGCATTAGTATTTAATTATATAAATATACGGTCCAATAATTTCGTTGCATTAAAGGGACTCACTAATAGTTTGAATAAATTAGTGACTTAACCCTAAGAATTTAATTGCAAGAAAATTGGGAAAAAAATTAATAAATAGATTCATTTTACTATTATCGGATTAAATAATTCGAATTAAGAATTATTGGTAAAGCAAATATTTAATTAATTAATTGAACTAATTATTCAATTAAAATGATAAGAGCATAATGTTATTTTAATTGGACTGGCCCATTTCTATTCCTTTTATTTTATTTTCGGATTGGGCTAAACGAGTGGGCTGGTCAGATTAAGTGAAGTGGGTCACCTTTTTAAATTGGTTCAACCAGCCCAACCCTATTGGGTTAAGCCCAATCCAAAATTCCAATCGGGTGGATCCAATTAATTTGGGAAAGGAATTGACCGGTGGGATTAATTGGGAAATAACCGAACCAAAAGGGAAATGAAACCCCCAAATCCTCCATCAGTCGAATCGGAACCAGTGAAAGGAAAAAAAAAAGGGGGATGCGAAGCTTTCAATCAATCGGGCAAGAGACGGGAGGAAGGAAGCCGGCGCGGTGACGTGAGGGAGGTCAGAGGCTCGGCAGGTCGGCGTCGGCGTGTGGGACGGCGTGATGAAGGAAAGACTGGAGGACGGTTCAAGGGTTGAAGCGAACGAAGGTATGGGCGACCGTTCGGACCAAAGGATTTGGGCTCTAGGCGACATGACTGGTGGGAGTGCGCGGCTCAAGGGACCACCGACTGGATAGCTGGGCAGTGATGGGTCTTGATGTGGACGGTCGGTCACCCACCTCTCTCTCCTACCGTCGGTCCTTAACCGGCCAATTAAGGTAATACCCAAACTAATTTGGGTAAAATTTCTACCATAAATTGACACCTTCCCAAACCCTAAACCAAGGCTGCCGAAAATTATAAATTAGAGAGAGGAAGGCAAGACGCAGAGAAGAGGAAACCAAGGTACATCACTGGGAATTAATGGCCACTGTGATAGTTTAATTTTTAGGTTTCGTATAAATTTTCTTCCTTATGTAATTGGATTTGGGTTGCCGATTGTGTTGGTATTGGTTTCTAATATACACTGTTTGGAATTGTAGTATATTGTTTGGGATTTACAAGTCTGATATGGTATTGTGCGGCTTGAATTGTATTTTCTTTCTGTGTTGCTGTAGTATACACTGTATTATGTAGTTTGGGTTAAAATCTGATAGGGAATTGTGTTATATCACTGTGCTGGTTATATCAATGTATTGGGTTTTACTGAGTTGTTCTTGAACTGGAATTTTGGTGTTCAAGTGAACCTTAAGGTTCGGGCAGTAGGATTTTATGCAGGATTTAGGCTAGCATCGACCCTTAGTGTGCCCACAAGGTGTTTGATGTAATGCCAACGAGAACCAAATTGTTAGATTTCTTTATGGTATTGAATCATGTTAATTTCTGTTTGGTTTTGATTTGGGAAAAAAAAAATCTGGTATTATTTTGTTTGGGTTAAGATCTGGGACGGAATTATGTTATTTTGTTTTGGTTTATGACAATGTTGGGCTGGATAGTTGATTCACTAATTCATTGTTATTCAGCCAAGATAATCCACAAATGGGTCTACTCATTAAGATGAAGTAATGATTATTGTTAATGATTAAAGGTAATAAATATTTAATTGTTATTAATTAATAATTAAGTGTAAATAAAATTAATAAAGTAATTATTTATTATTTATCAATAAATAATAAATAAAGATAATAAGTAAAGATAATAAATATTTAATTACTATTTGATTAATATTAAATAATAATTAAATATGAGTAAGTTAGTAAATGAATTATTTATTATTTATCAATAAATAATAATAAATAAAGATACTACATATATAATTATATATGAATACAGTATTTATCAATAAACAATAAATATTTAATTATTATTAGATAATAATTAAGTATGAATAAGAAGTAATAAAATAATAGCCTTATATGCTATTATATTTTCCATATATAGTAAATTGTTTATTTATTTTTTTAAACAATGATTAAGAATTGTAAATTAATTATTTATTATTTGATTAACTTTAAATAATAAATAAACCTAATTAGTTATTATTTATTACTAAATAATAACTAAAGATAAGTTCATTAATAATTATTTGATTAACTTTAATTAATGAATAAACCTAATTAGTTATTGTTTATTATTAGATAATAACTAAAGATAATTCTTACTCACTAATTAATTATTTATTATTTGATTAGCTTAAATAATAAATAAACCTAGTTAATTATTATTTAATCCTAAATAATAATTAAAGAGATTAAAATTAATAATTCAATTATTATTTGATTAATACTTGAATAATAAGCAAATATAATTAGTTGCTAATTACTATTATTGGTAACTAAAGATAATTAGTTAATTATTGTTTATCTAATATTAAATAGTAATTAAATAAAGATAAAGTTAATAAAATAAGGAGATTTAATAACGCATTAACTGAACAATTTTGATAAATTGTCTAAGGGTTAATAAATGAATATTACTTAAGAGAGAGTAATGTTAATTAATTAAAACAATTATAATTAATTGTTTAAGGGATTAATAAGTGTTTATTACTTAAGGGATACATGGCTAATTAATTAGACCATCAACCTAAAAATCAATTAAGTGCCTTATAAAATTTACTATAGTTTATTTACTGTGTGCTATTTGAATTGCTTATTGTTAAATAAATAGCATAACTAATTGATATACCGACATTATCCATGTTAGGTTCTTCAAGGCCAAATAGTTAAAGCTAGAATTATTTGTAGCTGAGCAGACAGGCAAGTTCCTAACCCTAAACTTCTTACATTATTGCAAGTTCCCTAACTCAATCTTGAGTTATTATTTTCGAAGCATGTTAGTGAATAATTATTGTCGATTATTCACATATATACTGATTATTGAGATTCGCACCTCGTGCAATTGAATTCCTATTCTATTGTTATTGAACTGTGAATTGGATTAAAGTTCTTTCAAGTATGAACTGTTTATGAGATAGATCTATGCTATTTGTATCAGCTAGATCAATCATGTCTAAATTTGTTGAATCAAAGGTATTTTAAAAGTTGTTCTTATTAAATTGTTATGGTAAGAACTCTTGGCTGAGAAAAGGATAAATTTGATTAAGGCATGATATCAATGCTGGTTTATTAAGTGTTTATGCATAAATCACGGGGTATGAAAGGCTGATCCCCTTGATTACCAAAACTTTTTAAGAGGTCCAGTTTAAATGCTGAGAACCTTGGCAAATGTCTATGGTTATTTTCAACCACTCAGTAATTGTCATTCAATTATTCGAATATTCAATTATTGACTATTAATTCATGTTTCTTCATAATTTTATACTGTCGTTGAACATTGAAAGCGAAACTTCCTTCTATTCATGATATATCTCCCTTGTGTATAAACTTGCTAAGCAAACTAGTTGCTTACCCTTGCTATATCATGATTTTTATTTCAACCAAGGCAGAAACGTCAAAAGGGGACAAAGGAAAAGGGAAGGTGCAAGAATAGTTGCCTGATAGGGCTTATGTATTAGTTATCTAGAAATGTTATTTGGCTATGTGAACTCTTATTGTGTTGAGGGTATGTTTTAAGTTAAGGTTAAAGAACCTTGGAACCATGATTGTAAGACTTTATTACTATTTCGATAAACAATGTATGTTTATTATTCCGCATTAGTTAGAAAGTATGTTTGTTGTTGAGTATCGTGAACACCGAATTCGAGGTTAGGAGACCCGGATTTGGGGGCATCACAGGTTGGTATCAAAGCTATAGGTTATAACCCTTAGGAGAAAGAGTCCTTAGGCTATAACCTGAGGGAATGTAGAGGAATAAAAGGGGATAGAACTCATATAGAGTTATTTTTGGGTAGAAATTTATTTTGATCTTAGAATTGAGGATTTGGATCATACGTTAGTGTTATTGGTACTACCATTTGATTTACTAGAGTTTTTATTAACCTCAGCAGGTGCGAGGTAGTTCGTATGTAGGATGTACTTCCTAATTATGTAGGTAGGAAAGAATGGTTTAAGTGAATCCCACCTTTTGTTATATTAAATGGGATGGTAGCAATTATGACAATATGCCTGTGATAAACGTGTAAGACACTAAAGTCGGTATATGAATATAGATGCATTACTATGGTATGTGCTTGAGAATTTTACTTGATATACCATTTATGCAATGATTATGTTAATTCAGTAAAACTGAATCGGTATCTTAGTAACTTAAATCACTAATCGGGAAAGCAGAATTTCCGAGGTTGGGTAATCTAAAACTCCCACACAAGAGTCATGTGATTATTGTATTACATGCTGAATACTTATGTTTTAAGAAGCCCGAGTAACGTGTTAGGGTTTGCTTAAACAGATAATGCCGCCCAGACGAATCCTACGAAACCAAGGGATTGAAGAGTCAGTTAACAATGTAGAGGGAACTCCACCAAACCCAATGCAAGATTTTGTGAACATGATGGCAGAAGCCTTGCGGAATCAAACCACTACGACAGGAAACCAGGCAGGCAACCACTTAGCCAATTTTAAAGACTTCAAGGCAGTAGGGCCTCCGAAGTTTAGAGGAACATCGAACCCGATAGAGGCCCAGTCGTGGATAAAGGAGATTAAAAAGGCCTTTGTCATTGCTAGAGTCGCTGAGGAGCAGAAGACAGTTTTCGCTACCTACCTAATGAAATGTGAGGCTAACTTTTGGTGGGAAGCCAATCAGAACAAAGCTGGAACTGGAATCGTGGCATGGGAAGCTTTCAAGACGTTGTTTTTCGAGAATTACTTTCCTGAGAGTACGCAGGAGAAAATGGAAATCAAGTTTTTGGAATTGAAACAAGAAAATTTGTCAGTGTCGGAGTACGCTGCAAAATTCAATGAATTGGCTAGATTCGCCCCACATCAGGTGGACACTGAGGTGAAGAAGGCAAGGAGGTTCGAGAATGGATTAAAGCCGTGGATCCACAGCAAGGTAGCGGTTTTGCAAATTACATCGTTCTCAACCTTGTTGGAGAAAGCTCTCATTGCTGAAGGTGGTAGTGAAGCGGTTTCAAAATATAATCGGGAAAGGAACAAGAAGAAGGTAGAAGGAGGAAATGTGAATGTTAGCAGTGGTGGCAGCAACAACAAGAAGCGTCAATGGAGCAGTGGGGGTAGCAATTCTGAAATGCAGCAAGGGAGCATACAGCAGAAAAGGCAGATGTGTGGGAATTACGGAAAGGGTCACTCGGGAGAGTGCGTGAAGGGAAAGATGGTATGTTATACCTGTGGACAAGAAGGGCATATCTCGCCCAATTGTCCTATGGCGAAGAAAGGGGGCTGTTTCAATTGTGGAGAGATAGGACATCGGAGCAAGGAATGTCCCCGAAAGAGAAACATGGATGGCGCAAATGGCAATAGGGGTAACAATTCAAGGGCAACCAGTGGAGGACCAACCCAGCCAAATAAGCCAACAACGAGGACCTTCAACATGACAGTACAAGATGTTGTGGCATCCAGAGAGGTGGTGTTAGGTATTATTCCAATCAACAACATAGATGCCTATGTGCTATTTGATTCGGGAGCTTCATGTTCTTTTGTTTCTGATGAATTTGCTCAAAGACTTAATTTGTCTAGTGAACTGTTAGAACACCCGATGAATGTAGAAGTAGCGAACAAAGAGATTATCCCCGTAAACTACATTTATAAGAATTATTGTGCTGATGTGAGAGGGTTTAAGCTTAACGTGGACTTACTACCAATTCGTCTTGGCGAATTTGATGTCATCCTTGGAATGGATTGGTTAACGAGCCACGGGGCGGTCATTGACTGTAAGAAAAAGTGCATACACCTGCAGACTCCGGGTAAGTCGAAGGTGGTGTTTTATGGTAATAAATCGCCGAGACAATCTTGTTGTCTGACGATGATGCAAGCAAAGAGATTGCTTAAGAAGGGTTGTATAGGTTATTTAGCTCACGTGGTGGATACTCGACGGGTCGAGGGTGAACTGAGTCAGATACCCGTTGTAAGGGAATTCGCTGATTTTTTTCCAGATGAACTTCCGGGACTGCCACCGGATAGGGAGATATAATTTGCAATCGACTTGGTACCTGGGACGGCACCGATATCCAAGGCGCCTTACCGAATGGCACCAGTAGAGATGAAAGAGCTGATGGTGCAATTGCAGGAACTGTTAGACAAGGGTTATATCAGATCGAGCGTGTCACCATGGGGAGCGCCAGTTCTGTTCGTAAAGAAGAAGGATGGCTCGATGAGGCTTTGTATCGACTACCGTGAGTTGAACAAAGTTACGATTAAGAATAGGTATCCGCTGCCCAGGATAGACGATCTATTTGATCAACTTAAGGGAGCGAAATACTTTTCAAAGATTGATTTGAGGATGGGCTATCATCAACTAAGGGTGAGGCAGGAGGATATCCCGAAGACGGCATTCAGAACTCGTTATGGACATTTCGAGTTCCTGGTTATGTCATTTGGACTGACAAATGCACCAGCGGCATTCATGGATATGATGAACAGAGTGTTCAAGCAGTATTTGGACAAGTTCGTGGTAGTATTCATCGATGACATCTTGGTGTATTCAGTGTCAGAGGAAGAACATGCTGAACATCTAAGGATTGCCCTAGAGGCATTAAGAAGGGAGAAACTGTACGCAAAGTTTTCTAAGTGTGAATTTTGGTTGCAGAGGGTGCAGTTTCTTGGACACGTCATTGACAGTAATGGTGTTTCGGTAGACCCAGCAAAGGTGGAAGCCATTATCAACTGGGAGCAGCCAAATACACCAACGGAGATCAGAAGTTTCCTAGGGTTAGCGGGTTACTATCGGAGATTCATCCAGGATTTCTCAAAGATAGCATCACCATTGACCAATCTGACCAGAAAGATGATAAAGTTCGTTTGGACAGAGAAGTGCGAGGAGAGTTTCTTGGAGCTGAAGAAGAGACTTAGCCAAGCACCAGTGTTGGCATTACCGGACGACACTGGGGGTTTTGTAGTATACAGTGATGCGTCACACAAGGGCCTTGGTTATGTACTAATGCAGCACGACAGGGTCATTGCGTACGCTTCACGCCAGTTGAAAGACTATGAGAAGGGATACCCGACTCATGATCTGGAGTTCGCAGCAGTAGTGTTCGCCTTGAAAATTTGGAGGCACTACTTATATGGAGAGAGGTGCGAGATATATACAGATCACAAAAGTCTGAAATATATCTTCACTCAGAAGGAGCTGAATATGAGGCAGCGCCGATGGTTAGAATTGATCAAGGATTACGATTGTGAAATTCTGTACCATCCGGGCAAAGCAAATGTAGTGGCAGATGCCTTGAGTAGGAAAGGCAGAGAGAAATTGATGAGGCTTACAACTCAGGCAGAGCTGATAAAGGACTTTGGACGCCTGGAACTGGAAGTTAAGTATCCAATGGAGACAGACGAAAAGTTGTTCACCGTGATAATAGGTCCGACTCTACTGGATAAGATAAAGGAGGCCCAAGAATTTGATGAAGAATGCATTGACATTAAGAAGCAACTATCGGAAGGAAAAACGTTGAAGTTCAAGGTTGACAGCACAGGTCTGCTGAGGTTCGAGGGAAGGATCTGGATACCCTATGTACCAGACTTAAGGGAAGAAATATTGCAGGAGGCCCATAATACGAGATTTTTGGTACATCCGGGTAGCACCAAGATGTATCAAGATCTTCGTCAACATTATTGGTGGCCGCATTTGAAAGGGGAAGTTGCGGAATTCGTCAGCCGGTGTTTAACTTGTCAGAGGGTCAAGGCAGAGCACCAACGGCCGAGCGAATTGTTGCAACCCTTAGAGATTCCCGAGTGGAAGTGGGAGCACATCACTATGGATTTTGTGGTAGGACTCCCGACAACACAAAAGGGTCTAGACACCATCTGGGTGATCGTAGATCGTTTGACCAAGTCTGCCCACTTTCTACTGATGAGTGGGTTTTATACCTACAAATTAGATATTTTCTAGGCCCAATTCTCGGCTATCTTTAAGCATTTATAGCACCATTTCACTAGTTATTTCATTATTGTACAGGAAGCGACACTAAGTAGAAAATTGTGGAATTGTGGAACTTTTGGAGGAAAATGTCAAGTACCAGCAGTAAGCTTCATCGTTGGGGCGACAACTTTAGGGTCATTTTCAGTGCCGGGGCGACGCCATCGCCGGGGCGACGCCATCGCCGGGGCGACGCCATCGCCGGGGCGACGCCATCGCCAGGGCGACGTTACTAAGGCAAATTCTATCGCCGGGGCGACGTTGTCACCGGGGCGGCCCTTCACAATGCATTTTTGTCGCCGGGGCGACAGGTCGGGACAAGAAATATAGCTGGCGTTTGTCACATCTGCTGGTAGTGGAGTTTCAGTGGAGCAAATTCGGGAGCATAATGGAGAGGGAAGGAGAGAGAGTAAAGGGAGTAGTAGCCATCCAGGGAGTGAACATTGAATTATTGAAGCTTTGCTACACAATTTGGAGGCTAGGGTTTGAGAGAAAAAGAAGAAGAACAAAGGAACAAAGGTAGTAATCATCTGAATTTCATCAACTCAAGGAGGCTAGGAGCACGAAATAGGAAGCAAGAGCAACTCAAGAAGATCTACACCACACCAATTCGGGATTCTCATCACAAAAGGGGTGTTTCTTCATATGTTGTAGTTCTTATTTCTTATTTTGTTATTCCAAACCATGTACTATAATCAGATTATGATGTTGTTGGAATTGAATATGAGCTAAACTCTTCATTCTAAGATTGCAATGGAACCCAACTTGTAGTTTAAATTGAATGCTCTCTCTTTGATTGGTAGTTAGTCATTACATGAATTGGAGTTCATAACCTTTGCTTAAGGATTAATTACTTGGCCCGTAATTACCTTGGTAACTTATATGGAATTGAGAGAGGAAGTGTAAGTTGAGACCTAGTTATGAATTCATGTGAAAGTTAGATATTCTTTATAGATAATGTATGAGATTATGTGACGTGAGTCTTATGTATTACTCTTGAGGATTGATAATTTGATTATATTTAGGATAGACATATACCTAAATAACACATGTATCCATTTGAGAATCATGCTTAATGATTTCTATTGTGAAAGTTGGTAATTGATAGAATGGTTAATGGGATTTTACGTGACATGTGTCTTATTAATTGTTCTTGATATGAGAATCTTGCTAGTGTATAGAATAGAAATATATCTATACACCACAATAGGAAATACGTATTCGACCATCGAGAGAGGCTTATATGTACTTGTGATTTCTCGGATAGCGATTCTTATGTTCTAATTTACCAAACAAGAGAGAGAGTATGATGTTTAAATGAAGAGTTGGGGGATATTGTAATCTTAGACCTTTTTATCTTGAACTTTATCCGTGTTAGTAAAACCTTGTTTTCTAAATTGCCCTTATTTTAGTTTTAATCAACAACAAACACAAACCATATTGTCATTGTTTAAATTGGATTGATTTTACATGTGATTGATATTTGGTAATTATTTAACATAATTCCTCGTCGGTTCGACACTTTACTTATCTTATATTACTTGTGGACCGCGTATACTTGCGCGTGTTTTATTGATTGCGAAATCGACCAACAAGTTTTTGGCGCCGTTACCGGGGAATTATTTTACAATAATTTTACCAATATTGATTATAGTTGAATTGATCTCAATTTAGACTTGTTTTTAATTTTTATTTACTTGATTGTGTAGGTACCCTTGATTTGTATGCGCCGATCACAAAGTCTTGAGTTATTTCCTTACGATCCCGAGATCGAGAGAAATACCCGAAGACTAAGAAGAGAAAGAATCAGGGATTCTAACAATCAAGAAACTATGGCGGCAGAGGAACAAAAAGCATTGAGAGACTATGTAACGCCGCAGATAAGTGATTTACAGTCTAGTATCACAAGACCGGCAATAACTGCAAATGCCTTTGAAATCAAACCGGGAACAATACAAATGGTGCAAAATTCGTTACAGTTTGGGGGTTTGGCTAATGACAACCCTAATGAGCATTTGTTGAACTTCATTGAGATATGTGATACTTTCAAATTTGTTGGAGTGACGGATGATGCTTTGAGACTTAGACTTTTTCCGTTCACTTTGAGAGACAAAGCTAAGAGTTGGCTTCACTCATTGCCACCGGAATCCATCACTACATGGTCAGACTTAGCACAGAAATTTTTGGCAAAGTTCTTCCCTCCTGCAAAGTCTGCTAGATTGAGAAATGAAATTGCTACCTTTGAACAACACCATGGAGAATCATTGTATGAAGCTTGGGAAAGATTTAGAGATTTGCTTCGGAGATGCCCACATCATGGATTCCTTCCATGGATGCAGTTGAATACCTTCTACAATGGATTAGGATCTCACAATCGATCTAGTTTAGATGCAGCTGCGGGAGGATGTTTTATGGCTAAAAATTATGGGGAAGCACTTGATTTGTTGGAGGTCATGGCTGCAAATAACTACCAATGGCCTACTGCTAGGATGAGTCAACCAAAGGTAGCCAGTGTATTAGAGGTGGATGCCATCACCGCCTTAGCAGCTCAGATGGCGGCAATGTCAAAGAAACTTGATTCCTTGACTGATTCAAAAGTGCAACAGGTGGCTGTTGTTTGTGAAGTTTGTGCAGGGACACATGCCAATGACCAATGCCCATTTGACCACAAGGCAGTTCAGTTTGTAAGTAGCTACCAGAGACCGCCAAATCAGTACCAAAACACTTACAATGCTGGAAATAGGAACCATCCTAACTTTTCATGGAGCAACAATCAAAATTTTCAGCAAGCTCCTAAGCCACATCATCCACCAGGGTTCCAAAATCAGCCTCAACAACATCATACAGCTCAAACCTCACAACCACAACCAGAGAGAAAATCAGATTTTGAGGAGTTGATATTGAAACACATGGCTAACCAAGATATCTTGATTAAAAACCAAGCAGCAGCACTTAAGGCTTTGGAAAATCAAATTGGGCAGATGGCTAGTTCCATGTCAAATAGACCCTAGGGATCTCTTCCTAGTAACACAGAGACTAATCCAAGAAGAGATGGGAAAGAGGAATGTCAGGCAGTAACTCTCAGGAGTGGTAAACAAACCTTACAGGAGCCCGAATTGCAAAAGGAGGCAGCCCACTCAAGCTCTCCTCCGGACTTGACTAATGCTGATTTTTCTAAGGAAATGGACAACAGTATGCCACCTGAGTCAGAGCAGAGAGATACCACAGATAAACCTAGGGTTGAGCCTACTCCAAAAGTGTATCCACTAGTACTTTTCCCTCAGAGATTGCAGAAACAGAAGTTAGATAAACAGTTTGCCAAATTCCTGGAGGTCTTCAAGAAGCTACAAATTAATATTCCTTTTGCAGAGGCCTTAGAACAGATGCCTAGCTATGCCAAATTTATGAAAGGAATCCTATCTAGGAAGAAAAGGCTAAATGACTTTGAGACAGTGGCTTTGACAGAAGAATGTAGTGCCGTGCTGCAAAGAAAGCTACCTCCCAAGTTGAAAGATCCAAGCAGCTTCACTATACCGTGTACTATTGGTAGCCTTTCTTTCAACAAATGTTTGTGTGACTTGGGTGCTAGTATTAATCTCATGCCATTATCCGTGTATACTCAGTTGGGATTTCCTGCACCAAAGCCTACAAACATTTCTCTTCAGCTTGTCGATAGGTCGGTTACATACCCAAGGGGAATTGTTGAGGACATTCTTGTTAAGGTGGATAAATTCATCTTCCCGGCTGATTTTATCATCTTAGATTATGAGGAAGATAAAAACATTCCTATTATTCTGGGGAGACCATTTTTAGCCACTGGAAGAACTTTAATTGATGTGCAAAAGGGAGAGCTCACTATGAGGGTTCAGGATCAAGAAGTAACCTTCAATGTATTTAAGGCCATGAAATTCCCTTCGGATGAGGAAGAATGTTTTCAAGTGGATGTTATCGAGCAAGCTGTGAATGACGAGTTTTTGAATGTGTTAAACAATGATCCATTAGAGACTGCACTTCTGGGAGAGTTTGACATAGAAGATCCAGATTTGGTTGAATATCTACAGATTTTGGATACAGTGCCACGGGGAAGCAAGTTTCAAATCCCGTTTGAATCTCTTGAACATGCTGAGAATGCTACAGATCGGTTGAAACCATCCCTTGAGACACCTCCATCACTTGAGCTAAAACCCTTGCCTAGCCATCTCAGGTATGCATATTTAGGTGATTCAGCTACTTTACCTGTTATTATTGCATCTGTGCTTAACGAGTTTCAGGAAAGCAAGCTGTTGCGGGTTCTTAGGGAGTACAAATCTGCTATTGGATGGACCATCGCCGACATCAAGGGAATAAGCCCATCTTACTGTATGCACAAAATCTTGATGGAAGATGATAGTAAACCCACTGTGAACCATCAGAGGAGACTCAACCCAATCATGAAGGAGGTGGTAAAGAAAGAGATTTTGAAATGGTTAGATGTTGGAATAATTTATCCTATCTCTGATAGTGCGTGGGTGAGCCCAGTTTAGTGTGTACCCAAGAAAGGAGGCATGACAGTTGTAGCCAATGAGAATAATGAATTGATTCCAACAAGAACAGTAACTGGTTGGAGGGTGTGCATGGATTACAGGATACTTAACAAAGCAACTCGAAAGGATCATTTCCCATTACCCTTCATTGATCAAATGTTGGATAGACTAGCTGGACATGAGTACTATTGCTTGTTGGATGGATATTCGGGATATAATCAGATTGCTATTGCTCCAGAAGATCAAGAAAAGACTACCTTCACATGCCCATTTGGTACTTTTACTTTTAGAAGGGTCTCATTCGGATTGTGTAATGCACCCGCCACTTTTCAAAGGTGCATGATGGCTATTTTCTCAGATTTGGTAGAACGCAATGTTGAAGTTTTCATGGATGACTTCTCAGTGTTTGGTGATTCATTTGACAACTGCTTGGAAAATCTAGTTCTAATACTGAAGAGATGTGTGGAAACTAATCTAGTGCTAAACTGGGAAAAATGTCACTTCATGGTGCAAGAGGGGATAATACTTGGGCATAAAGTGTCATCCAAGGGTCTTGAGGTGGATAGAGCAAAACTTGAAACAATTGAAAATTTACCTCCACCAACCTCAGTGAAGGGCATTCGCAGTTTTCTGGGACATGCGGGGTTTTACCGAAGATTCATTAAGGATTTTTCTAAGATCACAAAGCCTTTATGCAGTCTACTAGAGAAAGATGTGTCATTCAAGTTTGATGAAGAGTGCTTGATTGCTTTTGAGCTTCTAAAGAAGAAATTAACCACTGCACCAGTGATCATTGCTCCGAATTGGTCAAAACCCTTCGAATTGATGTGTGATGCCAGTGATTATGCGGTTGGGGCTGTTTTGGGACAGCGCAAGGAGAAGGTTTTTCATGCTATTTACTACGCCAGCAAAACCTTAACTGATGCACAGCTCAATTACACCACTACTGAGAAGGAGTTGCTTGCAGTAGTTTATGCATTTGACAAGTTTCGATCCTACTTGATTGGAACAAGGGTGGTTGTATTCACGGATCATTCAGCTATTCGGTATCTCATTGCAAAGAAAGATGCTAAACCGAGATTGATTCGATGGATCTTATTGCTGCAAGAGTTTGACTTGGAGATTCGGGACAGAAAGGGAACTGATAACCAAGTAGCAGACCATCTATCTAGATTGGAGAATCCGGGGGGGTCTTGATAAGGAAGACAAAGTTCTAATAAATGAATCTTTCCCGGATGAACAGCTGTTTGTGGTTCAAGGCGAAATACCTTGGTATGCTGATTTTGCTAACTACTTGGTTAGTAACACACTCCCACCGGACTTGTCATGGCAGCAAAAGAAAAAGTTTCTTCATGACGTTAATAGGTATATGTGGGATGAGCCATATTTGTTCAAGCATTGTGTGGACCAAATGATTCGAAGGTGTGTTCCACAGAGCGAGGTCGAGAGCATTCTTCATCACTGTCATGATTCGTTATATGGAGGACACTACGGAGGTGAGAAAACAGCCACTAAGGTGTTGCAAGCAGGGTTCTTTTGGCCAACTCTGTTTAAAGATGCTCATCAGTTTGTGCTAAAATGCGATAGATGTCAACGGATGGGGAACATTTCTAAAAGGCACGAAATGCCTTTAAACATGATCCTGGAGGTTGAAGTCTTTGATGTTTGGGGTATAGACTTTATGGGGCCATTCCCACCCTCTTTCAACAATCTATACATTCTCTTGGCAGTAGATTATGTATCTAAATGGGTGGAGGCAGCCGCATTTCCCACTAATGATTCCAAGGTAGTGCTGAAATTCCTTCAAAAAGAAATCTTCACAAGATATCGGTACTCGAGGGCTATGATCAGTGATGAAGGGGAAATTCACTTCTGCAATAAGCACTTTTGCTGTGCCCTTTTGGGAAAATATGGGGTCACTCATAGAATTGCTACTGCTTATCACCCCCAGACCAATGGACAAGCGGAGGTTTCCAACAGAGAAGTGAAGAAAATTCTGGAAAAGATCGTCAATCCCACAAGAAAAGATTGGTCAACAAAGCTGGATGATGCACTGTGGGCGTACAGAACGGCTTTTAAAACACCTATTGGTATGTCACCATACCAGCTTGTTTATGGCAAGGCATGCCATCTTCCGGTTGAGCTTGAGCACAAGGCGTTTTGGGCCATTAGAAAGTTGAATTTTGACCTCACAGCTGCAGGCGAGAAAAGGCTTCTTCAGCTCAATGAACTTGATGAGTTCCGACTGCAAGCTTATGAAAATTCAAAATTGTACAAGGAAAAGGTAAAGAGGTGGCATGATAAGAAGATTGTTGACGGAAAATTCGAGCCTGGCCAAGCGGTATTGCTGTACAACTCTAGATTGAGGCTTTTTCCCGGAAAGCTCAAATCGCGTTGGTCGGGTCCTTTCACTGTCAAGCACGCATTCCCACACAGAGCTGTTGAAGTCTATGGTGATAATCCGGAATTGATGTTCAAAGTTAACGGGAAACGCCTTAAGCATTATTGGGGTGGCGGCTTCGCTCGCCAGAAGACCTCGATCACTTTAGCCGATTAGCCATGAGTGGATGTGAAGTCGGGCCGAGGACTTTAAACCACGCGCTGGATGGGTGGCAACCCATTATCCCTATCCGTATCCTTTACATTTTGTTGTTACATTTCAGTTTGCTAAGTGTGTTTTCTTATGTTTCTTAATTTTCCATTTTTGCATTTTGGTTAGAAAAGCTATGCTCTCATTGTGCTCTCATGTTGCTTTAAATGTTGAAATTTTTGGGCAGGCTATTCAAAATATGTGTGCATTGTTGTTCAAAACAGGTTGGAAGAGTTAATTTTGGGGTTGGATCAGATTTACAAGAGTGAAAATTTGTTGATGCAGTAGGGTCTATCGCCCCGGCGACATTTCACAAGCAAATTTCAGCGCCCCAGCGACACCGTCGCCCCGGCGACTTTTTAGACTCAACTTGCAGCGCCCCAGCGACTACGTCGCCCCGGCGGTGAAAGTTAGGTATATTCTATCACCCCGACGATAAACACGGAATTCAGTTTTTAAAAACCCCAATTCAGCAGTTCGTTCGTTCCATTTCATTTCCAAATCCTTTCCTCCCAAGCTCGGATTCCCCTCTCAATCCATTCGAACGCATGCTACACTAGCCCACAACCAATTTCAGCCCATTACAGTTGGATTTCGCACCTTCCACACCAAGTTCAACCGCAATTTTGGGGGTTTTTATTATCAATAAGGAATCTCCAAGCTAGGGTTCATCCTCTGCGAATCTCCCTACTCTAATTGATCAAGGTATGTTATTGATTGCTTGGAAATCATTGCTAATGTTTATGGAACTTTGACAGTGCATTTAGAGTAAGCAGTAAGGGTGATTTTATTAGAATTGGATATACTGTGGAGTTTTAAGTGTGGGATTACTGTTTTGGTTTTCAATAAGCGTACTACATTAAAGAATTGCATGTGGGTGTTGGTGCTGTGATTGGAATTTTTTTTCGTATACACTGTTACTGTGGGAGATTTAATTTTGATCGTCTCTGCGTTGGTTATACTATCGATCTGCTAGACAGTGTGAATTGGAACTCGGTGTGCCGCATGCTTGTTATTGATTCTGCATTCTGAATTGGGGTATACATATATTGCTGGAATTGGTCTGTGGCAGTGTATTTGAAAGTTGGGCGGAATCAAGTTTTGGGAAAGATTTGTGTGGTTCTTTGTGCCAATTGCTGATCAATCATGCCGCCAAAAAGGTTCAGGGGTGAGGGTTCTTCAACACCACAGGCACGGGCTTATGATCACAGTAAGTTTGTCAGTGCTGAGGCCGCTGAGCGATTTGACACCTTCATAGTGGGTAAGGCTCTGACACCCGAGCGTGGACTGCGACCTAGTTGGAGAGTGGATGGAGAGATGGGCGATCAGATTACTGAGAGAGAGTGGGACACTTTTATTGAGCAGCCCGAGGCAGCCGTGATAGCCATTGTCCAGGAGTTTTATGCTAATGCAAAGGACACGCCACCATATACTGTGACTGTACGGGGCAGGACCGTACCATTCAGCGCCCAGACTATTAACGACTACTATACATTGGACGCTCCTACTGTGTGCCAATATACTGAGTTTCTGCGATCCTCACCCGACTATGACAGAATTCTGGCCGACTTGTGCAGACCGGGCACCACGTGGGTTGCTAAGGGCAACAGAGGGGGTACATTCTTTCATAGCAAGGAGTTAAGCCTGTATGGTAAGATTTGGTATGCTTTTCTCTGCGCTAAGCTGATGCCCACAGTTCATGTTAGCGGTGTTACAAAGGACAGGGCTGCCCTATTGTATTCTATAGTCATGGACTACACGATCGACGTGGGTCGTATCATTGAGGGTAACATCCGCAGGATCCTGAGGAGTAATGTGCATGGCGGGTTACCACACCCATCTCTTATCTGCGGATTGTGTCGGGCTACAGACGTTCAGTGGACCGAGGATGAGATTGTTCAGCAGCCACTACTGGTCTTGGACCATCGGCTGATCTCCAGATACTCAGTTTGGGACCAGGCAGAGTCACACCCGAGGGGTCGAGGATTTATTATTCAGCCCCAGGCAGACCCAGTGGATGCCCCTGCTTCACCTACAGATTCCAGCTCTCAGCCGAGATCTCGTGTCAGCAGTCAACTCAGAGATATGCAAATGCTGCTGGTACAACAGAACCAACGACTTGCAGAGAGGCAGGAGCACATATTCAACTACACCACGAGCTTCAATGCAGTGCTGGCTGAACAGTTCGCGAGGCTGAATCCTGGAGGACCACCTATCCCATTCCCCGTACCCCAGCCACTTCCCCCCTATCCACCATCTGATGCTGAGGTTGAGGATATCAACCAACCATGATCAGGGGAGTCCTCAGTTTTACATTTTGCACTCTTTAGACAATGAGGACATTGTCCATTTTAAGTTTGGGGGTGGTTTTGCTATTGGTTTTGCTTTTTGCTATTTAGTAGTCGTTCCTTGTACTTCAGTTGGTTTCAGTTGGTTTAATGCTTTAGCATGGTAGTTATAGTTAGTATGCAGGTTTTCAAGTTTAAAGACAGTTTTTGAATGATGATTTTTATTGAAAATAATCATGTGAAATATCATCAAAATGACTTTTCTTGCTATGAATGCTTATTTCTATTAATGTCATTGGTTGTTGATCATTGAACATATTCATAATCTATTTTTCCTTTTGATTTTTGGTTTCTCAGCATTATGTAGATCTGCATTTAGAAACCTATGAGCAGTGTATTTAAGGAAAGCCGATGATGACTTGGTAATCACTGTTTTAATGTCTTATGCACCTTGGATCTGAATTGCTATATTAGAAATGCTAACTCGTGCCTATTTCTCTTGAATTTTTAACCCTTGGAGTTCCTAATGCACATGGTATTGTTGTGGTTACGTGAGATTTTATATTCAACTCGTTGGAACTGTTGCTCATTAAAAGATAGGATTCTAAAAAAAAATAAAAATAAATAAATAAATAAATAAATAAAATATTTGGCTTATTTACTACTTCGATGTCTATCTTGAATGCTGGTTATAATTGAAAATGAAATATAGACAGATATGAGCAAATCTTGACTAGTTTGTCTTTGTGGCCTTTGTCATTCGAACAAGTAAGCCCGTTGGAGCGTTTCTACGCTTGATGCCCTAAAACCATCTGGTTTGGGAGTCGTCGGTGGAAAGTTTGCTACATGGGTGACATTGAAAAGCCTAATGAAGATAGACATTGCACAGGTCTAGATGTTAATAAAATATCATCGAGATGGAGCGTAAAACGCACTCGGTGATAGTTATAGAATATAGCTAAATGGAATGTGAAAATAGAGGCTAGTGAGCATGATAGCTGCTAGCAGCTTGGCTATTAACTGTTTTATCTTCTTTTGAGCAATGTAGTTCTAGGATTGAATTGTAATCAGTGCGTGCTCTAACTGTCGTACCACACACACACACTTAAGGGTTAAACATTTAGCGAAATTGTTGGGAGTTTCATTTCTGATAATCATTTGGTTGTGAGGTTGTTATGTACTTGTTTTTAAATGTTGAGGCTGAATGTCCTTATCCTGACTGCTCTAGCGTAGAACTCTTGCATTTGCATTCAAATACTTGTGGCATCGTGTGTTTTTCATTTCCTTTGTTTTGCTTGAGGACAAGCAAAGTCTTAAGTTTGGGGGTATTTGATGAGTGGATTTTATACCTACGAATTAGATATTTTCTAGGCCCAATTCTCGACTATCTTTAAGCATTTATAGCACCATTTCACTAGTTATTTCATTATTGTACAGGAAGCGACACTAAGTAGAAAATTGTGGAATTGTGGAACTTTTGGAGGAAAATGTCAAGTACCAGCAGTAAGCTTCATCGCCGGGGCGACAACTTTAGGGTCATTTTCAGCGCCGGGGCGACGCCATCGCCGAGGCGACGTTACTAAGGCAAATTCTATCGCCGGGGCGACGTTGTCGCCGGGGCGGCCCTTCACAATGCATTTTTGTCGCCGGGGCGACAGGTCGGGACAAGAAATATGGCTGGCGTTTGTCACATCTGCTGGTAGTGGAGTTTCAGTGGAGCAAATTCGGGAGCATAATGGAGAGGGAAGGAGAGAGAGTAAAGGGAGTAGTAGCCATCCAGGGAGTGAACATTGAATTATTGAAGCTTTGCTACACAATTTGGAGGCTAGGGTTTGAGAGAAAAAGAAGAAGAACACAGGAACAAAGGTAGTAATCATCTGAATTTCATCAACTCAAGGAGGCTAGGAGCACGAAATAGGAAGCAAGAGCAACTCAAGAAGATCTACACCACACCAATTCGGGATTCTCATCACAAAAGGGGTGTTTCTTCATATGTTGTAGTTCTTATTTCTTATTTTGTTATTCCAAACCATGTACTATAATCAGATTATGATGTTGTTGGAATTGAATATGAGCTAAACTCTTCATTCTAAGATTGCAATGGAACCCAACTTGTAGTTTAAATTGAATGCTCTCTCTTTGATTGGTAGTTAGTCATTACATGAATTGGAGTTCATAACCTTTGCTTAAGGATTAATTACTTGGCCCGTTAATTACCTTGGTAACTTATATGGAATTGAGAGAGGAAGTGTAAGTTGAGACCTAGTTATGAATTCATGTGAAAGTTAGATATTCTTTATAGATAATGTATGAGATTATGTGACGTGAGTCTTATGTATTACTCTTGAGGATTGATAATTTGATTATATTTAGGATAGACATATACCTAAATAACACATGTATCCATTTGAGAATCATGCTTAATGATTTCTATTGTGAAAGTTGGTAATTGATAGAATGGTTAATGGGATTTTACGTGACATGTGTCTTATTAATTGTTCTTGATATGAGAATCTTGCTAGTGTATAGAATAGAAATATATCTATACACCACAATAGGAAATACGTATTCGACCATCGAGAGAGACTTATATGTACTTGTGATTTCTCGGATAGCGATTCTTATGTTCTAATTTACCAAACAAGAGAGAGAGTATGATGTTTAAATGAAGAGTTGGGGGATATTGTAATCTTAGACCTTTTTATCTTGAACTTTATCCGTGTTAGTAAAACCTTGTTTTCTAAATTGCCCTTATTTTAGTTTTAATCAACAACAAACACAAACCATATTGTCATTGTTTAAATTGGATTGATTTTACATGCGATTGATATTTGGTAATTATTTAACATAATTCCTCGTGGGTTCGACACTTTACTTATCTTATATTACTTGTGGACCGCGTATACTTGCGCGTGTTTTATTGATTGCGAAATCGACCAACATCTACCGATCAAGATCAGGTACAAATTGGAACAGTTGGCGAAACTTTATGTGAAGGAGATAGTATCGCGACATGGAGTGCCAGTATCTATTGTGTTTGACAGAGATCCGCGCTTCACGTCAAATTTTTGGAGAAGTCTGCAGGAAAGAATGGGAACACAGTTGAGAATGAGTACGGCGTATCATCCTCAGACTGATGGTCAGAGTGAGCGAACAATTCAAACCTTAGAGGATATGCTCCGGGCAGTTATGATGGACTTAGGTGGCAGCTGGGACGATCACTTGCCCTTGGTAGAGTTCGCTTACAACAATAGTTATCACGCTAGCATCGGTATGCCACCGTACGAAGCGTTATATGGAAGGAAGTGTCGAACGCCGTTGTGTTGGGATGAAGTTGGTGAACGGATATTGTTAGGCCCAGAATTGGTACAACAAACCGTGGAAATCATTAAAGTAATAAGGCAGCGGTTAGTAGCAGCCCAGGATCGTCAGAAGAAGTATGCCGACTTACACCGTCAGAAGCGAGACTTTGAAGTTGACAGTTATGTATTTCTGAAGGTATCTCCCTGGAAAGGGAAGATCCATTTCGGGAAGAAAGGCAAGATGAGCCCTAGGTTCATAGGACCTTTTGAAATATTAAGGAGAATAGGCGAAGTGGCGTACGAGGTAGCATTACCTCCTGAACTTGAGCACATTCACAACGTGTTTCATGTATCAGTGTTGCATCCGTATAAGCCATACTACAAGCATGTTATTTCCTATGAGCCAATTCAAGTCGAGAAGGACTTATCGTACGAGGAGATTCCTGTCCAAATACTTGATAGGAAGGAGCAAACGCTGAGGAATAAAACCATTCATTCTGTTAAAGTTCTTTGGAGGAATCACGCGGTGGAAGAAGCCACATGGGAACTCGAAGAGAGGATAAGAGCGAATTACCCCCATTTATTTGAGTAACCTTAGATTGAAATTCCGAGGACGGAATTTTTATAAGGGGGAGAGGATGTAATGTCTAGGAAATTTTTAAACATTGTATTAATTTATTTTGATATATGAAATTCGTTTTATTTAATTTTACGAATTTAACTGGATCCATGTGGGTATTAGTATTTAATTATATAAATATACGGTCCAATAATTTCGTTGCATTAAAGGGACTCACTAATAGTTTGAATAAATTAGTGAGTTAACCCTAAGAATTTAATTGCAAGAAAATTGGGAAGAAAATTAATAAATAGATTCATTTTACTATTATCGGATTAAATAATTCGAATCAAGAATTATTGGTAAACCAAATATATAAATAATTAATTGAACTAATTATTCAATTAAAATGATAAGAGCATAATGTTATTTTAATTGGACTGGCCCATTTCTTTTCCTTTTATTTTATTTCCGGATTGGGCCAAACGAGTGGGCTGGTCAGATTAAGTGAAGTGGGCCGCCTTTTTAAATTGGTTCAACCAGCCCAACCCTATTGGGTTAAGCCCAATCCAAAATTCCAATCGGGTGGATCCAATTAATTTGGGAAAGGAATTGACCGGTGGGATTAATTGGGAAATAACCGAACCAAAAGGGAAATAAAATCCCCAAATCCTCCATCAGTCGAATCGGAACCAGTGAAAGGAAAAAAAAGGGGGATGCGAAGCTTTCAATCAATCGGGCAAGAGACGGGAGAAGGAAAGCCGGCGCAGGTGACGTGAGGGAGGTCAGAGGCTCGGCAGGTCATCCCCCCCCGCGTCGGCGTGTGGGACGGCGTGATGAAGGAAAAGACCGGAGGATGGTTCAAGGGTTGAAGCGAACGAAGGTATGGGCGACCGTTCGGACCAAAGGATTTGGGCTTTAGGCGACATGACTGGTGGGAGTGCGCGGCTCAAGGGACCGCCGCCGACTGGATAGCTGGGCAGTGATGGGTCTTGATGTAGACGGTCGGATCCGCCCACACCTCTCTCTCCTACCGTCGGTCCTTAACCGGCCAATTAAGGTAATACCCAAACCAATTTGGGTAAAATTTCTACCATAAATTGACACCTTCCCAAACCCTAAACCAAGGCTGCCGAAAATTGTAAATTAGAGAGAGGAAGGCAAGACGCAGAGAAGAGGAAACCAAGGTACATCACTGGGAATTAATGGCCACTGTGATAGTTTAATTTTTAGGTTTCGTATAAATTTTCTTCCTTATGTAATTGGATTTGGGTTGCCGATTGTGTTGGTATTGGTTTCTAATATACACTGTTTGGAATTGTAGTATATTGTATGGGATTTACAAGTCTGATATGGTATTGTGCGGCTTGAATTGTATTTTCTTTCTGTGTTGCTGTAGTATACACTGTATTATGTAGTTTGGGTTAAAATCTGATAGGGAATTGTGTTATATCACTGTGCTGGTTATATCAATGTATTGGGTTTTACTGAGTTGTTCTTGAACTGGAATTTTGAGTGTTCAAGTGAACCTTAAGGTTCGGGCAGTAGGATTTTATGCAGGATTTAGGCTAGCATCGACCCTTAGTGTGCCTCACAAGGTGTTTGATGTAATGCCAACGAGAACCAAATTGTTAGATTTCTTTATGGTATTGAATCATGTTTAATTTCTGTTTGGTTTTGATTTGGGAAAAAAAAAATCTGGTATTATTTTGTTTGGGTTAAGATCTGGGACGGAATTATGTTATTTTGTTTTGGTTTATGACAATGTTGGGCTAGATAGTTGATTCACTAATTCATTGTTTATTCAGCCAAGATAATCCACAAATGGGTCTACTCATTAAGATGAAGTAATGATTATTGTTAATGATTAAAGGTAATAAATATTTAATTGTTATTAATTAATAATTAAGTGTAAATAAAATTAATAAAGTAATTATTTATTATTTATCAATAAATAATAATTAAAATAAAAAGATAATAAGTAAAGATAATAAATATTTAATTACTATTTGATTAATATTAAATAATAATTAAATATGAGTAAGTTAGTAAATGAATTATTTATTATTTATCAATAAATAATAATAAATAAAGATACTACATATATAATTATATATGAATAAAGTATTTATCAATAAACAATAAATATTTAATTATTATTAGATAATAATTAAGTATGAATAAGAAGTAATAAAATAATAGCCTTATATGCTATTATATTTTCCATATATAGTAAATTGTTTATTTATTTTTTTAAACAATGATTAAGAATTGTAAATTAATTATTTATTATTTGATTAACTTTAAATAATAAATAAACCTAATTAGTTATTATTTATTACTAAATAATAACTATGTAGACACCCGATTTTTGCATTTCCTATACTAACCCTGACAGGAGGGCAAAATCGTCAATTGACCCGGCACACGAGAATAAAGGGTGGACATAAAGACGAACCCTCAAAACCACCACGACGGGATGATATTGAAGCCGGCACGACAACAAGCGAATGTCGAGAGTCAGTTACTGATCACTGTGCTTACCCAGATGACGTGGCACGTTTCCCGACGGTTTCCGGACTGCCGAGCGCAAACCCGTCAGCGGGAAACAACGGTACGACACGAAAATCGAGACGAGGCACGGAAAACGAGAAAATCAGCACAGTTAGCCGCAGATCAATTCGCGGCCAAGGACGGAACTCGAGGCAGCACGGGACTCGAAGCGCACGGGACTCGAGCGCGGGCTGGGGGGAGAACCAAGGGCCAGCCGCAGATATATCTGCGGCCAGCCGCAGATATATCTGCGGCCAGCCGCAGATAGATCTGCGGCTGCCCTTGGCAGTGCTATATTAGGCCAGTTCGCATACAGGAAGAAAAAAAGAGGGGATTCAGCAGCAGCAGCAGCAGTTCGGGAGAAGAAGAAAAAACAGCAAGAAAAACAGCAAAAATTAGGAGAGAAAAGAGTGAAAAGAGTGAGGAATTGTACCAACTTTGTGAGATTATATCTCATATTTTCTACTCTACTCAATACACAAATTCATACATATTGTGGGGATTAATTGCAAGGTGAAAAAACCATTTGTTCTTAGCATTTTGTTATACCATGTTGTTAATCTTTTGGTCATCCGAAATTACCTTGAATGTAGTTTTTTCTCATATGTTATTGTGAAGCCATGGGTTAGGGACTATTAGTGAGGGTCTCATCGGAATGAAATTCCCCCTAATAGCCCGATGATATCCGTTTGGTGCAAATCTTAGCTATTATGGTATGGTATCATTCATAGTGTATTTCGATCGTCATTGTAAGATATCCTAGAGTGTTAGGCATCCCGTTGTTGTTTATTTTCGTTATATCCATTTGGCGGTTGTGCAATAAGTTCGGATGTGAGCCTAGGAATGCGACCCCGTGGTCCAAATCCGATGATGGACATTTTTGAATGTATGTAATCGGGTGGATGTATCCGTTATTGTAAATATGTAATCGTCGGGCCTTAAAACGACGCCAAGGCGATAATCGTGTTTAAGGCCCCGAAATAGTGAAACTTGTGATTGTGGGCGTTTGGGGTTATTTTGATGGCTTACATGCCCATGAATAGCCCCGACGCGTGTTTATGCTTGATTGGATTTTGTGACACGAAAAATGATTTCAAAGATTAAACGATGAAGGTTTTTTTTTCTCTTAAAAATCAAGCAAACTAGGAGGTTAGCATCACGTAGCTAAAAATTTGGAGGTGTTAATGAATGTCGATTTCTATTAAACGAGAAGGCTAAAGAAAGTCGTTTTCAAATGTCACAAAAATGGTTTTATAAAAATAAAATAACGTTTTATTAAATCTTGGTGCGTAGGGTGAAGGATATCCTAGAAGTTGCCCATCATTTTATGAAAGCAATGTATAGATTTCGATTCCTATTTTTACGAAGGTTTAAAACTCTTGTTTTGCCAAAACAAACGCTTAATGAAAATCTCATAGTTTTTGCTAATTAAAATCAATCCTTTTCTCATAAAAGCTTTCTCGTTTAAGCCGATGGACGTTCTAAGACATGCTCAAATTAGAACACAATTTTCCCTAATAATCCAAATGATTCTTTTATGCAAGCTCACCACAACATTTACATAGGCACACACACACACACACTCACACCAACATTTCATGGATTAAAGGGATAGGAAAGCATCAAGATTGCGGTAACCGTGCTTCACGGAAGTCGAGGGGTGCCTAACACCTTCCCCTCACTTAAGCAAGCCCCCGAACTCTATGAATCTCGATTCGCAGACCAATTAATTCGGAGTCACATATGAGCCAGCGATTTATAAAAAATGAAAACTCGGATGAGTTGGTACATCCATTTCAAATATACCAACTGGCGACTCTGGTTAAATTGGCTCATCATAAAAACAATCTTTAAAAACCCCGTCGACATTAATGCCGACCTTTTCCAAAAAGGCATCTAACAAAAAGGCTAAAAATTGGAAAGGGTTACAACCCCCGCGTAAGCGATTCCTACCGGCGTCGACAGCTGGCGACTCCGCTGGGGATATTAGAGGGCTTAAGCCGCATTCGAATCTTGATGCTATCCTATCCTTTAAAATTTATAATTGTGTATGTGCGTATGACATTTTGACGTCTTTTATTTATTGTTGTGTAAATGTGTGTTGTTGTCCAATGAATGAATGATTGAATGGGTTTTTCTTTACTTCAAAGTAATCATTTGCATGCGGTGAGGACGATGAATGTGAATGTATGTTGAGAGAGTACCTCCTCCTGAGGCGAACCCGTCGGTTGCTTATTACTGGACTCGAAGGGGCTGCTCCCCGGAGATGGCTCAGGAAACGCACCACTCAAATCCACTCCAATCGAAAGGGCTCAAACGAGTAGATTGCGAAGATTTGGGAACCTTCATGCCGAAAAGCCCGTGAGAGTAACCCTAGGATAGGTCAGCCTCAGATTAACCCAACGCAGGAAAAGTCTCTTCATGCCCTTTTACGTTTACGCGTATTAAATGTCATGATCCAATGCAATATCACTTACATCCCCTGTTGCTAAAAGAAGGTACTGACCTCTATGTTTGCAGGGAACAGCTGGGAAAACTTCCTAAATTCGCGTCTAGCATTGATTATTGTAATAAAAGACTGCTAACATTTGGTTTTGCAGGGAAAGATTAAAAGACCCTAAAAACACAAAAGTAACAGTTTGAGCATGCATCCACATCTCTCATTTCCCTAGACTAAACTTTAAACCGTTTTCCCCTGTAGGATTGCTCCTCAAACCCGTTCGCAGTCTAAGAAAGCCCAGGTCTCTAACTCTGAAATGGCTGATCTCCCCAATCATAGTTCTGTATCTCGGGAAGAGTTTGATGACTTTAGGAAGCAGATGATGGAAATGGCCACAATGCTAAAAGAGCAGTTGTTAATCAGACAGGATCCGTCAAACCAGGGACCGCATAATGTACCATCGCCAGGGGGTGACCAGAATCCTCCTAAAGATGATGCAATCCTGTTTAAAAATAACCAGCATCAGCTTAAGGACGAGCCGGTCCTCCCAAAGGTCATTCCTGCCCTCAACAAAACAGTAATCACGATTCCAGAGGAGGGAGATACTGATGACCTTCGCAGAAAAGTGAAGCAGATGGAGGAGACCATCCAATCTCTAAAAGGCATAGGCTCCTTGGGTAGGGTTAATTATGCAGATTTGTGTGTCTTCCCCGGAACCAGATATCCAGAGAAATTTAAGATCCCCGAATTCGAGAAATACAATGGGAAAGGGGATCCTTACACTCACCTGAAAATATATATTGGAGAACTGGGGTCCTATGCGGAAGACGAAGGATTAAGGATGCAATTATTCCAGAAAAGCTTGACGGGGGAGGCGAGGATCTGGTATGCCCGTCTCGATAATGCCCGGATTCATAATTGGGAGGAGCTAGCCCATACCTTTCTGACACAATATAGCTTTCAGGCACAGATGGCCCCGGATAGATATCAAATGACAAAAATCAAGAAGCAACCAAGGGAAACCTTCAGGGACTATGCCCAACGATGGAGGGGTATGGCCGCACAAGTGAATCCTCCAATGAGTGAGTCAGAGATGGTGATGACCTTTGTGGATATACAAGAAGCACCTTATTATGAGCGGGTCATATCAGGGGTTGGAAGACCTTTCGCCGAGATGATAAAACACGGTGAAATGGTGGACATGGGGTTGAAATCGGGTAAAATCCGGGACTTCACAGCTCTTGAAACGGCTGCGGAACAAATCCAAAGTGGGAATTATGGCAATACTTCCCGCAGGCCCCAAAAGCGAAAAAGAGGAAGATGTCTCTCTCGTGCTGCAGGGATCATCCAGGAAAGTGGAGAATAGCCCTCCTGTACAAATACAGAGATTCGGGCCGCCCCGGCAACCCAATTTTGATAATCCCAGAACAGACGGACGAAGGAGGTTTGAGACCACACAGAGGCGGGTATTCACCCCGCTTGGGGATCCTCTTGAGCAGATTTTGGCAATATTGATATCACAGAGGAAGATTGTCGATTTGGCACCTCCATGTGACCCGAAGGGAAGAAAATTTGACCCCAGTAAAAAGTGTGCATATCATTCGGGTTCCCCGGGTCATGACACTCAGGAATGTTGGAACGCTGAAACACATAATTCAAAACCTGATTGATAGCGGGGAAATCGTGGTGGAGCAGCCCGAGCCGCCAAATGTTAAAATCAATCCCCTACCGAAGCATGATGGGGGAGGGGTCAATATGGTAGAAGCCATCGAAACCGAAGGACCGCCAAGGCGAAATTATATGACAAGGATTGATGAGATGGTTGGCATGACGGGTACTCAGGAGAATATGCAAGGGGGCACCGGTTAGGTTGACGGGTGCAAGCCGGAGTATCACAGGGGGGCCTATCAAGTTAAACGGCTCCAAGACCTCTCATCATCGCAGCAAGACCACAGATCCCTATTTGCAATCTAAAAACAGTACCGTGGAACTACGGGGGTGTATTAGAGGAGGCGGCCAGTTGTGCTTCCGTAACATCGAAGGGGAATCCCTTGTACCTTCCAGGAAGAGTCCTCAAGAGTAAGAGAAAAGAGAACGAGAGGATATCCGAGGAAAAAGCCGTGGAGTTCTTGGAAAAGATGGATCATCCGGAAGTAAAGGGGGATCAGGACGGTGAGCGAGGAATCGACTCTAACGTCGATCATGGATTTGGTGTTATCGTCCAGCGACCACTGCAGAATCTTGGCCAAAGTCCTAGGGGAGGCTCACATTCCCAAGACAATTAGCCAAGAAAGTTTCGGGCCGCCTAGTGGACCATCTGCTAGAGAACAATGTGCTATCATTCACAGATGATGATATCCCGAAAGAGGGAAGGGGGCATCGGAGACCGCTGCACATCGCAGTGATCTCATCAGGGTATGTCATGAATGGGGTATTGATTGATGGGGGATCAGCACTGAATATTTGTCCCCTCAGTACACTGAGAAAAATGAACATTAATCCCAAGCGCTTGCGGGCCAGTCACGTGGTGGTGCGAGCCTTCGATGGATCCCGGAAGGATACATTGGGAGAAATAGAGTTGCCCGTGGAGATAGGGCCGTGTGTACTTTCGATATTTCCTTTCAGGTATTGGATATCTCGGCCAGTTATAACATGTTATTGGGAAGACCATGGATACATATGGCTGGGGCAGTTCCCTCTACACTACACCAACAAATCAAGTTCATCGTCAGCGGGAATCTGGTAACAATCTCCGCAGAGCGTAATGACCCTTTTCCCGTCCAAGAATGGTCTGCCAGTAATCAATGTGGACGAATCCGCGGCGCCTGCCAGTTTTCAAGCACTGGAAATCAGCTCTCCCCACTATAGAGGTCTGGGAGCTCCAGCCATAAAATCGAAAGCCTCCCCTGAGCTCACCTTCGTTGCTAGAGAAATGATGAAGATGAAGTTTCAACCTGGGCAGGGTTTGGGAAAAGACAACCAAGGAATTTCCACGCCTATTCAACTGCCCAACCAGACAGGCAGGGCAGGTTTGGGATATCATGGAGGCATAGAGCGGAACCACTCTCAAAGGGAAGCCCCATTTCGATCGACTGGAATCCTAATGCCGAGGGGACCATAATGAACAAGGAACGGACAAGCCCGTGTCCGAATTAGAAGATAAAGATTTGACTCCTGCGGATGATGAGGCAGTCAAAAGGAAGAGTTTCCTGCGGGAGATCATGCAGCAGTTCGAAACCAAATGCTATATCTCTGGACCATCAATGAACATTGGAGAGGGGAAGGATACGGACACAACGTCGGGGGCCCAACAGAGTGTGCCTGTCATCGATTGGGCAGGGTTAGTTATCCCTAACAATGCTATGAGGGAAGACCGATACGATGTGGCGGTAGTCGTCAAGGAAGTCTCTGGTGCGCAGCTGCCTGTCATATGTCGCATCCCGACTGATCTGACCATCGATAACTGGACGGTGGAGCCAATAATATCCAGACAAGGGTGTACCAATTTGAGTATTCCTTGCTTAACAAGCGATCCCTCAAATTTGAATGATGACTATGATTTTGATATCGAGCTGGATTTCGATTTGATGGGTATTGAGCAGGACGAGACAGATTACGACGACGCGCCTGACGAGATCAAAGGATGGGTCGAGGATAAACCCAAACCCAACTTAGACCAAACCGTCACCATAAATATCGGAACCCCTGACCAACCCAAAGAGCTCAAGATAGGGGCAGACCTGACCCCTAACCAGAAAGTAGAAATGACCAAGTTACTACGCCAGTATGAGGATGTGTTCGCCTGGTCTCATGAGGACATGATCGGATTATCCACCGACATTGTGGTACACCAGCTGCCCATCAAGGAAGGTTTCAAGCCCGTCAAGCAAAAACTAAGAAAGCTAAAACCGGAATGGAGCTTGAAGGTAAAGGAGGAGATCATCAAACAGTTCAGGGCTGGAATCATCATGGTGTCCACCTACCCAGAATGGTTGTCCAATGTGGTCCCAGTGGCTAAGCCTGGAGGAAAGGTGAGGGTATGTGTTGACTATAGAGATCTGAACAAGGCCAGTCTCAAGGATAATTTCCCAGTACCTTTTATACACATATTGGTGGATAACACAGCCCAATACGAGATGTACTCTTTCGTTGATTGCTTTGCGGGGTATCATCAGATAATGGTGGCAGAGGAGGACCGGGAGAAAACAGCCTTCATCACCCCTTGGGGCACTTTCTGCTATAGACGGTTGGCTTTCGGTCTCACAAATGCAGGGGCTACTTATCAAAGAGCTATGATGGCCCTGTTCCACGATATGATGCACAAGGAGATAGAGGTCTACGTGGATGACATTATCGTGAAGTCAAAGATAGAATCTGATCATGTGACCCATCTCCAAAAGCTATTTGACCGGCTCAGAAAATATAATTTAAGGCTCAATCCGGCAAAGTGTGCTTTCGGAGTGCAATCGGGCAAACTCTTGGGATTCCTGGTTAGTGATCGTGGCATCGAGTTGGATCCGGCCAAGATTAAGGCCATTGTGGATATCCCGGCACCCCGCACTGAGAAGGAAATAAGAGGATTTCTGGGAAGAATAAATTTCATCAGCCGCTTCATATCCCATTTGACAACCACGTGCGAGCCAATTTTCAAGCTGTTAAGAAAAGATGTCTCCCAAGAATGGAATGAGCAATGCCAGGAAGCCTTTCAGATCATTAAGAAGCAGCTGACGGAATCACCCGTGCTGGTACCCCCGAAGGATGAGATCCCTCTATTAATGACATTGCGATGGGCTGTATGCTGGGGCAGAAGAATGAATCAGGCAAAGAGCAGGCCATTTATTACCTCAGCAAGAGATTTAGCCGATGTGAACAGAATTACACCCCTATCGAAAGGACCTGTTGTGCTTTGGCTTGGGCTGCAATGAGATTACAGCATTATCTCCACGGGCACACCGCGTACCTGATATCAAGGATGGATCCCCTGAAATATATCTTTGAAAGGCCCATGCTGAACTGTCGACTGTCAAGATGGCAGTTAATCTTACAGCAGTTCGACATTGTATACGTAACTCAGAAAGCCATGAAGGGGCAGGGAATTGCAGACCAATTGGCAGAAGCGCCATCAGGGGGAATGGAGCCTTTAGACACTCCTTTGCCGGGCGAAGACGTATTCTGGATCTTGCGCGCGAGAGAGGATGACGAGGGGCAGTTCTGGAAATTGTATTTCAATGGTGCCATGAATGCGGAGGGGGCAGGAGCCGGAGCAGTCTTGGTCTCTATCACAGGAGAGCAATACCCCGTAGCCACTAAATTGCAGTTCAGTAACTCGAACAACACCGCTGAATACGAGGGGTGTATCTTGGGACTCCGCTTGGCCCGTGACATGGGAGTGAAAAGGTTAGCGGTGTTCGGGGATTCGGAGCTGGTAATCAGACAAGCGATCGGGATGTACAACACTAAAGAGCTCCGGTTGCTTCCATACCACCGTTGTGTTATCCAACTGATGCAAGAGTTCGAAGATATCGCTTTCCGACATATCCCCCGGGGACGAAATGATTTCGCCGATGCATTGGCGACTTTAGCTTCCCTAATCCACACAATCAAGAGCAGGGACGTTCCACAGATTGAGATAGCAGTGCAGAACGCCCCGGCATATGAGGAGCACGTGGCGGTACTACTATCGGACGAGGGGGTTCTGCCAAAGCAGCCTTGGTATCACGACATAAGGGAATATCTGAGGGATAGATCCATTCCCGACCAAGCCAGCCGAGCGGAGAGGTTGAGAATTCAAAAGATGGCAATGAAATTTTATCTGAGCGGAGATTCACTGTACAAGAGGGATGCCAATTTGGGATTGCTACGATGTGTAAAATGAAATGCAGGCCCAAAAGATTATGGACGAAGTACATGGTGGAGTGTGTGGGCCACACATGAGTGGGCCGATGCTGGCCAAGAAGATTTTGAGAACGGGGCATTACTGGTTGACGCTGAAAGCCGACTGTGATGATCACGTCAAACGGTGTTACCAATGCCAGGCGCACGGTAATGTTATCCATGCGCCCCCCAATGAACTGCACTGTATGACCTCCCCTTGGCCATTCTCAATGTGGGGTATGGATGTGATCGGACCAATAGAGCCCCAAAGCAAGCAACGGGCACCGATTTATCTTCGTCATGATCGATTACTTCACTAAATGGGTAGAAGCAGCTTCTTTCCCCAAAGTAACTCAGGAGGTCATCGTCGGTTTCATCAGGAATAATGTCATTTGCCGATACGGGCAACCTGAGGTTTTAGTCTCCGACAATGCCAAGAATTTGAATAATGCCCTCATGAAAGGATTATGCGACCAGTTTAAGATCAAACACCTCAATTCTGTCATTTACCGTCCTAAGATGAATGGGGCAGTGGAAGCTGCAAATAAGAATATCAAGAAGATCATGGCGAAAATGTCCGCTAATCATCGGGGATGGCCGGATCTGCTACCTCTCACCTTGCTGGCGTACAGAACGTCGGTACGTACTTCTACAGGGGCAACCCCGTACGCTCTGGTATACGGAATGGAAGCGGTTCTGCCAGTTGAGGTTGAGATGGCGTCCCTCAGAATCTTGATTGATGCTCAGATAAACGAGGAGGATTGGATGCAAAGTCGGTACGACCAATTGGCCCTAATTGATGAAAGGAGGGTGGCCGCTGTGTTGCACGGTCAGTTATATCAGCAAAGGATCTCCCGATCATACGACAAGAAGATAAGACCTCGAAAATTCAAAGAAAATGACCTAGTGTTAAAGAGAGTCATGCCTTGTCAAGACGAAGCCAAAGGGAAGTTTGCCCCGAATTGGGAAGGACCATTCGTGATTAAGAAAGTGCTATCCGGAGGAGCCCTCATACTACAGGATATGGATGGGGAGGTGTTTCCACAACCCCTCAATTCCGACTCGGTGAAACGGTTCTATGCATAAAAAAAAAAAAAAAAAAAAAAAAAAAAAGATATCTCTCATCATTTTTCTCCTCGTTCTTTGGAAGAACGAACTACGTAGGACCTGATCTCCCGACTTGTGGGGGTACGTAGGCAGCCATTGTGGCACGGTCCCATTCCTTACAAATAACCCTTTCTTCTATTAAAACCGATTCCCAACAGCCAGAAAACCTTCCTACACCCTCGAAACTCTCCCGAAACCAGCCACCTGATCAGTTTCATCTCAAGTGACCTAACCCTAACCCAACCAAGCAGTTAGCCCGAATCTAAGACTTAGCCGATGAAATCGACAGGATATGCAGCAATATCTGACAAGTCCCCATCAAGACTTGAGAAGAGAAAGAAGGCGAAATATCAAAATCATGGTTAGCTGGATAAAATGAGGGTCCAATGAAAGGCAACGATACGACAAAAGGGGAAAACGACTAAATCTAAATACTTGTCTATATAAATAGGTCATTTTGTTACAAGGTTTCTCTTTTTGATAACCGATGAAACTGACATAGTCTATGCAGGAAATAAAATGATCTACCAATCTGAAACTAATCAAAGCAGGATGGATTAAGTGGTGGATAGATCTGAGGCATCGGCATTCCCTGCAATCTGTTGCCCCATCATGTCGACGCGATCCAATAAGCAATGGCTCGGCTAACGGTCTCAGAGTGAGCATCTATAATTGCCTTAGTCTGTAATACAATGGCGTCTCTATCAGTATGAACAACATCCCTGGCCAGAATAGCAGCATCTCTCTCAACAAGAGCAGCATACCTCTCAGCCTCGGTAGTAATCGAGATGCGTGAACACCGGACGGACAGGGACCTAATGGCTCAGAATGCCCTCCGCAAAGCCCGCCGACACCGGAAAGAATAATAAGGATCAGGAACGTTCCGGAAGATTATCTGCCATATCTCTGTCACCGGCGACAAACCGTCCAATCAGCGGAGAAGCCACCGACCAATCCTGTGGGAGGATCGACATCCAAGCATATCACGGCATCTGGCGACGACAGCTGTGGAAAATAGTATCAAAAAGACTGTACAGGGGTCATTCTCTATCCATGAATGAAAATCATGCATCATACATGACTCGTTATGTGAAAATAAAATACAAATTCTGAATAAGTCGAACGTCGAACACGACGAATCAAAGCAAACCGCGACAGAGTGGTGAGCAAACCTGGGAAGGCATCCAAGCAAACTGCGACAGAGTGGTGAGCAAACCCTGGGAAGGGCTGAGATCCAAGCAAACCGCGACAGAGTGGTGAGCAAACCTGGGAAGGCATCCAAGCAAACCGCGACAGAGTGGTAAGCAAACCCTGGGAAGGGCTGAGATCCACGCGAACCACAACAAGATGGTGAGCAACCCTGGGAAGGGCTGATATCCACAAGAAGAAAAAAAGACAAAAAAACAACAAACCCTGGGAAGGGCTGAGATCCAAGCAAACCGCGACAGAGTGGTGAGCAAACCTGGGAAGGCATCCAAGCAAACCGCGACAGAGTGGTGAGCAAACCCTGGGAAGGGCTGAGATCCACGCGAACCACAACAAGATGGTGAGCAACCCTGGGAAGGGCTGATATCCACAAAAAGAAAAAAAAAAGACAAAAAACAACAAACCCTGGGAAGGGCTGAGATCCACGCGAACCACAACAAGATGGTGAGCAACCCTGGGAAGGGCTGATATCCGCAAAAAGAAAAAAAAGACAAAAAACAACAAACCCTGGGAAGGGCTGAGATCCAAGCAAACCGCGACAGAGTGGTGAGCAAACCTGGGAAGGCATCCAAGCAAACCGCGACAGAGTGGTGAGCAAACCCTGGGAAGGGCTGAGATCCAAGCAAACCGCGACAGAGTGGTGAGCAAACCTGGGAAGGCATCCAAGCAAACCGCGACAGAGTGGTAAGCAAACCCTGGGAAGGGCTGAGATCCACGCGAACCACAACAAGATGGTGAGCAACCCTGGGAAGGGCTGATATCCACAAGAAGAAAAAAAGACAAAAAACAACAAACCCTGGGAAGGGCTGAGATCCAAGCAAACCGCGACAGAGTGGTGAGCAAACCTGGGAAGGCATCCAAGCAAATCGCGACAGAGTGGTGAGCAAACCCTGGGAAGGGCTGAGATCCACGCGAACCACAACAAGATGGTGAGCAACCCTGGGAAGGGCTGATATCCACAAAAGAAAAAAAACAAAAAAACAACAAACCCTGGGAAGGGCTGAGATCCAAGCAAACCGCGACAGAGTGGTGAGCAAACCTGGGAAGGCATCCAACCAAAACAAAAACCCTGGGAAGGGCTGAGATCCAAACTAACACCCTGGGAAGGGCTGAGATCCAAACTAACACCCTGGGAAGGGCTAAGATCCAAACAAACCACAACCCTGGGAAGGGCTAAGATCCAAACCAACAACAACCCTGGGAAGGGCTGAGATCCAAGCAAATCACGTATGTATTGTCATTCTTGTGCACTGTCATTCATGCATCGAGTGTCCATTCTTTATCCTGTTCATTTCATTTATCATTTCATAAACATGATAAAGAGGGGCAGCTGTAGACACCCGATTTTTGCATTTCCTATACTAACCCTGACAGGAGGGCAAAATCGTCAATTGACCCGGCACACGAGAATAAAGGGTGGACATAAAGACGAACCCTCAAAACCACCACGACGGGATGATATTGAAGCCGGCACGACAACAAGCGAATGTCGAGAGTCAGTTACTGATCACTGTGCTTACCCAGATGACGTGGCACGTTTCCCGACGGTTTCCGGACTGCCGAGCGCAAACCCGTCAGCGGGAAACAACGGTACGACACGAAAATCGAGACGAGGCACGGAAAACGAGAAAATCAGCACAGTTAGCCGCAGATCAATTCGCGGCCAAGGACGGAACTCGAGGCAGCACGGGACTCGAAGCGCACGGGACTCGAGCGCGGCTGGGGGGAGAACCAAGGGCCAGCCGCAGATATATCTGCGGCCAGCCGCAGATAGATCTGCGGCTGCCCTTGGCAGTGCTATATTAGGCCAGTTCGCATACAGGAAGAAAAAAAGAGGGGATTCAGCAGCAGCAGCAGTTCGGGAGAGGAAGAAGAAAAAACAGCAAGAAAACAGCAAAAATTAGGAGAGAAAAGAGTGAAAAGAGTGAGGAATTGTACCAACTTTGTGAGATTATATCTCATATTTTCTACTCTACTCAATACACAAATTCATACATATTGTGGGGATTAATTGCAAGGTGAAAAAACCATTTGTTCTTAGCATTTTGTTATACCATGTTGTTAATCTTTTGGTCATCCGAATTACCTTGAATGTAGTTTTTTCTCATATGTTATTGTGAAGCCATGGGTTAGGGACTATTAGTGAGGGTCTCATCGGAATGAAATTCCCCCTAATAGCCCGATGATATCCGTTTGGTGCAAATCTTAGCTATTATGGTATGGTATCATTCATAGTGTATTTCGATCGTCATTGTAAGATATCCTAGAGTGTTAGGCATCCCGTTGTTGTTTATTTTCGTTATATCCATTTGGCGGTTGTGCAATAAGTTCGGATGTGAGCCTAGGAATGCGACCCCGTGGTCCAAATCCGATGATGGACATTTTTGAATGTATGTAATCGGGTGGATGTATCCGTTATTGTAAATATGTAATCGTCGGGCCTTAAAACGACGCCAAGGCGATAATCGTGTTTAAGGCCCCGAAATAGTGAAACTTGTGATTGTGGGCGTTTGGGGTTATTTTGATGGCTTACATGCCCATGAATAGCCCCGACGCGTGTTTATGCTTGATTGGATTTTGTGACACGAAAAATGATTTCAAAGATTAAACGATGAAGGTTTTTTTTTCTCTTAAAAATCAAGCAAACTAGGAGGTTAGCATCACGTAGCTAAAAATTTGGAGGTGTTAATGAATGTCGATTTCTATTAAACGAGAAGGCTAAAGAAAGTCGTTTTCAAATGTCACAAAAATGGTTTTATAAAAATAAAATAACGTTTTATTAAATCTTGGTGCGTAGGGTGAAGGATATCCTAGAAGTTGCCCATCATTTTATGAAAGCAATGTATAGATTTCGATTCCTATTTTTACGAAGGTTTAAAACTCTTGTTTTGCCAAAACAACGCTTAATGAAAATCTCATAGTTTTTTGCTAATTAAAATCAATCCTTTTCTCATAAAAGCTTTCTCGTTTAAGCCGATGGACGTTCTAAGACATGCTCAAATTAGAACACAATTTTCCCTAATAATCCAAATGATTCTTTTATGCAAGCTCACCACAACATTTACATAGGCACACACACACACACACGCACACACACATTTCATGGATTAAAGGATAGGAAAGCATCAAGATTGCGGTAACCGTGCTTCACGGAAGTCGAGGGGTGCCTAACACCTTCCCCTCACTTAAGCAAGCCCCCGAACTCTATGAATCTCGATTCGCAGACCAATTAATTCGGAGTCACATATGAGCCAGCGATTTATAAAAATGAAAACTCGGATGAGTTGGTACATCCATTTCAAATATACCAACTGGCGACTCTGGTTAAATTGGCTCATCATAAAAACAATCTTTAAAAACCCCGTCGACATTAATGCCGACCTTTTCCAAAAAGGCATCTAACAAAAAGGCTAAAAATTGGAAAGGGTTACAACCCCCGCGTAAGCGATTCCTACCGGCGTCGACAAACTAAAGATAAGTTCATTAATAATTATTTGATTAACTTTAATTAATGAATAAACCTAATTAGTTATTGTTTATTATTAGATAATAACTAAAGATAATTCTTACTCACTAATTAATTATTTATTATTTGATTAGCTTAAATAATAAATAAACCTAGTTAATTATTATTTAATCCTAAATAATAATTAAAGACGATTAAAATTAATAATTCAATTATTATTTGATTAATACTTGAATAATAAGCAAATATAATTAGTTGCTAATTACTATTATTGGTAACTAAAGATAATTAGTTAATTATTGTTTATCTAATATTAAATAGTAATTAAATAAAGATAAAGTTAATAAAATAAGGAGATTTAATAACGCATTAACTGAACAATTTTGATAAATTGTCTAAGGGTTAATAAATGAATATTACTTAAGAGAGAGTAATGTTAATTAATTAAAACAATTATAATTAATTGTTTAAGGGATTAATAAGTGTTTATTACTTAAGGGATACATGGCTAATTAATTAGACCATCAACCTAAAAATCAATTAAGTGCCTTATAAAATTTACTATAGTTTATTTACTGTGTGCTATGTGAATTGCTTAATTGTTAAATAAATAGCATAAGTAAGCGTATCGGCGTACAACTACGCAGTACTAATTGATAGACCGACATTATCCATGTTAGGTTCTTCAAGGCCAAATAGTTAAAGCTAGAATTATTTGTAGCTGAGCAAACAGGCAAGTTCCTAACCCTAAACTTCTTACATTATTGCAAGTTCCCTAACTCAATCTCGAGTTATTATTTTCGAAGCATGTTAGTGAATAATTATTGTCGATTATTCACATATATACTGATTATTGAGATTCGCACCTCGTGCAATTGAATTCCTATTCTATTGTTATTGAACTGTGAATTGGATTAAAGTTCTTTCAAGTATGAACTGTTTATGAGATAGATCTATGCTATTTGTATCAGCTAGATCAATCATGTCTAAATTTGTTGAATCAAAGGTATTTTAAAAGTTATTCTTATTAAATTGTTATGGTAAGAACTCTTGGCTGAGAAAAGGATAAATTTGATTAAGGCATGATATCAATGCTGGTTTATTAAGTGTTTATGCATAAATCACGGGGTATGAAAGGCTGATCCCCTTGATTACCAAAACTTTTTAAGAGGTCCAGTTTAAATGCTGAGAACCTTGGCAAATGTCTATGGTTATTTTCAACCACTCAGTAATTGTCATTCAATTATTCGAATATTCAATTGTTGACTATTAATTCATGTTTCTTCACAATTTTATATTGTCGTTGAACATTGAAAGCGAAACTTCCTTCTATTCATGATATATCTCCCTTGTGTATAAACTTGCTAAGCAAACTAGTTGCTTACCCTTGCTATATCATGATTTTTATTTCAGCCAAGGCAGAAACGTCAAAAGGGGACAAAGGAAAAGGGAAGGTGCAAGAATAGTTGCCTGATAGGGCTTATGTATTAGTTATCTAGAAATGTTATTTGGCTATGTGAACTCTTATTGTGTTGATGGTATGTTTTAAGTTAAGGTTAAAGAACCTTGGGACCATGATTGTAAGACTTTATTACTATTTCAATAAACAAAGTATGTTTATTATTTCGCATTAGTTAGAAAGTATGTTTGTTGTTGAGTATCGTGAACACCGAATTCGAGGTTAGGAGACCCGGATTTGGGGGCGTCACAGGTTGGTATCAAAGCTATAGTTTATAACCCTTAGTAGAAAGAGTCCTTAGGCTATAACCTGAGGGAATGTAGAGGAATAAAAGGGGATAGAACTCATATAGAGTTATTTTTGGGTAGAAATTTATTATGATCTTAGAATTGAGGATTTGGATCATACGTTAGTGTTATTGGTACTACCATTTGATTTACTAGAGTTTGTATTAACCTCAGCAGGTGCGAGGTAGTTCGTATGTAGGATGTACTTCCCAATTATGTAGGTAGGAAAGAATGGTTTAAGTGAATCCCACCTTTTGTTATATTAAATGGGATGGTAGCAATTATGACAATATGCCTGTGATAAACGTGTAAGACGCTAAAGTCGGTATATGAATATAGATGCATTACTATGGTATGTGCTTGAGAATTTTACTTGATATACCATTTATGCAATGATTATGTTAATTCAGTAAAACTGAATCGGTATCTTAGTAACTTAAATCACTAATCGGGAAAGCAGAATTTCCTAGGTTGGGTAATCTAAAACTCCCACACAAGAGTCATGTGATTATTGTATTACATGCTGAATACTTATGTTTTAAGGAAGCCCGAGTAACGTGTTAGGGTTTGCTTAAACAGATAATGCCGCCCAGACGAATCCTACGAAACCAAGGGATTGAAGAGTCAGTTAACAATGTAAAGGAAACTCCACCAAACCCAATGCAAGATTTTGTGAACATGATAGCAGAAGCCTTGCGGAATCAAACCACTACGACAGGAAACCAGGCAGGCAACCACTTAGCCAATTTTAAAGACTTCAAGGCAGTAGGGCCTCCGAAGTTTAGAGGAACAGCGAACCCGATAGAGGCCCAGTCGTGGATAAAGAAGATTGAAAAGGCCTTTGTCATTGCTAGAGTCGCTGAGGAGCAGAAGACAGTTTTCGCTACCTACCTAATGAAAGGTGAGGCTAACTTTTGGTGGGAAGCCAATCAGAACAAAGCTGGAACTGGAATCGTGGCGTGGGAAGCTTTCAAGACGTTGTTTTTCGAGAATTACTTTCCTGAGAGTACGCAGGCGAAAATGGAAATCAAGTTTTTGGAATTAAAACAAGAAAATTTGTCAGTGTCGGAGTACGCTGCAAAATTCAATGAATTGGCTAGATTCGCCCCACATCAGGTGGACACTGAGGTGAGGAAGGCAAGGAGGTTCGAGAATGGATTAAAGCCGTGGATCTACAGCAAGGTAGCGGTTTTGCAAATTACATCGTTCTCAACCTTATTGGAGAAAGCTCTCATTGCTGAAGGTGGTAGTGAAGCGGTTTCAAAATATAACCGGGAAAGGAACAAGAAGAAGGTAGAAGGAGGAAATGTGAATGTTAGCAGTGGTGGCAGCAACAATAAGAAGCGTCAATAGAGCAGTGGGGGTAGCAATTCTGAAATACAGCAAGGGAGCATACAGCAGAAAAGGCAGATGTGTGGGAATTGCGGAAAGGGTCACTCGGGAGAGTGCGTGAAGGGAAAGATGGTCTGTTATACCTGTGGACAAGAAGGGCATATCTCGCCCAATTGTCCTAAGGCGAAGAAAGGGGGCTGTTTCAATTGTGGAGAGATAGGACATCGGAGCAAGGAATGTCCCCGAAAGAGAAACATGGATGGCGGAAATGGCAATAGGGGTAACAATTCAAGGGCAACCAGTGGAGGACCAACCCAGCCAAATAAGCCAACAGCGAGGACCTTCAACATGACAGTACAAGATGTTGTGGCATCCAGAGAGGTGGTGTCAGGTATTATTCCAATCAACAACATAGATGCCTATGTGCTATTTGATTTGGGAGCTTCATGTTCTTTTGTTTCTGATGAATTTGCTCAAAGACTTAATTTGTCTAGTGAACTGTTAGAACACCCGATGAATGTAGAAGTAGCGAACAAAGAGATTATCCCCGTAAACTACATTTATAAGAATTGTTGTGCTGATGTGAGAGGGTTTAAGCTTAACGTGGACTTACTACCAATTCGTCTTGGCGAATTTGATGTCATCCTTGGAATGGATTGGTTAGCGAGCCACGGGGCGGTCATTGACTGTAAGAAAAAGTGCATACACATGCAGACTCCGGGTAGGTCGAAGGTGGTGTTCTATGGTAATAAATCACCGAGACAATCTTGTTGTCTGACGATGATGCAAGCAAAGAGATTGCTTAAGAAGGGTTGTATAGATTATTTGGCTCACGTGGTGGATACTCGACGGGTCGAGGGTGAACTGAGTCAGATACCCATTGTAAGGGAATTCGCTGATGTTTTTCCAGATGAACTTTCGGGACTGCCACCGGATAGGGAGATAGAATTTGCAATCGACTTGGTACCTGGGACGGCACCGATATCCAAGGCGCCTTACCGAATGGCACCAGTAGAGATGAAAGAGCTGATGGTGCAATTGCAGGAACTGTTAGACAAGGGTTATATCAGATCGAGTGTGTCACCATGGGGAGCGCCAGTTCTGTTCGTAAAGAAGAAGGATGGCTCGATGAGGCTTTGTATCGACTACCGTGAGTTGAACAAAGTTACGATTAAGAATAGGTATCCGCTGCCCAGGATAGACGATCTGTTTGATCAACTTAAGGGAGCGAAATACTTTTCAAAGATTGATTTGAGGACGGGCTATCATCAACTAAGGGTGAGGCAGGAGGATATCCCGAAAACGGCATTCAGAACTCGTTATGGACATTTCGAGTTCCTGGTTATGTCATTTGGACTGACAAATGCACCAGCGGCATTCATGGATATGATGAACAGAGTGTTCAAGCAGTATTAATACTTGAATAATAAGCAAATATAATTAGTTGCTAATTACTATTATTGGTAACTAAAGATAATTAGTTAATTATTGTTTATCTAATATTAAATAGTAATTAAATAAAGATAAAGTTAATAAAATAAGGAGATTTAATAACGCATTAACTGAACAATTTTGATAAATTGTCTAAGGGTTAATAAATGAATATTACTTAAGAGAGAGTAATGTTAATTAATTAAAACAATTATAATTAATTGTTTAAGGGATTAATAAGTGTTTATTACTTAAAGGATACATGGCTAATTAATTAGACCATCAACCTAAAAATCAATTAAGTGCCTTATAAAATTTACTATAGTTTATTTACTGTGTGCTATGTGAATTGCTTAATTGTTAAATAAATAGCATAAGTAAGCGTATCGGCGTACAACTACGCAGTACTAATTGATAGACCGACATTATCCATGTTAGGTTCTTCAAGGCCAAATAGTTAAAGCTAGAATTATTTGTAGCTGAGCAAACAGGCAAATTCCTAACCCTAAACTTCTTACATTATTGCAAGTTCCCTAACTCAATCTCGAGTTATTATTTTCGAAGCATGTTAGTGAATAATTATTGTCGATTATTCACATATATACTGATTATTGAGATTCGCACCTCGTGCAATTGAATTCCTATTCTATTGTTATTAAACTGTGAATTGGATTAAAGTTCTTTCAAGTATGAACTGTTTATGAGATAGATCTATGCAATTTGTATCAGCTAGATCAATCATGTCTAAATTTGTTGAATCAAAGGTATTTTAAAAGTTGTTCTTATTAAATTGTTATGGTAAGAACTCTTGGCTGAGAAAAGGATAAATTTGATTAAGGCATGATATCAATGCTGGTTTATTAAGTGTTTATGCATAAATCACGGGGTATGAAAGGCTAATCCCCTTGATTACCAAAACTTTTTAAGAGGTCCAGTTTAAATGCTGAGAACCTTGGCAAATGTCTATGGTTATTTTCAACCACTCAGTAATTGTCATTCAATTATTCGAATATTCAATTGTTGACTATTAATTCATGTTTCTTCACAATTTTATACTGTCGTTGAACATTGAAAGCGAAACTTCCTTCTATTCATGATATATCTCCCTTGTGTATAAACTTGCTAAGCAAACTAGTTGCTTACCCTTGCTATATCATGATTTTTATTTCAGCCAAGGCAGAAACGTCAAAAGGGGACAAAGGAAAAGGGAAGGTGCAAGAATAGTTGTCTGATAGGGCTTATGTATTAGTTATCTAGAAACGTTATTTGGCTATGTGAACTCTTATTGTATTGAGGGTTGTTGGTCGATTTCGCAATCAATAAAACACGCGCAAGTATACGCGGTCCACAAGTAATATAAGATAAGTAAAGTGTCGAACCCACGAGGAATTATGTTAAATAATTACCAAATATCAATCGCTTGTAAAATCAATCTAATTTAAACAATGACAATATGGTTTGTGTTTGTTGTTGATTATACTTAAAATAAAGACAATTTAGAAAGCAAGGTTGCACTAACACGGATAAAGTTCAAGATAAAAAGGTCTAAGATTACAATATCCCCCAACTCTTCATTTAAACATCATACTCTCTCTTGTTTGGTAAATTAGAACAAAAGAATTGCTATCCGAGAAATCACAAGTATATATAAGCCTCTCTCGATGGTCGAATACGTATTTCCTATTGTGGTGTACAGATATATTTCTGTTCTATACACAAGCAAGAATCCCGTATCAAGAACAATTAATAAGACACATGTCACGTAAAATCCCATTAACTATTCTATCAATTACCAACTTTCACAATAGAAATCATTAAGCATGATTCTCAAATGGATACATGTGGTATTTAGGTATATGTCTATCCTAAATACAATCAAATTATCAACCCTCAAGAATAATATATAAGACTCACGTCACATAATCTCATACATTATCCATAAAGAACATCTAATTTTCACATGAATTCATAACTAGGTCTCAACTTATACTTCCTCTCTCAATTCCATATAAGTTACCAAAGTAATTACGGGCCAAGCAATTAATCCTTAATCAAAGGTTATAAACTCCAATTCACAAAATGCCTAATTACCATTCAAGAGAGAGCATTCAATTTAAACTACAAGTTGGGATCCATTGCAATCTTAGAATGAAGAGTTTAGCTCATATTCAATTTCAACATCATCATAGTTTGATTACAGTACATGGTTTGGAACAACAAAATAAGAATAAAGAACTACAACAAATGAAGATACACCCCTTTTGTGATGATATTCCCGAATTAGTGTGATGTAGTTCTTCTTGAGTTGCTCTTCCTTCCTATTTCGTGCTCCTAGCCTCCTTGGTTGATGAAATTCTGATAATCTTTCTTTTAGCTCCTTTGTTCTTCTCTTTTTAGCTCCAAACCCTAGCTTTTTTCCAAGTGTGTAACCAAGCTTGAATAATGCAAATACCAACTCCCTGGATGATTTCTCATCTGAATTCCCTCTCTCCTCATTTTCCCGTTCCTGAAATTCCTCCTCTAGTGCGCCACAATAGCAGAACAGACAAAGCCAGCCGCACCAGAAATCGCGCTCTCGCCCCGGCGAGAAAAACAGCCCGGCGAGCTCGCCCCGGTGAAGAAATTGGCCTTGGAGGCTCGCCCCGGCGAGGAAATTGGCCTGGGGAGCTCGCCGCGGCGAGGTCACATGTCCTGCTGAAATTATCCTTTTGCCCCTGGTCTTGCCAAAAACCACCACGATCGTCCACAACTGTTCCCTGCACAACAAAAGCATAAAATAAGTAAATAGATACTAAAAACACCTAAGGATAGCAAAGAATTGAGTTCAAAGGATAACTAATTCGTAGGTATAAAACCCACTCATCAAATACCCCCAAACTTAAGACTTTGCTTGTCCTCAAGCAAAAACAACGGAGATGAAAAATACACAATGCAACTAATTAAATGAATGCAAATGCATGAACTATAAGCCTAGAGCAGCCAAGATAAGGAAATCAAGCCTCAACAATCAGAAACAAATAACCAACAACATCACAACTGTAGGACTATCAGAAATGAGACACGCACCAAATTTCGCCAAATGATTAACCCTTATGTGTGTGTGTGTGGTCAGAAAGACAGAGTACGCAATGATCACAATTCGATCTAAGAACTATAGTGCTCAAAAGAAGATAAAATAGTCGAGTACCACTACTAGTATCTCACATACTCACTAGCTTTTATTTCACACTCTATTAACTATATTCTATCACAATCACCGAGTGCGTTTTACGCTCCATCTCGATGATAGTTTTATTTACATCTAGATCTGTGCAATGTCTATCTTTATTAGGCTCATCAATGTCACCCATGTAGCAAACTTTCCACCGATGACTCCCAAACCAGATGGTCTTAGGGCACCAAGCGTAGAACACTCCAAAGGGCTTACTTGTTCGAATGACACCGGCCACAAAGATAAAACAGTCTAGATTTGCTCATATCTGTCTATATTTCATTTTTCAATTATAACCAGCATCAAGACAGACATCGAAGCATTAAATAAGCATAGAAGTTAAAATTTATTTTTTTTATTTTTTTTATTTTAAACTATCCTATCTTTTAATGAGCAATAACAGTTTCAAAGATTTGAACATACAATCTCACGTACTCAACAACACTGATATGTGCATTAGTAACTCAAAGGGTTAAAAATTTAAGAAAATTAGGCACGAGCTAGCATTTCTAATATAGCAATTCGGATCCAAAGTGTTGAATATCATAAAAAAATTTATCCATGTCATCATCGGCTCTCCTTAAGTGCGCTGCTCAAAAGCTTTCTAAATGTAATTTTTTTTTTTTTTTAGATCTGACGATGAATATGTACAATAATCATCACACAAATGACAAGAACAGAAATAATCATTAAAAGCAAGAAAAGTCATTTTGATGATATTATAAATGCTTAATTATAACATAAGTTTGAAACATACTACGTGCATGCAAAACTACAACTAAATGCAGCATACTAAAATACTATAACTTAAAACTAAAAGCTTTAAACACCCCCGAACTTGGAAATAACAATGTCCTCATTGTAGAAAAGATAAAGACATGAAGAACAGAGGACTTCCCTATGATATCACTCGGCGGGGTCATCCTCCACCTCCTCGACGTCAGAGTCGGATGGTGGGAAAGGCGGCAGCGGTGTAGGCATGGGGAAAGGAAGTGGAGGTGCACTCGGGTACTGTGCTGCTAGAACCGCGCTGAAACTAGTGGTGAAGTTCCACATGTGCTCCTGCCTCTCTGCAATGCGCTGATTCTGCCTCTTTAGCCTCCTCTCTAGCCTCTTAGCTCGACTGTCAATAAGTAACTGGAGGCTGCGGATTTGAGTGCTGAATTTTGCCTTAGGCCGTGATGAACCGGCAGGCAGCTGAGTATCCTCCTCCTCCTCGGAAGTAGCCTCAATAATAAAGCCTCGGCCACGAGGATGCGACTCGGCTCCATCCCAAACCTTGTACCTCGCAATCAGCCTGTGGTCGAGAAGCTGTGATGGCTGCTGTGTTACCTCATCATCTCGCCACTGCACCCCCGCCTGTCTACACAGTCCACAAATGAGGGAGGGGTGAGGTAGTCCGCCCTGAACATTACCCCTCAGAAGCCGGCGGATACTACCCTCGATGATGTTCCCTACATCAATTGAGAAATCCATAACAATAGCGTATAATAACGCTACCTTCTCCTTCGAAACATCGCTCACGTGCTGGGAAGGCATGAGCTTGGCACTCAGGAAGGCGTACCAAATCTTTCCATACAGGCTGAGGTCCTTGCTGGGGAAGAGAGAAGCACCTCTATCTCGCCTAGTGATCCATGTGGTACCTGGTTTGCACAACTCAGTTACAATCTTGTCAAAATCAGGCTGCGAGCGAATGAACTCTGTGTACTGGCATAATGCAGGAGGCACCAAGTTGTAGTAGTGATTAATTGCCTGTGCGCTGAACGGTACCCTCATCCCCCTGACTATGGCCTCAAAAGGCTGCCTGTCCTGAGCGTTGGCATAGAACTCCTGTACCACAGGAACCACTGCTGGGTCGGGGTGGTGGGTGAAAGTGTCCCACACCCTCTCATCAATCTGCTCCCAAATCTCTCCATCAACCCCTCTCTCTGGCCTGAGTCCTCGCTCGGGAGTTAGAGCTTTACCCGTGATGAAGTCATCAAATCTGTCTGCTGCCTCGGCACTAATAAATTTACTGTGGTCATATTTCCTGGGTGGTGCGGAGGAGGATCCCTCAGTACGAGATCTCTTAGGCGGCATGGTAGCAACAAAGCAGAAATTCTTTTTTTTCAAAACAGTCCCAAACACTGATTTCAACTCACTGATAAACAGAAATTCCCCCAAACTTGAATTTTTCACAAACCAAAATTTCCTGCAAGAATACTCAATATGCACAGAATATATTCCCAATTCTCCAGTTGAGCCAACACAAACTCAACTGGGTACTCAATATCAACCAATTCAACAATTTGCAGAAAAGTTACAATTCAAAATATGAACACTTGACAATCCCAGATTAATATTCACTGAAATCAATTTTTAACTACTGACTATCCAGATGCAATCTCAACAATAATTACAACTAGAAGCGCGAAAACTGCAGGAAGTCACAAAATCCTCTAGTACTTGGCTTCTGTCAGTTGGTGGGTGTGAAGAAGGAGGAAGTGCCTGCTTGAATTCCCAAAATTGCAGCTTGAATCCTCACTGAGATGTAATGAGACCGAATCCCAACCCCAATTCTTCCAACTAATTGACCTAATTCGAATGGTGTTGATGATGGTGACTGTAATGGTGGAATTGATTGAAAACCCAAATTGGAAGTGGATTTCGTGTGAAAAAGGGTTGCTCAATCCTTAGATTAGTTGAAATCGAGAGTGGGATGTGGCTAGGGTTGGATTTCGAGTGCTTGGGTCATTTTGGGGGAGAAGTATCAGGTTGCAGAAGAATGGGAGTGAAGGAGAATGGAGCAGGTTCGAACGGGAGGGAGTTTTTTAGGTTCTGCAATTCCGTGTCTCTCGTCGGGGCGAGAGTTTCCCTTATGTTTTTCTCGCCGGGGCGAGCTCTCGCCGGGGCGAGAGATTCCAAGTATAAAAACCTCGCCGCGGCGAGCCCCCCTGCTGAAGCAAAAATTTGATTTTTGAAATTTTCATCCAGGGACCATGCCTAATATCAACTCCCTGCATCCCTGCAACCTACAAAACATACATTAGAAACAATGGGCCAAAAATGACCCTCAAAAGTGACTCAGTGCTAAAAATCCAAAACTAACACACAATATACTAAATATGAAAAACTTAAAAACTAACTAACATGGAAAATACAATAATTAAGACACACAACTGAATCATAAAAGGATACGGAAGATGGTGGGTTGCCTCCCACCGAGCGCTTGGTTTTGAGTCCTCGGCCCGACTCCACATCCATTCAAGGCTAATCGGCTAAAGTGATCGAGGTCTTCTGGCGAGCGAAGCCGCCACCCCAATAATGCTTAAGGCATTGCCCGTTAACTTTGAATGTCACTTCCGGATTATCACCATAGACTTCAACAGCTCCGTGTGGGAATGCGTGCTTGACAGTGAAAGGACCCGACCAACGCGATTTGAGCTTTTCGGGAAAAAGCCTCAATCTAGAGTTGTACAGCAATACTGCTTGGCTAGGCTCGAATTTTCTGTCAACAATCTTCTTATCATGCCACCTCTTTACCTTTTCCTTGTACAAATTTGAATTTTCATAAGCTTGTAGTCGGAACTCATCAAGTTCATTGAGCTGAAGAAGCCTTTTCTCACCTACAGCTGTGAGGTCAAAATTCAACTTTCTAATGGCCCAAAACGCCTTGTGCTCAAGCTCAACCGGAAGATGGCATGCCTTGCCATAAACAAGCTGGTATGGTGACATACCAATGGGTGTTTTAAAAGCCGTTCTGTACGCCCATAGTGCATCATCCAGCTTTGTTGACCAATCTTTTCTTGTGGGGTTGACGATCTTTTCCAGGATTTTCTTCACTTCTCTGTTGGAAACCTCCGCTTGTCCATTGGTCTGGGGGTGATAAGCAGTAGCAATTCTATGAGTGACCCCATATTTTCCCAAAAGGGCAGCAAAATGTTTATTGCAGAAGTGACTCCCTTCATCACTAATCATAGCCCTCGGAGTACCGAATCTTGTCAAGATATTCTTTTGAAGGAATTTCAGCACTACCTTGGAATCATTAGTGGGAAATGCGGCTGCCTCCACCCATTTAGATACATAATCTACTGCCAAGAGAATGTATAGATTGTTGAAAGAGGGTGGAAATGGCCCCATAAAGTCTATACCCCAAACATCAAAGACTTCAACCTCCAGGATCATGTTTAAAGGCATTTCGTGCCTTTTGGAAATGTTCCCCATCCGTTGACATCTATCACATTTTAGCACAAACTGATGAGCATCCTTGAACAAAGTTGGCCAAAAGAACCCTGCTTGCAACACCTTAGTGGTTGTTTTCTCACCTCCGTAGTGTCCTCCATATAACGAATCATGACAGTGATGGAGAATGCTCTCGACCTCGCTCTGTGGAACACACCTTCGAATCATTTGGTCCACACAATGCTTGAACAAATATGGCTCATCCCACATATACCTATTAACGTTATGAAGAAACTTTTTCTTTTGCTGCCACGATAAGTCCGGTGGGAGTGTGTTACTAACCAAGTAGTTAGCAAAATCAGCATACCAAGGTATTTCGCCTTGAACCACAAACAGCTGTTCATCCGGGAAAGATTCATTTATTAGAACTTTGTCTTCCTTATCAAGACCCGGATTCTCCAATCTAGATAGATGGTCTGCTACTTGGTTATCAGTTCCCTTTCTGTCCCGAATCTCCAAGTCAAACTCTTGCAGCAATAAAATCCATCGAATCAATCTCGGTTTAGCATCTTTCTTTGCAATGAGATACCGAATAGCTGAATGATCCGTGAATACAACCACCCTTGTTCCAATCAAGTAAGATCGAAACTTGTCAAATGCATAAACTACTGCAAGCAACTCCTTCTCAGTAGTGGTGTAATTGAGCTGTGCATCAGTTAAGGTTTTGCTGGCGTAGTAAATAGCATGAAAAACCTTCTCCTTGCGCTGTCCCAAAACAGCCCCAACCGCATAATCACTGGCATCACACATCAATTCGAAGGGTTTTGACCAATCCGGAGCAATGATCACTGGTGTAGTGGTTAATTTCTTCTTTAGAAGCTCAAAAGCGATCAAGCACTCTTTATCAAACTTGAATGGCACATCTTTCTCTAATAGACTGCATAAAGGCTTTGTGATCTTAGAAAAGTCCTTAATGAATCTTCGGTAAAACCCCGCATGTCCCAGAAAACTACGAATGCCCTTCACTGAGGTTGGTGGAGGTAAATTTTCAATTGTTTCAAGTTTTGCTCTATCTACCTCAAGACCCTTTGATGACACTTTATGCCCAAGTATTATCCCCTCTTGTACCATGAAGTGGCATTTTTCCCAGTTTAGAACTAGATTTTCCAAGCAGTTGTCAAATGAATCACCAAACACTGAGAAGTCATCCATGAAAACTTCAACATTGCGTTCTACCAAATCTGAGAAAATAGCCATCATGCACCTTTAAAAAGTGGCTGGTGCATTACACAATCCGAATGAGACCCTTCTAAAAGCAAAAGTACCAAATGGGCATGTGAAGGTAGTCTTTTCTTGATCTTCTGGAGCAATAGCAATCTGATTATATCCCGAATATCCATCCAACAAGCAATAGTACTCATGTCCAGCTAGTCTATCCAACATTTGATCAATGAAGGGTAATGGGAAATGATCCTTTCGAGTTGCTTTGTTAAGCCTCTTGTAATCCATGCACACCCTCCAACCAGTTACTGTTCTTGTTGGAATCAATTCATTATTCTCATTGGCTACAACTGTCATGCCTCCTTTCTTGGGTACACACTGAACTGGGCTCACCCATGCACTGTCAGAGATAGGATAAATTATTCCAGCATCTAACCACTTCAAAATCTCTTTCTTTACCACTTCCTTCATGATTGGGTTGAGTCTCCTCTGATGTTCCACAGTGGGCTTACTATCATCTTCCATCAAGATTTTGTGCATACAGTAAGATGGGCTTATTCCCTTGATGTCGGCGATGGTCCATCCAATAGCAGATTTGTACTCCCTAAGAACCCGCAACAACTTGCTTTCCTGAAACTCGTTAAGCACAGATGCAATAATAACAGGTAAAGTAGCTGAATCACCTAAATATGCATACCTGAGATGGTTAGGCAAGGGTTTTAGCTCAAGTGATGGAGGTGTCTCAAGGGATGGTTTCAACCGATCTGTAGCATTCTCAGCATGTTCAAGAGATTCAAACGGAATTTGAAACTTGCTCCCCCGTGGCACTGTATCTAAAATCTGTATATATTCAACCAAATCTGGATCTACTATGTCAAACTCTCCCAGAAGTGCAGTTTCTAATGGATCATTGTTTAACACATTCAAAAACTCGTCATTCACAGCTTGCTCGATAACATCCACATTAAAACATTCTTCCTCATCCGAAGGGAATTTCATGGCCTTAAATACATTGAAGGTCACTTCTTGATCCTGAACCTTCATAGTGAGCTCTCCCTTTTGCACATCGATTAAAGTTCTTCTAGTGGCTAAAAATGGTCTCCCCAGAATAATAGGAATGTTTTTATCTTCCTCATAATCTAAGATGATAAAATCAGCCGGAAAGATGAATTTATCCACCTTGACAAGAATGTCTTCAACAATTCCCCTTGGGTATGTAACCGACCTATCGGCAAGCTGAAGAGAAATGTTTGTAGGCTTTGGTGCAGGCAATCCCAACTGAGTATACACGGATAATGGCATGAGATTAATACTAGCACCCAAGTCACACAAACATTTGTTGAAAGAAAGGCTACCAATAGTACACGGTATAGTGAAGCTGCCTGGATCTTTCAACTTGGGAGGTAGCTTTCTTTGCAGCACGGCACTACATTCCTCTGTCAAAGCCACTGTCTCAAAGTCATTTAGCCTTTTCTTCCTAGACAGAATTCCTTTCATAAATTTGGCATAGCTAGGCATCTGTTCTAAGGCCTCTGCAAAAGGAATGTTAATTTGTAGCTTCTTGAAGACCACCAGGAATTTGGCAAACTGTTTATCCAACTTTTGCTTCTGCAATCTCTGAGGGAAAGGTACTGGTGGATACACTTTTGGAGTAGGCTCAACACTAGGTTTATCTGTGGTATCTTTCTGCCCTGACTCAGGTGGTACACTGCTGTCCATTTCCTTAGAAAAATCAGCATTAGTCAAGTCCGAAGGAGAGCTTGAGTGGGCTGCCCCCTTTTGCAATTCGGGCTCCTGTAAGGTTTGTTTACCACTTCTGAGAGTTACTGCCTGACATTCCTCTTTCCCATCTCTTCTTGGATTAGTCCTCTGAGTTACTAGGAAGAGATCCCTGAGGTCTATTTGACATGGAACTAGCCATCTGCCCAATTTGATTTTCAAAAGCCTTAAGTGCTGCTGCTTGGTTTTTAATCAAGATATCTTGGTTAGCCATGTGTTTCAATATCAACTCCTCAAAATATGATTTTCTCTCTGGTTGTGGTTGTGAGGTTTGAGCTGCATGATGTTGTTGAGGCTGATTTTGGAACCTTGGTGGATGATGTGGCTTAGGAGCTTGCTGAAAATTTTGATTGTTGCTCCATGAAAAGTTAGGATGGTTCCTATTTCCAGCATTGTAAGTGTTTTGGTACTGATTTGGCGGTCTATGTTAGCTACTTACAAACTGAACTGCCTCGTGGTCAAATGGGCATTGGTCATTGGCATGTGTCCCTGCACAAACTTCACAAACAACAGCCACCTGTTGTACTTTTGAGTCAGTCAAGGAATCAATTTTCTTTGACATTGCTGCCATTTGAGCTGCTAAGGCTGTGATGGCATCCACCTCTAATACACCGGCTACCTTTGGTTGACTCATCCTAGCAGTAGGCCATTGGTAGTTATTTGCAGCCATAACCTCCAACAAATCAAGTGCTTCCCCATAATTTTTAGCCATAAAACATCCTCCCGCAGCTGCATCTAAACTAGATCGATTGTGAGATCCTAATCCATTGTAGAAGGTATTCAATTGCATCCATGGAAGGAATCCATGATGTGGGCATCTCCGAAGCAAATCTTTAAATCTTTCCCAAGCTTCATACAATGATTCTCCATGGTGTTGTTCAAATGTAGCAATTTCATTTCTCAATCTAGCAGACTTTGCAGGAGGGAAGAACTTTGCCAAAAATTTTTGCGCTAAGTCTGACCATGTAGTGATGGATCCCGGTGGCAATGAGTGAAGCCAACTCTTAGCTTTATCTCTCAAAGTGAACGGAAAAAGTCTAAGTCTCAAAGCATCATCCGTCACTCCAACAAATTTGAAAGTATCACATATCTCAATGAAGCTCAACAAATGCTCATTAGGGTTGTCATTAGCCAAACCCCCAAACTGTAACGAATTTTGCACCATTTGTATTGTTCCCGGTTTAATTTCAAAGGCATTTGCAGTTATTGCCGGTCTTGTGATACTAGACTGTAAATCACTTATCTGCGGCGTTACATAGTCTCTCAATGCTTTTTGTTCCTCTGCCGCCATAGTTTCTTGATTGTTAGAATCCCTGATTCTTTCTCTTCTTAGTCTTCGGGTATTTCTCTCGATCTCGGGATCGTAAGGAAATAACTCAAGACTTTGTGATCGGCGCATACAACTCAAGGGTACCTAAGCAATCAAGTAAATAAAATTAAAAACAAGTCTAAATTAAGATCAATTCAACTATAATCAATATTGGTAAAATTATTGTAAAATAATTCCCCGGCAACGGCGCCAAAAACTTGTTGGTCAATTTCGCAATCAATAAAACACGCGCAAGTATACGCGGTCCACAAGTAATATAAGATAAGTAAAGTGTCGAACCCACGAGGAATTATGTTAAATAATTACCAAATATCAATCGCATGTAAAATCAATCTAATTTAAACAATGACAATATGGTATGTGTTTGTTGTTGATTATACTTAAAATAAAGACAATTTAGAAAGCAAGGTTGTACTAACACGGATAAAGTTCAAGATAAAAAGGTCTAAGATTACAATATCCCCCAACTCTTCATTTAAACATCATACTCTCTCTTGTTTGGTAAATTAGAACAAAAGAATTGCTATCCGAGAAATCACAAGTATATATAAGCCTCTCTCGATGGTCGAATACGTATTTCCTATTGTGGTGTACAGATATATTTCTATTCTATACACAAGCAAGAATCCCATATCAAGAACAATTAATAAGACACATGTCACGTAAAATCCCATTAACTATTCTATCAATTACCAACTTTCACAATAGAAATCATTAAGCATGATTCTCAAATGGATACATGTGGTATTTAGGTATATGTCTATCCTAAATACAATCAAATTATCAACCCTCAAGAATAATACATAAGACTCACGACACATAATCTCATACATTATCCATAAAGAACATCTAATTTTCACATGAATTCATAACTAGGTCTCAACTTATACTTCCTCTCTCAATTCCATATAAGTTACCAAAGTAATTACGGGCCAAGCAATTAATCCTTAATCAAAGGTTATAAACTCCAATTCACAAAATGCCTAATTACCATTCAAGAGAGAGCATTCAATTTAAACTACAAGTTGGGTTCCATTGCAATCTTAGAATGAAGAGTTTAGCTCATATTCAATTTCAACATCATCATAGTTTGATTACAGTACATGGTTTGGAACAACAAAATAAGAATAAAGAACTACAACAAATGAAGATACACCCCTTTTGTGATGATATTCCCGAATTAGTGTGATGTAGTTCTTCTTGAGTTGCTCTTCCTTCCTATTTCGTGCTCCTAGCCTCCTTGGTTGATGAAATTCTGATAATCTTTCTTTTAGCTCCTTTGTTCTTCTCTTTTTAGCTCCAAACCCTAGCTTTTTTTCCAAGTGTGTAACCAAGCTTGAATAATGCAAATACCAACTCCCTGGATGATTTCTCATATGAATTCCCTCTCTCCTCATTTTCCCGTTCCTGAAATTCCTCCTCTAGTGCGCCATAATAGCAGAACAGACAAAGCCAGCCGCACCAGAAATCGCGCTCTCGCCCCGGTGAGAAAAACAGCCTGGGGAGCTCGCCCCGGCGAAGAAATTGGCCTTGGAGGCTCGCCCCGGCGAGAGCTCGCCCCGGCGAGAGCTCGCCCCGGCGAGGAAATTGGCCTGGGGAGTTCGCCGCGGCGAGGTCACATGTCCTGTTGAAATTATCCTTTTGCCCCTGGTCTTGCCAAAAACCACCACGATCGTCCACAACTGTTCCCTGCACAACAAAAGCATAAAACAAGTAAATAGATACTAAAAACACCTAAGGATAGCAAAGAATTGAGTTCAAAGGATAACTAATTCGTAGGTATAAAACCCACTCATCAAGGGTATGTTTTAAGTTAAGGTTAAAGAACCTTGGGACCATGATTGTAAGACTTTATTACTATTTCGATAAACAATGTATGTTTATTATTCCACATTAGTTAGAAAGTATGTTTGTTGTTGAGTATCGTGAACACCGAATTCGAGGTTAGGAGACCCGGATTTGGGGGCGTCACAGTCTCCATCATATACAATTTCCTTTCCAATTCCTTCGAACATTTCACCTCCAATTCAATTCTCGCCATTTCTTTTATTAGCTCATCTTGAGCCGTTAACATTGACAATTTTTTCTGACCCTTTCTACTTCACTACAACAAAAAAGGCTATCTGCGACCACCTATCAGCGACCGCGAGCGGTCGCATATGGCTATTAGCGACCGGGTCCGGTCGCTAATCGCAGTCGCAGATAATCTGGTCGCTGGCTGCACATCGGCGACCAATAACCGCGACCGACGTATCTGCGACCGCCAATAGCGACCGAATCGGTCGCCAGATTGTGTCAGGCGGCGTCAGCTTTAGCGTGACGTGGAGCCACATGGCAGCGACCGGCATCAGCGACCGCATGCGGTCGCTAATAAGAAAATAAAATAAAATTCATTTCCGGTCGCTGATAATTAATAGCGACCGACATCGGTCGCTGATACTAAAATTAAAAAAAAAATATTTTATTTGTTTGTGGATTTTCCAAAAAAATTGACCTGTTATGTACCTGCTTTTATCCCAACACATAGCAATTTATATACAATCCAAATCCATAGGTGCATCCATACAATAAGAACAACACAATAAATATATATAAACATCCATTCATCACAAAAACATAATAAAGTATCGTATCGGCTGAAATTTATATACAAATGAATATAAAACGTCCGTACATTCAGTCAGTAAAAAATAAATAATGGCAAATGTCTGGGCAGCATCAAATATCGTCCGAATGGGGCTGTAACAAAAGAATAACACATGTTAAATATGTATTAGTGAATGTAAAGTTAAACTAAACATGCAAATATAAACATGAAGCTAAACAATGACAGGATTACCTCATCCTGATGTTGTGCTGCTCTAGCCACTGCATCTGCTAGCTCCTCGGGACTCAGGGACTGCAGATGCCCGCCAAGTGTAAGAAGCAGAGTGCGATCTTGACATATAGCTCTCACACAGTCAGCGGGAGTGTGCGGCGTAGGATGACACGAGGACTGAGTAGACTGACTAGCAGAGCTGCCCGTGCCGCTGATAGTCGGTCGTCGTCGTTGTCCTTGGCCTTTGACATAGTTCTTCTTGACAACCGACGCCCTCTCCCACAACTCCTGATCAATCGACGGCCGCGGGGTGCCTTCAGGATAACGCTCGTCCATTAGGCTGTTATAAGTATCCTGTCAGCATTTTAAAAATAAATTAGTTAAAAATAAATATAAAATGCTTAAGAATGACATACATATTTATAAACATATTAAAGTTATAAAAACAAATTACAGCTATCTGGACAGCCTCAGGCAAACCATCGCGGGTGGCCACGTACACATCCAGCCAATTAATAGGCTGATCCTGAGTCCGAGTTTCCTATAAAACATGTCTATATATTAATATATAAACATGTGATATACTATACTAATTATTGACAGTTGTAAAATACGTACCCGTGCAGCAATATGCTGCAGCTGTGATATACTGCCGCCCCTATATGTGCCTTTTGCCTTGGCACCTTCAGGTACACCTGAGGCTCTGTTAGTGGCGGCAGTCTTAACGTCTTTTATTCCAGCTCTCACCCCGCCACAGCTCACACATATCAGCCCATATGGTCGGCGCGCACCACCAGGGGCTATGCTCGTGCATGTATTGCTCACCCTCCCCTGGATGGTCGACTGATGCATTATTCAGGGCTTTCTGTCGTTCCTTGTTCAAGTTATCTTTTGTTCGGACGACACACTTTTGCCAGAACAATGTCTGTATTATTGATGCATGTGCGTCGTCCCATCTATACCTCTTCTGCAAATAAAACAACAATAATAATATTAAGACGATGATAATATAATCCAACACTAATAAACAATATTAGTTCATTTTTTGCATTATCTGTTAGAATTAAATAAATTATACCTGAAATTCAGCCCAAACTGCATCCTTATGGGCGAGAGGTGTGCTCGCCCACGTAATCACCGGCGTAGGCCAGTTCTGTAAGCATAATTGTGAAATGCACTTCACAATCTTGTTATCTTGAAAATCCCTATAATATACAATAATTAATATACATTAAAGATAATATTAGTATATATCTACAACATTAACGATCATATTGGAGATTGGTTATATGTAATAGCTAGATAACGTACGTGCTGTCCGGAGGAGGTCTGATCTGTATAAGAATGCGGTCATCTGGATTACTCGGGGCCTTCGGGACATGATTAGGCCCCCGACCTAAGCCGCGCTTTTTTAGCGGGGCTTCAGAAGACATCTATAAATACAAAATTATATGAAACAACTAAGAAGGAAAAAATATCACCAAAATCACACAAAGGAAATATTAAAAAAAAATTACCCATGCTTCTAATTTATTCTTCATTTTTATTTATTAAAGTTAGTAATCTTTATTTTGGGAAAGAGGGAGTATTAAGGAGAATACATGACTACATTGTCAAGATACATGACTACATTGTCAAGAAAAGGCCATATAAAATTGTTATCAACTGGCTACCACTCTAGAAAAGAAAAGAAGAGAAATGGAATCCAACTTTCGAAAAAAATAAAAAAGATTTTAAGATTTGTTAAAATAATCTTAATATTTCTTTGAACAATCATAACTTAATCAAATTCTAATAAATTTTGTTAAGCACGTCCACTTAGTTTGATGCACTTATCTTCTCAATACAAATAATAATATCTTCTATTACTAAAATGACAGCATAGATTATTTGCAATTTTTAAATTGAGTTTAAAAGAAGAAGAGAAGCTCGATTATGCATTTGTTTCCTATAAATTAATTGTTATCTTTCTCAAAAAAAAAAGATTTTGATTCCACAAAGTACAGACTGTAATATCAGACACACTTTGGTTATTTTAAAACAATTTTGGAAAACAAAATTTGACTGCTCTAAAGTTTAAATTGAACATAAATAGTAGATGGAAGAATGGTTACATCTCAAAATCAAATTGCCATAATAACGAAACTGAACAATTAATACATGAGCGCATGATGGGTAGTTTTACCTTAGCTTGTTGCCACCAACAATTGTCTTTGCACATGGGATTTGATTGTTATGGACATGAGCAGAGACAAATTACCATAAATGTTTCTATTCCAGTTAATTCAAAACAATTACATAAAAGCAAAATTACCAAGAATAAATGTCTAACGTAATTGTTCATCGATTACTGAAGCAACTCTATAAATTAAATTTTCAATTTCTCTCTTCCAAATATCAAAAACACAAATAGGGCATTATACTCAGATGATGAAAATTTCAAACAATAAATTTCAGTACAAGGAAAATTTATACAAGGAAACCATACCCGATGGAACGACAGAACGGGGCGACGACGACGACGTGGGCAGGTCCGGCGACGGGGAGGAGGCGGCGGCAGTAGGTCCGGCGACGGGGAGGCGACAGCAGGTCCGGCGTTGGGGCGGCGGCGGCAGCGACGGCGTCTCAGCTCTCTTCTCCCTCTTCTCCCTCTCTTCTTTTTATTTAATTTCTTCTTCGTCTGATGAGATGGCCTGGTTCTGTTCGATTGACTGGGAGTTAAATGCATCAGCGACCGCTATCAGCGACCGGGGGCGGTCGTTGTTTTTCAGTGACGTGGCTTTATTAGCGACCGCATTCGGTCGCTGTTACCAATTTGGTCGCAGTTAGTCTTCCCGCGAACAATTGAGCCAATTTTTTGGGCGGCAAAATTGACTTAGCGACCGAGCAGCGACCGCATGCGGTCGCTGATATTAGCCAGCGACTAGATATATGTTCAGTCGCTAATATCGGTCGCTAGTAATAACATTAGCGACCGGATAGTGCGGTCGCTGAAATATTTGGTCGCTGTTGACCAATTTTCTTGTAGTGCTTAAGGCGTCGGCCACCACATTCGCTTTACCCAGGTGATATAGAATTTCACAATCATAGTCTTTGATCAATTCTAACCACCTCCTTTGTCTCATGTTCAACTCCTTCTACGTGAAGATATATTTCAGACTCTTGTGGTCTGTATATATTTCACACTTCTCGCTATACAGGTAATGCCTCCAAATCTTCAAGGCAAATACCACTGCTGCTAACTCTAGATCATGAGTAGGGTATCTCTTCTCATAATCTTTCAACTGTCGTGGCGCGTACGCAATGACCTTCCCGTGCTGCATAAGCACGCATCCTAGTCCTTTATGCGACGCATCACTATACACCATAAAATTTCCTGTATCATCTGGTAAGGATAACACAGGCGTCTCACTCAACCTTTTCTTAAGCTCCTGAAAGCTCTCCTCACATTTCTCCATCCATACGAACTTAACTGTCTTCCTCGTCAAATTAGTTAACGGGATAGCTATAGTAGCCCGCTAACCCTAAGAAACTCCGTACCTCCGTTGGTGTCTTTGGTTGTTCCAAATTAATCACCACCTCCACCTTTGTTAGATCTACAGATATCCCCTCCTTATCAATCACATGGCCCAAAAACTGGACTCTTTCTAGCCAAAATTCACACTTCGAGAATTTCGTGTATAACTTTTCCCTCCTCAGTGTTTCCAACACTATCCTAAGATGTTTGGCATGATCCTTCTATGTCTTTGAATAGACCAAGATATCATCTATGAATACCACTACAAATTTATCTAAATATGGTTTGAATACTCTATTCATTAAATCCATAAATGCAGCTGGCACATTTGTCAATCCGAATGACATCACCAGGAACTCGTAATGGTCGTAACGAGTCCTGAATGCCGTCTTCGGAACATCTTCTGCTCTCACCTTCAACTGGTGATACCCCGCCCTTAAGTCTATCTTTGAAAAGTACCTTGCCCCTTTCAATTGATCAAAGAGATCATCTATCCTGGACAACAGATACTTATTCTTGATCGTTACTTTGTTCAACTCCCTATAGTCGATACAAAGTCTTAACGATCCATCCTTCTTCTTCACAAACAACACTGGTGCTCCCCATGGAGACACACTTGGTTGAATATGCTTTTTCACGGTGACTCAGCTTAGCGATGGAATTAGTCGCTATAGGGCGGTCGCTGATATATCGATCGATAATAGTGGTTGCTGGTGTACACCCAGCGACCAGATTATATGCGACGCAGTCAGTCGCTGATACGCATCTGCGACCGTTTGCGGTCGCAGATAAGACTTTTTCTTGTAGTGATTATTGGATGCATGTAGTGTTATATTCAGCTCTGTATTTCTATCCAGTAGAGTGTACACCATAGCCCCTAGATGGGTTAGGGCTTCCTAAATCTCAGGATCTATATAGCTATCCTCTAATCCTTCCTTAGTCGGTACGGCTTCAGCTAGTATAGCCTCAGCCAGTATAGTCTCAGCTACTGCACACTCCCTAGCAAACCAGTAGTTGTAACTCCATCTAACGTAGCATGTATACTGGTTGGCAGCCTGGTATTCTCTTCATGTTCCTCCTAGTGTTCTGAAGGATCCTCGTCTGATTCAGATTCCATATTTGGATCACTCTCTATCAGTACCATGGGCACTGGCTCGGGTAGAGCGGTTAGCTCTTCGCTAACAACATGTATATCTCTAATATCGTCTTCTCCTGACATCTACAATCAAACATTATCTGATGAACACATTAATAAAATATATTTCACATAACAAATAACAGTTCATTTATGTTATTTTTATTTCTTTAATCTTCTTTCGATGAATTTCCTCAATTCATCTCTTACAAACTCTATTTGAGTTTTTTTTTTCTAACTTCTCTAACTATTTTAAGGTTATATCCTAAGGTATCCCCACCTAAGGCTTCTAACCTACAACTCTGATACCAACCTGTGACGCCCCCAAATATGGGTAATCTCAAACTATATTCAGTGTTACACGGTACTAACCATTCAACATAATAAAACTGACTTAAATATAATTACAACTATTACAATATGTTTAACTTATCAATCCTAGGTTCTCAGACCTTTAGAAGTTTCATTACATGATAATAAGTAAGATATTATTACAAACATCCTAACTATTATAATTAATAGTTCTAGCTCTACTCGTTCATTTTTCGCTTGCCCTTGTCCTTACAAGAACCTTCTGTATACTCTGGTTTAACTGAAAACGTTTAATTCCAAGCAAGAATGAGCATTTAATTACCCAGCAAGTAATAACAATTAATAATAACAACATAAATAGGAATTAAACATTTTCTCTAGAGAATACTTTAATAACTGAACAATAGTTGCGAAGACATTGAATCAATTCTGAATAACATAACAGTTCGTTTAAAATTCGAAACAACATATTAACTATTCATGCTGAGCGGTCGAAAGACCAAGAACTTGCTTTTTATTCTTTTGAAAAGGTCTAACAGTAATTCAACTGTAAATTATCATACCTTACGGGCACGGTGGGAGATCAGCCATTTATGCCCTGCGTTGATCAACACTATCTATATCTGTCATCACTGCCTTTTTGGCGTAGTCAGATTAACCGATAAAAATTTTCCAAATAAGGGATGTTCATTCTCAGACTTGAGTCCAAACCAAAATAATTTAGCTGGACAACTCTATCTATTATCAATAATATTTCAAGACTTATAATAAAAGTAGAGAAATATTTCACATTAGTCTAGCCGAATTAAATAGCTTAGACTTGCTTCACAAACATTTCAAGAGTAATAGAACATTAAAGATATGCAATATAGCAAGCTCCAATCAAAGATTTGTGAATCTTGAGAATTCTACATAACATACAAACATTGCACATACCAATAGTTGTACAAGGTTTAAAGAACTTGCATTCAACATATAAATCAAATGAAGTTAGGAAACTTATCTTTTGTGTTGTTTAATCTTTACTTTCGAAGTATCGAAGCACTACGCGATTGGAAGTAAAGCTAGCATCTATAAGAGGTATTACTCTAGTGGTTATTATTTTCATTCTTCTTTATATATTTAGTAAAAATATACTTTTATAAGCAGTTATAATGCCCAAATTATTTTGTGTATATAGTACAAAAGTCTTATTTACAAGCAGTTATAATGTCCGATTTATTTATCTCATATATTAGAAAATATACTTTTATAAGCAGTTACTATGTTCGATTTTCTTCAACTCTTTAGTAAGAATATTCATTTTATAAGCAGTTATAATGCTGAAATTATCTCAAATATAATAACTGAATATTCATTTTATAAGCAGTTATAATGCCCGATTTATTTCAACATAGTAAACGAATATTCATTTTACAAGCAGTTATAATGCTCAATTTATTTTAAATATAGTTGAAAAATATTCATTCTATTTGCAAATATAATGCTGAAATTATTTCATGTATAGTAGAAGAAGTCTTATTTATAAGCGGTTATAATACCCGAAATAAAACTTAAAAGATTTAATCGTTAAATGCTTAATTAGTTTACATGAACTTATAATCATGTAGGATTTACGACGAACGTTTAGACCATTATATTTATCTGTAAAAGATATACGAGGCAAGTTTTCTAACCTGTATAACTTTTTGTTATGCAAGTTTTCTAACCTGTACAGCTTTATATTGTGTAAGTTTTTCTAACCTTGTACAATTATTATTGTGTGCAAGTTTTCTATTCCCTATCTTGTGTAAATCCTCTTATTTGTTGCAAGTTTTCTAACCTTACTCAAGTTATATTTGAGCAAGTTTTCTAACTTCATTCGATTTATGTATTGAATGCAAGTTTCTTATCTTGTACAATTGATTATTGTGTGCAAGTATCTGATGTTTTGCAAGTTTTCTAACTTCATTTAATTTTCATATTGAATGCAAGTTTTCTATTCCTTATCTTATTGCAAGTTTTCTATTCCTTGTACATATATTGTATGAATTCGTTTAAATATTTCGTTCGTGTTATCAATTTTTGTGAAGTTATTGTTTCTTGATTTAGCATAACTTAAGAAATGAATTGTTATTCATATGGAATTGTTGTTGCTTAGTGAAAGCATGAATTGTTGTGTCGAACCAAATTGTTTTGGTAAGACTTCCAGAACTAAGATGAATTACCCCTTTGATGGTCATTACCCCTTTAAGGGTCATATATATGTCGAGTAAATCTCGACATAACGTGTTGTTTGCATGAGTAGGATGATATGCATACACTTAGGATATTGAGGAAGGCTGATCCCCTTCAAAATATCTAAAACCAAACATATTTCTAAGTCTTTATGACTGACAGAAATGGTTGATACGAATCAATAGAGGATATCAACCCTCGGTTAGGCAAAATCGTTGAACTCTATTCTTTCAAATCAATCACAGTGTGTGTATACCTTTAATTAGATCTTTATACTTGCTGAGCTATTTTATGCTCATTCTTGCAAATAATTTCTATTTGCAGCTAAGGAAGTATTACCAGAAGAGTCAGACAGTAAAAGAGAAAGTTAAAGAAGAGCAGTTAGGTCAAGAAAGATATAATTATTGTTGTCTTCTTTTGATAATGTATTGTGTACTTTATATTTAAGTTCGTAGAAGTCATTTAACTATGTTAGATTAACATTATTGGCAATGTCTAGAAAGTTCTGTTAAGGAAAGGGGTTAGGTCATTTAATTGCGCGCCGTTTTAACGGAAAGTTCCCTCTTTCCTGGGAACTGCCTTGTTGCTAATACTGCAAGTCTCGGATAGATAAATGGAGATTTATTTTTAAGTCTTTTAGGACTTATTTGTAATAAGAACAAGTAACCTAAGAATGATGTAACACGAAAGAATGATATTATAATATTATCATTTTTTCGCATTATACTCTGATTATTAGAAGTCAAGATTTCTATAGCAGTATGTAAAAGTTGTACAAGTGAGCACGAAGTCCGACCAAGCAAGCAGGTGGATTTCGGGGCGTCACAATTATTAGGTGTATTTTTAATCGGTAAATTCGATAAGACTAGATGGGGTCAAAATAAAATGGATGATAATGTCTGACAAGACCAGATGGGGTCCAAATAAACGCATATAGTCGTTTAAGCTTGATATGTTATGCATAATATAGGGTATGATAGGCTATCTACCTAGAGTACTTGTAGAGATTATTTACAGTCTTTATAGTTATAAATAGTCTATCGGTTTATGGTAGAAATACTATTAAGCCTTTTGGTAAGGGAGAGAAGAGAAAAAGTTTAAGGTCCTATGACCGCTCAGTATGTCGTTTCAAAAACATTCTAAATGAGAGAAAAGTTATTATTCCTATTTATTCGAAGCTTCTTCACAACTATTGTTCAGTTGTTGAAGTTTTCAAAGAATATGTCGTTATTCATTATGTTATTGATTGCTATTCAACTGTTTTACTTACTGAGCAATCGAATGCTCACTCTTGCTTTAAATAAAACATTTTCAGCTAAGACGATGCGGACCGAAGAAACTGGTGAAGATTTTAAGAAAGAATCAAGTATAGGATTAGTAGGTTATATGCTAGTCTATATGCATTTGTTGTGGCGGATAAAAGTATCATGTATTTAAATGTATTAGTTAAATGATATAATATTCATTATTAATATGTTTTGAAGATTTGAAAGTATTAGAACCTAGGATAGATTGAGATGTATTGTAAGGATTTTTAATTATCTTTCCATTGAAATGAGATTATGGTTATGTCTTAAGACTATATGGGTGAATGTATTGAATAAGTACCGTGACGCATCAAACCCAGGTTAGGAGCCAGACCCAGATTTTGGGGGCATTACAAGTTTCGCCAAGAGGTTGTGGTTATCATAAAAGAAGTATGTTGGACGGGTGCTTGCAAGGTTCAACATGGGTGATGTTAAACCAGTTAGCATACTGCTAGCCAGTTATATTAAGTTGACAAAGTGTATGTGTCCTTTGATGAGTGGGTTTTATACCTACGAATTGAGTATATTTGGCTTGATAATTTATGAGTTCTTAAGTATTTTAAGTTAGTATTAGGTATTTATAGTGTTTTTATGGTATTTTGTAGGAAGAAACAAGGAAACACAATTCGAACATCTTTTGGAGTACAATAAGCCAGCAAACGCAAGAAGGGAAGATTGCAGGGCTTTTAACACTAGGTTGGATGCATGTTCTTAGTTTGAAACTTGAATTTTATTGTAGATCTACTTCTTAGCTTTCCGGAACATCTTGAATCATCAAAATCGGAGTTCGGATGAGAAAGTAATGACTGTTTTACCAACAGACGTTGAACCTCAAAGTTTGGAGTTGCCATTTGCATAGCAGTTCCTTTAAGCCCAATTTCGACTTTGATCCAATCCAAATCTCTCAATTCTCAAAGAATGAAAGTTTTAGCTCTCGTTGAGAGCTTCGATTTGATAGGTGGTAGGCCCCATAACTCCTCCCGGATCAAACGTTATAACCATTTTACCAACAGATGCTGCAACAGAAAATAGTCGGGCGCGGGCGCGCCGGTTCCAAGTGTATTTTGGGTGCAGCCGTGCTGGTCTGTAGAAGGAAAAACTTAGTTTATGCCACTTGGGCACGGGCGCGCTGCTTCCTAGGCTAAATATGGGCACGGCCGCGCTGGGTCGGGTTATTGAAAGGCTTATTTTTTATCCAAATTGAATGGAACAAGGATTGTAACTTCTAGTTAGTTTAGGACTTCAACTAGAACCTATAAATACATGATATGAGGCATAGAATAAGGGAAGTATTGCTACTTTTTGCTAACCCTAGTTTGGGAGAAAGAGATGGAGGCTTGAAGCAATTGCAAGAGCACAAAGGATTCATCGTAGGAGCTAAAGGAGGGACTCGAGGATTGCGTCTATAGATTCTATTCTCTTCTCTATCTTTTATTTTGTATTCTTGAATGCTTTATCAATTGTAGATTATGGATTTTAATTCAATTATGAATTAAATTCTATTTTAAGAGTACAATGGATCTTAATGCGTAACTTTTATTGATATGCTTCCTTGTTAATTATTGTTAATTATTATCGGATTGTCTATTATGATTTGTGATTAATTGCTTAATTGCCTGATCAAAAATTACCGTGGTAATCTATATGAACTCGAGAGATGGATTATAGATTTAGACCTAATTATAATAGCATGTGATTGTGTTTTCTGCATGGTGATGGGATTCATAATTTGTGTCTAGGATAGAGATATACCTATACGCCGCATGTAGTCAGAAAGAGAACATGAGCTTTAAATCCTTTTTAATTGTAATTCACATAGAGATATAGTGAATTAGCTAACTAGGGTTTTCACCTTAATTCTGTCATCTATGAATTTAAGTTGATTTGTTTATGATACATCGAGAGATGGTCTTAAATATTGATGAGTTTTTGATTAACAATCTGGAATAGTTAGCATAACTCAACAAGAAGTGTATTAATTCAAGTGAAACATTAAGAAAAATTGTAATCTTAAACCTTTTTATCTGAATTCAATTCTTGGTAGTTAGTGATTAGTTAGTTTAGTACTTTATTATCTAAAATTCACAATCTTAATCAGTTGTTTAAATAAAGTTAATTTGATTATGAGTTAGTAATTAGTAATTATTATTAAATAATTTCTCGTGGGATTGACAACTCTCTTATCATTATATTACTTGTGGACTGCGTATACTTGCGTATTTTGCTAGTATAGATTTAGGTAAACATCCTTATACTAAGGAAGAGAGAGATGATATGGTAGCAGTTCCTTACTCCTTTGTTGTAGGGAGTCTTATATATGCGATGGTTTGTACGTGACCAGATATTGCTCATGCAGTTGGCGTTGTGAGCAGGTATTTGCTAAATCCTGGTAGAGAAAATTATAAAGCAGTTAAGTGGATTCTTAAATACTTGAAAGTTACTTCCAGTTTGTGTTTGAGTTTTTGTGGTTCGAATCTAGTCTTAGAGGATTTTGCAGATGTAGACATGGCAGGTTCTGAAGAGAAGAAGTCTAGTTCGGGGTACTTGCTTACTTTAGCAGGGGGCTATATTATGGCAGTCCAATTTATAGAAGTGTATTGCTTTGTCTATAATTGAGTCAGAATATATTGCCGCTACGGAAGCAAGCAAGAAGATGTTATGGTTAAAACGGTTCCTCCAAGAGTTAGGTTTAACACAAGATGATTATGTAGTTTATTGTGATAATCAGAGTACAATTGACTTAACCAAGAACGCCACTTATTATAATCATACCAAGCACATTGATGTTTGTTCTCACTGGCTACGAGAAGTGATGGAAAAGGAATTGACGAAAGTGAAGAAAGTTCATACCGACAAAAACCCCTCAGACATGTTGACAAAAGTTGTGACTCGCGATAAGCTTGAGCTTTGCAAGGAGTTGGTCGAGATGGACTCCAAGTGATGGGGTCACGGTGGAAGCCCCCCTCTCATAGATTTAGAGGGTGAGATTGTTGGGTTTGTGGGTGCAAACCCATGAGATTATCCTACTTAAAATTGGGAGTATTTTTTTTATTTTATTGTGTATGTGATACATGGGATCAAAACTCATTAATTGGGAATCAAGTTTTGGTCAAGTGCTTACTAAAACTGCATGAATGCATGTGTGTCACGATTAAGCAAATTCCTAAAGGAATTGGTTTTGATTTGGAATGGGTAGATATCCGTATGGGGCCAAGGTTAAAAGGAATATGGATTCCTTTATTTTTTGAAGCTAAATTGAAAAGTGATTCACGGTGGGTTCATCCCAAAACCGAATTGAAGTCATGATATATTGAAGTGTGTGTGTGTGTGTGTGTGTATATATGACTTATCATGTGGCATAATGATGAGTGGGTTTTATACCTACGAATCGGGTCTTGTTAGACTTAATTATTGTGGTCTTTAAGTGTTTTTAGGATTATTTCATTTGTTTTTGTGTTTATTTATTGTAGGATGGAGTTGGAGGGACATAGAAGTCATTTGGTGAAGAAAAGAATTAAAAAGGATTAAAATTTGAGCTGAGTGGCATTTTTGTAATTACTGGGACATGACCTAGCGCCAGCAGCGCTAGGGCAAGCGCCAGCAGCGCTACACAAGACCTTAGCTACTGCACCCAAGCGCCATTAGCGCCCACCCAAGCGCCAGCAGCGCTAGGCCACGTTTTTGGGTACCAAAGTTCAGCTGGAGGAGGAAAAGGAAGCCAATTCTGAAGAGGATTCTAGTCCATATTGATCAGATAGTGAGAAGGAAACCCTAAGAATAAAAACGTGGAGACTTTTAGTAATATTATGATGGATTCTATTTCTTCTAGAGATAGTTTTTAGAGAGATATTCTGTGGATTACTTTTGTTCGAGCACTGGATTTTGATGTGGATTGAACTTTACTTTGGATTTTATTCTTCAATTGGGTTTGATCAATCTAATTTTTCTTATTTCAATTGATTGTTTATTCTCCATGTATAGTTTTGATCCCATAATGGCGTTTGGTTCAGACATGAACTAATCTCCATTATGGGATTCTAACGGATTTTAATATGTAGTTTAATTATAAGCTTGATTGTTAGCTTGTGTTATATATCATAAGGAACTTCTATCATGATTGTTTTGCATGCATGAATGCTTGATCACTATTCGACTACAGTACTTGTATGGAATTGAAAAATAACATATAAGTATGGATTGTAATCATGATAGCTTGCGAATATGAGGCTTAATTGGATAGCTTAATATTGTGTGAGTCATATAGAAAATATACTGCTTCACCGTAAGAGTCAAAATAAGGACTTGCGCTTAAAATCAATATAATTGCAATTTCACATAGAAATATAGTGATTTTGGTTATAGTGATGATTACATGGTGTCTATCAAGTATGGATATTATGTAAGTAGGTCATAATGCATTGACAAATGGTTATGTCTATTTTTGTGTCCTTGGCTACTTTTCTGTGATATGTGAACTTATTAGCATGATAGTGGTAATTAGATGAACTATTAAACGAAGTTAGGATCCCATTAATTCCAAGTTTGATATATTCCGTTAGTATTTGATTCTTTAGTTGTTAATTGATTAAGAAATAATTTTGTCAACACAATCAAATCATTAGTTTAGGCAAATAAATATAGTGATAGGACTGATGCATAGTATTTTAATTTAACACTGTCTCTGTGGGACGATACTCTACTTCCTCTGTATTACTTGTTGACCGTGTATACTTGCACGAGTTAGAGCTCTTTTATTTAAGACTTAAAAAGAGGCAACAAGTTTTTGGCGCCGTTGCCGGGGACAGGCGTTAGATTTTTATTATTATCATCAGTTTTAAGCTATATTGTTTGACTTAGACAACTCTAATCTTTTCTTATTTCTATTTTTATTTTTGTTTTGGTTTCAGGTACTTGTAGAATTTTTATGCACACACGATCATCCAACTCAGAATTAACACCAGCTCAGGATAATATTGACGGAAGAGGTTGGAAAGCAAGAGTGCGTAGGAATTTACAAGCACAGTTGGAAGAAACTATACCGAATATGGCGGAGGAACAAAGAGTAGAGCAAAGAGAGGAACATAAAGCTTTGAGGGACTATTCCATGCCAAACATCACGGGATTGCAGTCTAGCATAGTCAGACCGGCAATAGCAGCAAATACCTTTGAGATTAAACCAGGAACCATTCAAATGGTGCAGAATTCGGTCCAGTTTGGGGGTGCTGCTACAGACGATCCTAATGAGCATCTTTTGAGTTTCATTGAAATTTGTGATACATTTAGGTACAATGGAGTGACGGAGGATGCTATCCGACTAAGGCTATTCCCATTCTCATTGAGGGATAGAGCAAGAAGTTGGCTCCATTCTTTGCCTGCAGGATCAATTACTACATGGGAGGACCTAGCACAAAAATTCCTAGCCAAGTTTTTCCCAATGGCTAAAACTACAAAACTAAGGACGACAATTTCTCAATTTGAGCAACAACAGGGTGAGTCCTTATACGAGGCCTGGGATAGATATAAGGAGATGCTAAGAAAGTGTCCACACCATGGGATGCTAGATTGGATGGTGATCAACACATTTTATAATGGATTGGGATGGCAATCTAGGCAGATGGTAGATGCAGCTGCGGGTGGAGCTTTAGGGGCAAATAGCTATGACGAGGCTTATAACCTTATTGAGACTATGGCAGCAAATGATTTTCAAAATCCTACATCCAGAACGTCACAGCCCAGAGTTGCAGGTTTGTTGGAAGTGGATGCTATTACCCAGTTGTCAGCACAGATGGCGGCTATGGCAAAGAAAATAGATTCGTTGTCGGAAAGCAAAGCTAAGTCAGTTGCTTTCGTATGTGAGATTTGCGCGGGGTCGCACTCAACAGATCAATGTGCTATCAACTCGGAGTCGGTGCAGTATGTGAACACTTATAAGAAAGACCAAGGTCAGTTTCAGAACACATACCACCCCAACAACCGCAATCATCCAAACTTTAGTTGGTCAAACAACCAAGGAAATCATCAGCAGCAGTTTCAGCAGAACAATCAGTTTCAGCAAGCGCAGCAACAGTATGCTCCAAGACCACCTTTTCCACTGGGATATTCTCAACAACAACAACCTACTCCATATGCACCTCCGCAGGAAAAGAAATCAGAAATAGAGGAGATGATGTTAAAGTACATGGCAAATACAAAGGTTATGATCAAAAGCCAGGCTGTGGCTATTAAGAATCTGGAAGCTCAGATGGGGCAAATGGCGACTATGCTTAACAGCAGGCCCTAGGGTTCATTGCCAAGTAACACAGAGGCAAATCCACGGAGAGAAGGTAAGGAACAATGTCAGGCCATTACACTCAGATCGGGAAAGCAATATTCAGGAAATGTACCAGACTCAGCAGCACCGAGTTTACAAGGGGATGACACTGGAGTAGAAACTGAGACAGAAATTGAAGCTGAACAGAAAGAGATGAAGGAAGAGTCCGAGTCCCAACAAGGAGAGAAGGAGAAAGCGAGTTCAGATAAGAAGCCCGTTAATACAGTACCACAAGTTCACCCTCAAGTTCCGTATCCGCAGAGATTGAACAAGCAGAGGGAAGATAAACAGTTTAGAAAGTTTTTGGAGGTTTTTAAGAAACTGCAGATCAACATACCTTTCGCGGAGGCATTGGAACAAATGCCAAGTTATGCAAAGTTCATGAAGGGTATATTGTCAAGGAAGAGAAGGTTAGACGAGTTTGAGACAGTGGCCTTGACAGAGGAATGCAGTGCAGTGCTTCAACATAAATTACCTCCAAAGCTGAAAGATCCGGGCAGTTTCACAATTCCATGTACGATCGGAAAGATGAGCTTCGATAAATGTTTGTGTGATCTTGGGGCAAGTATAAACCTGATGCCGTTGTCAGTATTCAGTCAGTTGGGATTGCCGGAACCAAGACCAACAAATATCTCTCTGCAGTTAGCCGATAGATCTATCACATATCCACGGGGGATAGTGGAGGACGTACTGGTAAAAGTGGATAAATTTATCTTTCCGGCGGACTTCATCATTCTGGATTATGAGGAAGACAAAAATATACCAATCATACTAGGGAGACCATTCTTAGCCACGGGGAGGACTTTGATAGACGTGCAGAAAGGGGAGCTCACAATGCGTGTACATGATCAGGAGGTGAAGTTTAAGGTTTTCAAGGCAATGAAGCTTCCCACTGATGAAGAAGAATGCTTCAGAGTAGACTTGGTGGATAGTAGAGTGCATGATGAAGTTAAAAGTTTGTTGGGCTATGAACCATTGCAGAGAGTGATTGCTGAGAATTTAGAATTGGAGGATGAAGAATGTGCCGAACTTGAACTTAAACCACTTCCAGAACATCTTAGGTACGCATTTTTAAATAAAGATTCAAAGCTACCTGTGATTATTTCTTCTGCACTAACATCTTTTCAGGAGGAAAAACTGTTACGAGTGCTTAGAGAGTCTAAATTAGCTATTGGATGGACCATAGCCGATATCAAGGGGATAAGCTCTTCTTTTTGCATGCATAAGATCCTGTTGGGAGATGGTAGCAAGCCGTCGGTTGATCAGCAAAGAGGGCTTAATCCGATAATGAAAGAAGTGGTCGAAGATACAGGAAAAGTTGAATCAAATGATGATAGTTATTTTTTGCCAATGGATGAAGATAAGTTTGGGGGTTTTCAAACGTACGATGATGCCAAGGAATTCAAAGAAAAGACTAAGAGGAGGCATGCAATGACATTTTTTGCGTTTGAACCGGGATGAGATTCAGAAACAGTCAAGCTAATTGACTATAACTTAGCGCTATCTGGGAGGCAACCCAACGTTTTAATTTTCTGTTTTGTTTTTGTTTATTCAATTAATTTTGTTAAAAAAAAGAAAAAGAAAAGAAAAAAAAAGGAAAAAAGAAAAAGAAAAAAAAAGGGGTTTTTGTAACTAACTTGGGACTTAGGGTTAATTTGATTGCAGGTAGTAGCATAAAGGGATTGAAAAGTTGACTAAGTAAGGTTCAAGTGCCAGCAACGATATACAAATATCCAGCTCCTCCTATTTCAATTTACCCACCACCTGACTCACCTCCTGATGCGGATGATGCAGATGATGATGATGACGCTGCCGATGGCAGTGCTGACGAGTAGTGTTTCATTAGGGGAGTCCTTTGTTCTTAATCTCTTATTATTTTTCAATGAGGACATTGACTTGTTCAGTTTGGGGGGTAGTTTTTTTGTTTTCATGCATTTAGGTTGTTATGTTTCATTGTGTTTAGACTTGTTGCATGGTAGTTACATTGCATTTTTAGGTTGTGTTATGCATTTAGTTTCATGAATTAAGCATAAATTGATATAGTATCTAATGTGGCCAATGATAAGACTGGTTTCATGGTTTAAACTTGAGAAGAATTGAAAACTAGTGCTTAGTGATAACTTTGATTAGGTAGTGAAGTTTAACCTGTCTGAAACTTTTGTTAATAAGGAAAGCACACAATCAATTGTTTTGATCAATTTAATTCAAATTGTTGTATAATTTTCTTGTGGTGGAAGATTTGGGTTAAAACTTGATAATATCGGTGAAACGTCCATTAAATGAAAAAAAAAAGCAAGAATCTAAGTTTGGGGGAATCTTGGGGTTTGAAAAAAAAAAAGAAAAAAAAAGAAAAAGAGAAATTTGAAAATTTTGAACTTTTCCCAATTGAAGAATGGATCATGTGGTGGGTTGAGATGGAGCGTAAAACGCACTCACTCATAAACACATGGAACGAGATGGAGCGTAAAACGCACTCGTTCAAAAGAAAGTGAGATGGAGCATAAAATGCACTCACTAAAGAGAAAAAATGTTTGAATTATTAGGGAAGGGTTTAAAAAGGATTTAAATATGTTAAATGACTTTAGTGATGCCCTTATGCTTAGTGATTGCTTGACTCAGTTGAATTGGTTGTGTTCACGGGTTGAATTGGGTTGCAATTTAACGTTTTCTTCTAAGAAGTTAATTATGTGATGGATTTGAATTGTAATTGATTGAAGTGGTTGATATGCACACATGCACGACATGGGTGATGACAGGTGTAACTTAACTATTTGGTTGGAGTTAGAAACTTTGCATTGGTTAGAGATTCTACTTTAGTATGTATGATATCGTTGAGGCCTGATGTTGGATACTATGTTGGTTGATTGTTTGATTCGTAGGCATGATAGTTAGTTTGCATTTACATCATTGCATTGCTTGAGGACAAACAATTGGTTAAGTTTGGGGGTATTTGATGAGTGGGTTTTATACCTACGAATCGGGTCTTGTTAGACTTAATTATTGTGGTCTTTAAGTGTTTTTAGGATTATTTCATTTGTTTTTGTGTTTATTTATTGTAGGATGGAGTTGGAGGGACATAGAAGTCATTTGGTGAAGAAAAGAATTAAAAAGGATTAAAATTTGAGCTGAGTGGCATTTTTGTAATTACTGGGACATGACCTAGCGCCAGCAGCGCTAGGGCAAGCGCCAGCAGCGCTACACAAGACCTTAGCTACTGCACCCAAGCGCCATTAGCGCCCACCCAAGCGCCAGCAGCGCTAGGCCACACGTTTTTTGGGTACCAAAGTTCAGCTGGAGGAGGAAAAGGAAGCCAATTCTGAAGAGGATTCTAGTCCATATTGATCAGATAGTGAGAAGGAAACCCTAAAAATAAAAACGTGGAGACTTTTAGTAATATTATGATGGATTCTATTTCTTCTAGAGATAGTTTTTAGAGAGATATTCTGTGGATTACTTTTGTTCGAGCACTGGATTTTGATGTGGATTGAACTTTACTTTGGATTTTATTCTTCAATTGGGTTTGATCAATCTAATTTTTCTTATTTCAATTGATTGTTTATTCTCCATGTATAGTTTTGATCCCATAATGGCGTTTGGTTCAGACATGAACTAATCTCCATTATGGGATTCTAACGGATTTTAATATGTAGTTTAATTATAAGCTTGATTGTTAGCTTGTGTTATATATCATAAGGAACTTCTATCATGATTGTTTTGCATGCATGAATGCTTGATCACTATTCGACTACAGTACTTGTATGGAATTGAAAAATAACATATAAGTATGGATTGTAATCATGATAGCTTGCGAATATGAGGCTTAATTGGATAGCTTAATATTGTGTGAGTCATATAGAAATATACTGCTTCACCGTAAGAGTCAAAATAAGGACTTGCGCTTAAAATCAATATAATTGCAATTTCACATAGAAATATAGTGATTTTGGTTATAGTGATGATTACATGGTGTCTATCAAGTATGGATATTATGTAAGTAGGTCATAATGCATTGACAAATGGTTATGTCTATTTTTGTGTCCTTGGCTACTTTTCTGTGATATGTGAACTTATTAGCATGATAGTGGTAATTAGATGAACTATTAAACGAAGTTAGGATCCCATTAATTCCAAGTTTGATATATTCCGTTAGTATTTGATTCTTTAGTTGTTAATTGATTAAGAAATAATTTTGTCAACACAATCAAATCATTAGTTTAGGCAAATAAATATAGTGATAGGACTGATGCATAGTATTTTAATTTAACACTGTCTCTGTGGGACGATACTCTACTTCCTCTGTATTACTTGTTGACCGTGTATACTTGCACGAGTTAGAGCTCTTTTATTTAAGACTTAAAAAGAGGCAACACATAAAGGCTACATGTGAAATAAAAGAAAGCTATAATAACTTGTGATATACAAAGTAACATTGAGTTTATTTTTGTGGGTCATCGGAAGGAAAAATTGAGAGTTACACAATTTTTGTGAAGGTTTATTCACGGGATCAATTAATTGCTTGAAGACTTAGATTAATACGAAGGATATCAGGTGGTGAGGTAATTTGAGTTTTCACTCAAAATGTGACACCACCAAATCCGGGTACTTCATTCCCACAAGATTTTGTGTTCATTATCTTCTCGCCTTCCTCTCGTCGGTATTCACCTGATAGGTTGCGAACCTAGCCAACTCGTTGAACTTCACAGTGTATTCCGGTACAGACATGGTACCCTGTTTCAGCTCCAGGAATTGAAACTCCATCTGATTACGCGAGCTTGTCGGAAAGTACATCTCAAAGAACATCTCCTTGAACCTATCCCATGTGATTACACACTGACCTCCTTGAACCTTATTCACTTGCCACCAGTAGCTGCCCTCTGACTTAAGCATGAACATTGCGAAGGCAGTCTTTTGATCATCACTAACCCTAGCAACATCGAATTTCTCCATTTCCATCACTCAGGTATGGGCTTCTATTGGGTTCATAGAACCCCAAAACTCTGGCAGTCCTACTGCTTTGAAATCCTTAAATGACGTAACTGGTGGAGCTTGCGGCTGATTCACAAGTGCTACAGCTAAAAGGTTTACCAATTGTTGTACAGAATTAGCATTGACATCATTGTTATTATTATTAGTAGAGCTTTCCTGAGCTTGTTGGCGTGGTTGGCGTCTCGACGACATTTTCTGTTTAAGAGTATACGCTTATTAGATCATTACTCAATTTCTTAAGTGTTTAATACTTAACTTAAACAACTCAAGCTTAACACTTAACACATAACATCTTCAAATAAACTTTGATATTTCATTCATTCAAAAGTTTTAAACATAGAAAGATAGCATCACTGCTATTTACATCAACTATCCCGAGATCAAAGAATCTTCAGGATTAAATAATCATATTCTACTGTTTATAATCACACTGGAATTTATATTACTAACTACCATAAATATTCACATATTTCAATACTTTTCCTATCACGGCCTACTAAGGCGTCGAACTACCTTTCTACGTTCTTCCTCCATAATACGGAACATCGTCTTGCGATCCAAAATGTACCATGGCAAATCCTCGAACTGAACTAGATAGTGAAAAACTCGATCCTGGGCCTTGTTAATTGTTATCTGAAATGCGAAGTTCGTCTCCTCAATCTTAGCCTTCTTTACCCGCTCACCTTCTTTAGAAATTTTTGCACGTCGAGAGGCCTTCATCCAGGCGTCTTCTGCTCTAGCACGTTCCGCTGACTCTTCACTCAGGTCATCCTTCAATTTCTCAATTTCAAGCTTCACCTTCTCATTCTCAGCCAATAACTCTTCCTTTTAACTCTCTGCCTGAACCAGGTTCCATTCCACGTCTCCAAGACGTACATCCAGATCCTCAATCTTCTCATTCTTCTGTTCTATAGCAGTCTGGCGCATATTTGCCAGTCTCTCCAAATCTATGATTCTATCATGTAACTCTATGGTATGGTCATATAGTGCATCATACATCTCGACATCGATAGAGGTAAGGGGTACCTCCTCGGGATCTTCATCATCCTCCTCAGCCTCTACCTCTACCTCCTCACAATCCTCCTCTGGATCAAATTCAGGCTCATGCTCCTGACCCACAACAGTGATCAACGGAGATGGCTTTCTCAATATCAACTGCTCCCGGATAACCTGGATATCACGGGGCTCCTCCTCTCTACCTACTCGGGCCTCAACCTCCCTAAGCTAACTGAATCCTCCAACATCCGACATCCTGATAACAAAGTTTAAGTATTAATTAATACTCGATACCACTCGCGGCACATAGGTTATTAACACATAAACACATAGCACGTAAAGTCTTTTATTATCTTTAATGAATTCCTTAATTCATTCCTTAGAACTCGATAAGAGTTTATCACCACTATGTTTTCTGTCTCCTAAAAGGTTACTACCCTAAGGTTTCCCTACCTAAGATTCATAACCTACAGCTCTGATACCAACCTGTGACACCCCCAAATCCGGGTACTTTATTCCCCTAAGATTTGGTGTTCACTATCCAAATAAATCATATCACATCTAACTACCCATAAAATATATGAATGAAAACTCTTAACTGAAATAGAAATTCTCCCATTAAAGGGTTACAATATCATAATAACATCAATCCCAAGTCATCTAACCATAAACAAAACATCAACGCGGAAATATAACATAAATAACATAGATCTATAACATAAACATATTTCAAATAAATTAAACAAGTCTTCATCACTTGTTCGCCTTGCCTTTTCCCTTAGTAGAAGATGGTTCATCAACTCTTTCAACCTTAGCTGCAATGTTATTATGCAAGAGTGAGCAACAATTGCCCAGCAAGTGAAACAATAACAATAACAATAACATGCGAATAATCAATTGATACAGGGTAATTGAAAGCTCGGCTTTTGAATCAAGATTAGAAACAAGAATCAAAAGAACATCTGAGGGTCATAAGACCACGAACTATGTCCTAGGTTATCAGTATTTCTACTTTAAACTTTTAACAGTCGTAAGACTATATGGACCTTACTTCTCGTACTTAGGGGGATCAGCCCTTCGTACCATGTATGTGCACAACATCTTAATGCTAACGCGTAAATATAATCCCCTGTAAAAGGGTTGTTCATCTCAGTTTGACATCAGAGTCCGCACCAAAGGAAGTTTGGTTTGGATTAACTTCAATAACAGTTCTGAAATTTAGAACGCTCATCAACTATGGGCTAGTCGAATCAATAAGGGTTCGTTAGTCAATCAAGGTTCAATAATATAACTGATATTTCAATCGAATAATGAATTTTAAGGTATACAATTGAACAAACATTGTATAACCGAAGTATTGTTTTAAAAGAATTAGAACATCTCAATCAGAGTTATATAATTGGATAATCAAGAATAAGAAACTTGATCAACATAAGTATATGATTTATGAACTTGCTCAATGTAAAAATAAGGTTTAGAAACTTGTTTTCAATCCAATAAGAAGATTAAAGATAGAAAACTTGAATAAAAGAGAAGTAGGGTTTAAGAACTTGCCTCGTGCATCTGCTACAGCTAATATTATCTATTTGCTCTTTAAGTAACCTATACATTCAAGTCACATTGAATAATTAATACTCATAGTTCAACTAATCACTACCTTTATTAAACGATTGACCACTTCAGAAAACATAACTCGAACTTACGCTCTTAAACTATTGTTATTCCTTTACATATTTATCATACTACTTCGTATATGTTAAATTATCTTATTTTAAAATCTAGAAAAATTTTATTTTTTGGGTTTTTGACCCGACCCGTCCCGTTTGACTCGGACCGGCGCTGCGGCACTGGGCTTAAGCCTTGAGCCGGCGCTGCGGCGCTGGCCTGACCTGGACCTAGACAACTCGAGCCGGCGCTGCAGCGCCCGGTTTACTCTTTGTACTGGTGCTGCAGCGCCGCGCTGTAGTTTTAGTTGCCCAAGTTCGCGAAGAACACACAGTAAGCCAAAAAACTTCCAATTTCTTTATTTATACAACAAATTAAACATACCCAATTACTATAATTCATGTATAATCATTACCCAACCCTTCTAGCATGATTCTAACAACTTAAATCATATAAACCATGAATCTAAGAACTAAAAATTAAGATTTTTGCCAATTTATCAAATTTCTTTAAATTTAATGAAATCACTCATTACGGAATCGTTACTACACTAAATCAGTCCATTAAACTTGCATCTCGTTTCTTAATATATAAACACAATCAATCATCAATTTACCGATTAACGTACAAATTAAGCATCAATTTTTATACATATAAGTCATATTCAAATATTGGTCCTCTGTAAACTTCAAAACTCCAATTAAAACATAATTTCATGGATTAATTACTCTAAAACAGTTTATAAACATCATATAACGATTCATACATACATATTAATGAATACAAATAACTTTTCAACAATTTACTCATGAAATTCAATTAACAGAGAACTGAAAATGTACGTTCATGGAGAAACTTAAAAACATAATTTAAAGCTTGAATTCAATAATTTACCTTTGATTAGTGATTTAGATTGCTAGATGATGGAAATTCTTCTTTAAATTCTCAAATTTTCTCAAAACTCTCTCTCTTTTTCTCTCTGTGTTTTAGCCTTATGAAAGAACTGGCTGATGAAGTACGTACATGGTAACCGATATGCGTGGGTATCAGTTAAGTGCATTATGGTCTTAACTGATCCCATGTTCTCAAGGCCATGTTTGGTTGGCCTTTAAAAGACTCCTTTTTGGTTTATTTTAATTAACTTACTTGTTATAAAGTTTATTTGTCACACTTTAATAATCAAATTATATTATTTAACTACAATTAAATAAAAGTCACTACTACTCATTAAATCAAATAATCACATAATAAAAACTTTCATTTATTTAATTATGACAAATCAATAAATCTCTAATTAATTATTAAATTAATTAAAACAACATCACAATTAATAAACAACTCATTTAATTTAATTATCCCAATTAAATTCACACTTTGTATTATAAAATTATTTCACTTTAATACAATCAATATAACACATTTAATTGAATTAATATACAACAATTTCATCAAATATATATTTTACTCAATAGATAAATCGACACAAATATTTATTTAATTCAATAAATATTTAAAGATCAAATATAAAATCTCGTTCGTTACATCTTTCCCCCCTTAAAAGGATTCTGTCCCCAGAATCATAGCTCAATTAATTCGTCCCATTACATTCTCCCCTCCTTACAAAGATTTTGTCCTCAGAATCGCTACACATAGACTAAGCAAATAACTGAGCATAATTTTTTATCATCTGATCTTTGAGTTCTTACGTAGCTTCTTCAGCGTTGTGGTTCCTCCATATCACCTTAACAGAAGGTATAACTTTATTTCTGAGTACTTGCTCTTTTTGGTCAACTATCTGAACAGACACTTCCTCGTAAGATAAATATTTTTCAAACTGCAGGGGTTCATATTCTATAACATGCTTGTAGTCGGGTTTATATGGTCGTAACACCGAAACATGAAAAATATTGTGGATATGTGCTAACGCTGGAGGTAAGGCTACCTCATACGCGACTTCACCAATTCTCCGTAACACTTCAAAGGGTCCAATGAACCTCGGGCTCAGTTTTCCCTTCTTACCAAAACGAATTTTCCCCTTTTAGGGAGACACTTTCAAGAAAACGAAGCTACCAGTTTCAAATTCTCAATTCTTGCGGTGTTGATCGGCATATTTCTTCTGCCTATCCTGAGCAGCTATCAATCTCGCCCTGATCACTTTGATGATTTCGGCAGTCTGTTATACCAATTCTGGTCTTAGCAATTGACGTTCGCCAACTTCATCCCAGCATAATGGAGTTCTACACTTTCTGCCGTACAACGCTTCATAAGGCGGCATGCCAATACTTGCATGGTAACTGTTATTGTAAGCAAATTCCATCAATAGTAGATGATCGTCCCAATTCCCTTTGAAATCCATGATGCAAGCTCTTAACATATCTTCCAATGTCTGAATCGTTCTTTCGCTTTGTCCGTCGGTCTGTGGATGGTATGTCGTACTCATACGTAACTGCGTTCCCATGCATTCCTGTAGGCGTTTCCAGAAGTTCGATGTGAATCGCAGATCCCTATCTGAAACAATAGACACTGGAACGCCATGCCTCGAAACAACCTCCTTCACATACAACTTCGCCAACTAATCTAGGCTAAATCTGATCTTGATCGGTAGGAAATGTGCTGATTTCGTTAGTCAATCTACGATAATCCATACTATGTCAAAACCTGAGTCTTCGGAAGACCTAGTACGAAATCTATTGTGATATGTTCCCATTTCCATTCTGGGATTTCTAATGGTTGTAGTAACTCACTCGGCCTCTGATGTTTTGCTTTAACTTTCTGACATGTCAAACACTTGACCACACAATCGGCAACGTCTTTTTTCATATTCGGCCACCAGAAATGTTGTCGGAGATCCTGGTACATCTTCGTACTCCCCGGATGAATCGAATATCTTGAACTATGAGCCTCGCTCAAAATCTCCTCCTTAACCTCTAGTACTGGTGGAACCCAAATTCTTCCTTCGAATCTCAATAATCCTTCGCTATTAGCTTTGAATTCCACTTCATTACTTTCAAATATTCTTTTTCTAATTTTTTCACATTCCTCATCCTGAAGTTGTGCTTCCTTAACCTTGTCCATCAAAGTGGGTCCGGCTCCTAATTGAAACAGTTTTTCGTCAAACTCCTCAGGATATTTCACTTCCAACTCCAATTTTTCCATTGCTGAAATTAGCTCCTCCTGAGCGGTTAACATAGCCAGTTTCTCCCAACCTTTTCTACTTAAGACGTCGGCCATAACGTTCGCTTTACCCGGATGGTATAAAATTTCGCAGTCATAGTCCTTTATCAATTCTAACCACCTCCTATGTTGCATGTTCAGGTCTTTCTGTGTGAAAATATATTTCAGACTTTTATGGTTTGTATATATTTCACATTTCTCCCCGTAAAGATAGTGTCACCGAATTTTCAACGCAAACACTACTGCAGCTAATTCTAAATCATGGGTAGGATACCCCTTCTCATAGTCCTTTAATTATCATGATGCATACGCAATGACCTTACCGTTCTGTATAAGCACACAGCCTAGTCCTTTATACGACGCATCACTGTACACCACAAAATTTCATATGCTATCCGGTAAAGATAACACAGGTGCCGTACTCAACCTTCTCTTTAATTCTTGAAAACTTTCCTCACACTTTTCCGTCCAAACGAACTTCACCGCCTTCCTAGTTAAATTCATTAACGGAGTCGCAATTTTGAAAAAATCCTGAATAAATCTTCTGTAATAACCTGCCAATCCTAGGAAACTCCTTACTTCCGACGGTGTTTTCGGCTGATCCTAGTTAAGCACAGCTTCAAACTTTGATGGATCTACCAAAATTCTATCCTTGTCAATCACATGTCCAAGAAATTGCACCCGCTCTATCCAGAATTCACATTTTGAAAACTTAGCGTATAACTTCTCTCTTCTTAATGCTTCCAATGTCGCCTTCAAATGCTCTGCATGCTCTTCCTTGGTTTTGGAATATACTAGAATATCATCGATTAACACTACTACGAACTTATCCAAAAATGACTTAAACACCCTGTTTATTAGGTCCATGAATGCTGCAGGAGCATTCGTTAGACCAAATGACATCACTAGAAACTCGTAGTGACCATAACGAGTCCTGAACACTGTCTTTGGTACATCTTCCTTTCTTACCTGTAACTGATGATAACCATTTCTCAAATCTATCTTCGAGAAATACTTAGCTCCTTTCAATTGATCAAACAAGTCATCGATCCTTGGCAATGGGTACTTATTTTTAATCGTGACCTTGTTCAACTCTCTGTAATCAATGCAAAGTCGCATCGATCCGTCCTTCTTCTTAACAAATAACACCGGTGCTCCCCACGGTGATATGCTCGGCTGGATATATTTCTTGTCTAAAAGCTCTTGCAGTTGCACCATCAATTCTTTCATCTCTACTGGAGCCATACGGTGCGGAGCCTTCGATATAGGGGCAGTTCCTAGCGCTAAATCGATTACGAATTCTACTTCCCTGTCTAGCGGAAGTCTTGGCAACTCATCTGGAAATACGTCTATAAAATCTCTTACGATAGGTATCTCTTCTAATTTCGGACTCTCTTTTCGAGTATCGACTATGTAGGCGAAGTATCCCACACAGCCTTATCTCAACAACTTCCTTGCCTATATTATCGTCAGATAACTTGCTTACCTAGGCGACTTGCTGCCATAAAATACTACCTTTGACAGAGTCATAAAGCTAATACACTTCCTTTAGCAATCAATTATCGCCCCATAATTGAATAGCCAATCCATTCCCAAAATAACATCAAATTTCCCAAGTTTAATTAGGATCAGATCTACAGTCATCATGTTTCCCTTAATGTCCACCTTACAGTTCTTGTGTACAAACCTAACATGAATTATCTCCCTACTCGCAATTTCTATGTGCAAAGGATGATCTAATTCCTCCTTAGGCAAATCTAGATTCTTAGCAAAGTCATCGGATATAAATGAGCAAGTAGCACCCGAATCAAACAATACATAAGCAATTATATTATTAATCGGAATGATACCTGACACCACATCTCGTGACTGCACAGCGTCCTGCATGGTCATGTTGAAAGTTTTAGCGGTGGGTCGATTTGTCGGTGCTGATCCAGTTATGGTTAACGTGCTACCACCATTGTTTCCCTTACTCCCTCATGCTCCTGTTCCTCCTGCTGCCTTCTTGGGGCAATCCCTAGTCAGATGATCCTTTGACCCGCAAGTGAAGCACGCGCCCTTCTTACGATTAGGACAATTTGGTGCTATGTGACCTTCGTGGCCATAATTGTAGCAAACCCTCTTTCCCTTCAGGCATATTCCCACATGATTCTTCCTGCAGGTAACACACGCCTCCACTTTCTTCTTCTGACCTCCTTGTTGATTCCCAGCAAACCCACTATCATTCCACTTTTTCTTCTGATTGTGACCACCATTATTACTACCACTACCCTTGTTATTCTCATTTTCACTCTTTTTCTTCTTCTGCTCCTGGTTATACTTAGTCAGAGCGTCACTTCCGCCTTCCGCAATAATCACCTTCTCCAAAATTCCTGCAAAAGTGTTCAATTGGAACATTGACACCTTGTTATACAACCACGACTTTAACCATGTTCAAATCTTCTCGCCTTCCTCTCATCGGTATTCACCTGATAGGTTGCGAACCTAGCCAACTAATTGAACTTCACAGCGTATTCCGGTACAGATATGGTACCTTGTTTCAGCTCTAAGAATTGAATCTCCATCTGATTACGCGAGCTTGTCAGAAACTACATCTCAAAGAACATCTCCTTGAACCTATCCCATGTGATTACACCTTGACCTCCTCGAACCTTATTCGCTTGCCACCAGTAGCTGGCCTCTGCCTTAAGCATGAACGTTGAGAAGGCAGTCTTTTGATCATCACTAACCCTAGCAACATCGAATACCTTCTCCATTTCCATCACCCAGGTTTGGGCTTCAATTAGGTTCATGGAACCCCTAAACTCTAGCGGTTCTACCGCTTTGAAATCCTTAAATGACGTAATTGGTGGAGCTTGCGGCTGATTCGCAAGTGCTCTAGCTAAAAGGTTTACCAATTGCTGTACAGAATTAGCATTGGCATTATTGTTGTTATTATTAGTAGAGCTTTCTTGAGCTTGTTGACGTGGTTGGCGTCTCGGCGGCATTTTCTGTTTAAGAGTATACGCGTATTAGATCATTACTCAATTTCTTAAGTGTTTAATACTTAACTTAAAAAACTCAAGCTTAACACTTAACACATAACATCTTCAAATAAACTTTGATATTTCATTCATTCAAAAGTTTTAAACATAGAAAGATAGCGTCACTGCTATTTACATCAACTATCCCGAGATTAAAAAATCTTCAGGATTAAATAATCATATTCTATTGTTTATAATCACGCTGGAATTTACATTACTAACTATCATAAATATTCACATATTTCAATACTTTTCCTATCATGGCCTACTAAGGCGTCGAACTGCCTTTCTACGTTCTTCCTCCATAATACGGAACATTGTCCTGCGATCCAACATGTACCATGGCAAATCCTCGAACTGAACTAGATAGTGAAAAACTCGATCCTAGGCCTTGTCAATTGCTGTCTGAAATGCGAAGTCCGTCTCCTCAATCTTAGCCTTCTTTGCCCGCTCACCTTCTTCAGAAATTTTTGCACGTCGAGAGGCCTTCATCCAGGCGTCTTCTGCTCTAGCACGTTCCGCTGACTCTTCACTCAGGTCATCCTTCAATTTCTTAATTTCAAGCTTCACCTTCTCATTCTCAGCCAATAACTCTTCCTTTTGACTCTCTGCCTGAACCAGGTTCCATTCCACGTCTCCAAGACGTACATCCAGATCCTTAATCTTCTCATTCTTTTGTTCTATAGCAGTCTGACGCATATTTGCCAGCCTCTCCAAATCTATGATTCTATCCTGTAACTCTATGGTATGGTCATATAGTGCATCATACATCTCGACATCAATAGAGGTAAGGGGTACCTCCTCGGGATCTTCATCATCCTCCTCAGCCTCTACCTCTACCTCTTCACAATCCTCCTCTGGATCAAATTCAGGCTCATGCTCCTGACCCACAACAGTGATCAACGAAGATGGCTCTCTCTATATCAACTGCTCCCGGATAACCTGGACATCCCTTATCTTTAATGAATTCCTTAATTCATTCCTTAGAACTCGATAAGAGTTTATTACCACTATGTTTTTTGTCTCCTAAAAGGTTACTACCCTAAGTTTCCCCACCTAAGGTTCATAACCTACAGCTCTGATACCAACTTGTGACACCCCGAAATCCGGGTACTTCTGTAATGCCCGTGAATTTTAAACGTCATTATTAATTAAATATATAAACTTAATTTTTAATGAGTTAGTTTGTGTACTTATTTGAACCTTTTGTGTGCATTGGTAGCCTACATGACTACGTGATAAATTATTTTAAGTTGAGTAAAGGGGGTCACTAATGGCATAGTTAAATTAGTGAACAAGCCCTAAGGTTTAATATCAATTAAATTGATACAGTAGTTACTAATTAATCATTCAATTAAATTGAATATAATTAGTATATTGAATTGAGTAAATTAATTGATAAAAGTATTAATTAATGAGAATATTGTCACCTTGAATAATAAAATATAATAGTCCAATTACTAATCAATTACTAATTGATTAACTTCTTTAATTAAGGAACTAAGACCAATTATTTATTTGATCATGGGTGTAGTAATTAATAGTGTGATAAATTAATTAATCAATCATTGGGTTAAATTAAAGGACCCAATATTACATTAAATAGATTTGGATTTTTATTAGCCTAATCATTTAAATTGGAAGCCCAATGGTATTTAATGTGTGGTCCAAAACCTAGCCACTTGATAAATTAAATGTGTAACAATTGTTTAATTAATTAAAGTAACTAGTTGGGACAACATTTTTGGGACAAATTCTCTTCCCTTGTCGTGTAACTAAAGAGGAAGAGGGGCAATTGCTTTTCAAAGTCCTAGTTTTATTAAGTAACTAGTTGTCTTGGAAGTTGAAGTTGTAGACTTGATATCATAGCCTCTTATCATGTCAAATAGCCTCCTATTATGTCATAGCTTCCTAAGATGTCACATGGCCACCCTACATCAAACCTTTCTCTAGCTTCATGATGGCAAGTATAGGAGTCCTTGCTATTATCTAGATAATAAATCAAAAGGTTAGTCATTTTGCATCTTCATTTCTCCTAATACCTTAAGAGTGTGTTAGAGAGAGTTAAAAGAGAGAACAAGAGTGAGATTAGCATAGTTAATGCATTCCAAGTTCATCACATACTTTGGTAGATCAAGGAGAGTAGCTACAAGATCAAGGTGAAACCCTAAACCATTTTCTTCTTTCTTACTTATTTTATTTTCATAGTTTTTGAGAGGTTTTGTTCTAAGACTCAAGAATCATTAGATCTTCATGCTTCATGTATAGATCTAATCCTCTTGAGTGTTAGAATGGAGATTCAAAGGAAGAAAAGGAACTTATGTTCCTAAAGGGTAGAAACCCTAGCTTTTCTTCACTTGGATCACCCATAACTTGAGATCTACAACTTGGATTTGTGATCCGTCAAAAGGGGGTGCTAGATACATGAGTTAGCTAGTAAATCCAAGTGGTAGAACACAAATCCATCAAGTTTTTCAGCCATGGGGGCTGTTTTCCCCAAAACAGTCCACTTAAAGTCTTAAAACCAAGAAAGCCTGCTGACCCCATTTTTCCTAAGGCTGTTTCGGCCAGTTCTGGGCCTTCTAAAATTCTGAGAAAAATCACGGAGTTACCTTAAGAAGTATCTACATGTAGGAAAAAGAACGGTCACATTTGATGTGTGGTTTGTATGTAATGGGTTTTACCGTAAAGGACTCTTAAATATTTTTACCCGAATTCCTCACTGTGTATACCTTGGAAATATCTGACATTTATACAGCATGTGTATATATGTTATGAGAGTGTACCCTGAAAGTTTCAAAAAAATTTGGGTAAAACTCGATTTATGAAAAATGTAGCAAGATTCGGAGACTTTGAGTACTCTAAATATAGTAAATCACTTTCTAAAATTTCAGGAAAATTTGTGGATCATTGTTGGATCATATACTGTCCAGATCCAGAGGATAATTTTTTAGAACCTGTTTGCTATTTTTCATAATAATGTTATAGTTATGGTTAAAAGAAAATAAATGGTTAAATGATGTCATAAATAAGGAAAATGTGATTTTAAAGCTTGGATACTCCTAATATTATATATTCTAACTATTGAGGGATATTTTGGTAATATTTAATGAGAAATAATATTTATGACCTTTTATGGGTAGTAAAGGAGTTGTTTAATAAAGGGTAAAACAATTAGAATAAATTGTTTATTCGCCTAATAACTTATTAAAATATTACTATGATATTTGTAATATAAGAATTCGATATTTTTAAGTAAACAAGGAAATATTAAGATTAAAACTTTATGGAAATATTATTGAATGGGTAATAATATTTGATTTAAGCATTAATAAATAATTAAGATATTATTAAAATGGCTAATAATATTAGATTAAAATATTATTAATGATATGAGATTAAAATATTATTAAAAGATTAATAATATTAGATTAAAGTATTATTGGATGATTAAAATATTATTAAGTAAATAATAATATTCGAAATTAAATAAAATGTTATTAAAAATGTAATAACATTAGTAAAGGAATAAAACATTATTAGATGATTAATAATATTAGTAAATGAATAAATATTATTAATTGATTAATAATACTAAAAAATAGTAAAGTATTAAAATATTATTAAGATGTTAATAATATTAGTAAACGAATAAAAGTGTTATTAGTGGACTAATAATACTAAGGGGTGAATTAAATATTATCAAGATTAATAATATTAAGTGTCTTATAGGATTAATGATAGTTTATTAAATTATGTGTGCTATGTGATTTTCTTAATTGCTAAATAAATAGCATAAGTAAGCGTATCACTTTACAACTACGCAATACTAATTGATAGATCGACTTTATCAATGTTAGGTCATTCAAAGCCAATTAATTAAAGCTAGAATTAATTGTAGCTGAGCAGACAGGCAAGTTCTCTATTCCGAAACTTTAATTATTGCAAGTTTCATATCCTTACTCATATTTTATTGAGCAAGTTCCTTAATCCTACTCAAATTACATTCGAGTAGGGTATTATTGTATTACAAATTATTTACTTAAGCTTGAACCTTATTTCCAAGCATGCTTTAAGTGGTTTAATTACTTTCCAATTATTCCACATCTATGATATTTATTGATACTCGCACTTGGTGCACTTGGGTTCGTACAGTCTTGGACTTGTACATTATTCAAAGTTCTATAATTCATGAACTGTTTAAGATTGAGTCTGAACCTTCGTTCGGTCAAACAATTGCATGAAATTTTATAAAAGCTATCCACGTCAATTGATGGTATGGATTCTTAGACTAAAGTGAACACCCCTTTTTATTATAGAGGAGTACCCCACGTATCTAATATAAGATACAAACAGCAGAATTGAATGTTATGCATATACATAGGGTACGTGAGGCTGATCCCCTCTAGTACTTATTTTGTAGCTAGTAACGAAAGGGTCAATTAGCTATTGACTCCCTTGGACGTTTATTGTTCAAAGTCTACTTGACTATCATTCGTTCTAAAAGCAATTATTATTCTTGCTTCCGATATTCATATTGTTGAATTTCTCTTTATATTCCGTTCATCATGATATATCCCTTATTGTTGTATTTAAACTTGCTGGGCAAACTAGTTGCTCACCCTTGCTATATCATGAATCTCATTGCAGTTAAGCCCGAGACCTCAGGCAAAGACAAGGGCAAAGAGAAGATGAAGTATTAGACTTCAAGTAGCTGATTTTATTCTATGCTTTGTGAAATTTTACTGTCGATGTAATTTGAACCCTGACTTAATATTTAGGGTATGGTTTATGTTATGTATTTGAGGTTATCGAATCTTGGGACTAGTAACACCTTTGGAATGAACAACATATATTTATTATATTCCGCATTTAGTTATTGTATGTTGTTTAGAGGTGGATGTTTGTATTAGATCGTAATGACCGAATCCGGGCATTTGGGACCCGAATTTGGGGGCGTCACAGGTTGGTATAAGAGCTGTAGGTTATAAACATTAGGATTGCGAAACCTAGGTTATAACCTTAGTATTAAACTCGTATTGAGTGCAGTAGGAGATTTATCATATGTGGTATGTTGATGAATTGGGGAATTCATCGAGTCGAGTAGTACCCAATGAAATATAACTTCATTCCTTCAATGAATATATTTTATTGTTGTACTAATGTTAGTTTTGTGTGTTGTAGGATGGCTGTCGTAGGTGAGACCAGTGGAGTTCGAGAGGAGGAGGTATTCACTGACATACCCGTGGTTGCAGAGCAGTTGGTAGGCTATGCACCCGTTGCCCCGATAGCATCATTGAGTGGGTCCGAGCCAGAGGAGGACTACTTGATGGATTTGGTAGAGCCTGTCATGGGCGGAGTATCGAGGTCCGGTAGTCAGGACAGTGAGGGCTTGCTCGGGGATTATGCCGATCGCATAATGGAGCAGGAGCAAACTATCGAGCAGCAGGATGCTCGTATTGCACACTTAGAGGAAGAGAATTCTGTCCATCAGGAGATGGAAGATCAGTATAAGGCAGAGGCGTATTCACTACAGTTCCAGGTAGCTGATCTGAAGGCTCAGATTCAGCAGTTAGAGAGTGCCACACCCCAGTTGAGCCACACAGTGCAACATCTGGTGTTGCAGAATAGTCAGCTAAGGCAGGCATTAGAGCAGTCAGATACTAGGGAGGTGGAGCTGCAGTCAGAGCTACAGGCTGCCAGAGCCGAGCTAGACTTGGAGCAGGCTGATAGGATTTGAGTGCAGGAGTTCTGGGTTCGTGCAGCCACAAGGGTGGATGTGCTGGAGGGAGAGGTCCGAGATGGATCCGCTAGGATCGATACGTTAGAGTATGCCCTGTACATGACAGTAGCCAGAGTGCAGGACTGGGTCAGAAGGTACCCTCGGGAGGAGGGTAGTAGTCGGCGCATGATCAGACGCCGAGTAGTTGATCGAATAGCTCGATAGGCACTCCGTCGGGCAGTTCGTCGTAGCGAGCATTGACTGACAGTGCAGTACCCTTGTGTTTATCTGGTCATTGTTATGAGTCCCACTTTTGTTTAATAGGGACAAATTTATGATTAGAATTATGATGCCTTGTTGTATGCTTAGAATGATAGTAAACCCCAACTTTTGTTCTGTCAAAGGGGTAAGTAGTAGTGAATCCTCACCTTTTTGCTTAATAGAGGATAGTTATTAGTAGGCAGCTTATGCCATTGAGCGTTTATAGTAGTATGCCAAGTGTTGAGTTAGTCTGTATTAAAACATTGGTATATGAATATAAATGCAGTTGTTTTCTTTTAAATCGAATGTGTTTGATAGATGTATCTTCTGTTAAAATGTTGACTTAACTGGTATAATGTGTAAGGCATAATAAGCGAAAGTTTAAGACTTGTTCTTTGGCAAATCATAATGCCGCCCAAAGGTAGACCCCGCAATCCGCGAGTCGTGGAGTCAGAAAGTGAGGTTGGGGATCAACCCGATCCAATGAGAGTGTTCGTGGAGATGCTGGCAGAAGCCATGCAAGCAAGACCACCACTTGTGGTCCCAGTAGGGGAACAACCAGTGCCCCAGCCAGCGCATCACTTGGCTAACTTTAAGAATTTTAAACTGGTTGGGCCACCTGAGTTCAAGGGCACTCTCGATCCAATAGAAGCACAGACTTGGGTCGAAGAAATGGAGAAGGTCTTCGAGGTCGCACGAGTGGCCGAGGAGCAGAAAACCGGATTCGCCACCTTCATGATGAAGGGCGAAGCTAACTATTGGTGGAAAGCCAATAAGGGGCGAGCTGGCGAGGGAGTCATCTCATGGGACAGATTTAAAGAGCTATTCTTCAAGAATTATTTTCCGGAGAATACACAGCAGGATATGAAAGTTAAGTTTCTGGAACTAAAGCAGGGAAGTATGACTGTCGCAGAGTACGCGGCAAAATTCAATGAGTTGGCCCGATTTGCTCCACATCAAGTGGACACAGAGGCCAGAAAGGCAAAATGATTTGAATTGGGATTGAAGCCATGGGTGCAGAAAGCTGTCGCGGTACTGAAGATCAAGGACTTCTCTGAATTGCTGGAAAGGGCTATCATCGTGGAAGGAGGTAATGAAGCTGTAGCACGATTCAACCAGGACAGGAAGAAAAGCCAGGAAGGGCCTAAAGTGGGGAGCAGCAGAGGCAACAACCCCAATAAACGCAAGTGGAATGAGAGTTAGTCGTCCGAAGGCTATAGAACCGAAGGAGAGGCTAAGAAAAATGGGAAGTGCAACAACTGCGGGAAGAATCACTCGGGGGAATGCATGAAGGGAAAGAGAGTTTGTTATCGTTGTGGACAACCAGGGCATCTGGCTCCTCAGTGTCCTAATAAGCAGAAAGGAGGGTGTTTCTCTTGTGGAGCACCCGACCATCAAATCAAGGATTGTCCTAAGAGGAAGAGCGACGCAGGGAGTGGCAACAAAAGCAACTACAACAACAACAACAATAACAACAACAACAACAGCCACAATAACAGGTCGAGCATCGGGGGGGCTGCCAGCCAAGCCAACAGACCAACGGCACGCACGTTCAACATGACCGTGCAGGATGCCGTGGGGTCCAAGGACGTGGTGTCAGGTATCATCCCAATCAATGATATAAATGTTTATGTGTTATTCGATTCGGTTGCTACCTGCTCTTTTGTTTGCGAAGAATTTGCTAAATGATTAGACTTACCTCGTGAAAAGTTAGAACACCCTATGAACGTAGAAGTAGCAAACAAGGAAATTATCCCCGTAGAATGCATTCATAGGAATTGTTGTGCCGAATTGCGAGGATTAAAGCTCAACGTGGATTTGGTACCGATTCGTTTAGGGGAGTTCGATGTGATCCTTGGAATGGATTGGTTATCGATTCATGGAGCAGTCATCGACTGTAAGAAGAAGTGTGTGCACCTGAAGACTTCTAATAAGTCAAAGGTAGTATTCTATGGTAGTAGATCGCCGAGACAATCTTGTTGTCTAACGATGATGCAAGCTAAGAGATTCCTGAGGAAGGGTTGTATAGGCTATTTGGCTCACGTGGTTGATACTCGTCGAGTCGAGGGCGAACCAAGTCAGATACCTGTCGTAAGGGAATTCACGGATGTCTTCCCAGATGAAATTCTGGGATTACCGCCGGATAGGGAGGTAGAATTTGTAATTGACTTGGTGTCGGGAGCCGCACCAATATCAAAGGCGCCGTATCGAATGGCACCGGTAGAAATGAAAGAGCTAATGGTTCAATTGCAAGAACTGTTAGACAATGGTTATATCAGACCGAGCGTGTCACTATGGGGAGCGCCAGTTCTGTTCGTAAAGAAGAAAGATGGATCGATGAGGCTTTGTATCGACTATCGCGAATTGAACAAAGTCACGGTTAAGAATAGATACCCGCTGCCCAGGATAGACGATCTGTTTGATCAACTCAAGGGAGCAAAATACTTTTCAAGGATTGATTTGAGAACGGGTTATCATCAACTAAAGGTGAGACAGGAGGATATCCCAAAAACGGCATTCAGAACTCGTTATGGGCATTTCGAATTTCTGGTGATGTCATTTGGACTGACAAATGCACCAGCGGCATTCATGGATATGATGAACAGAGTGTTCAAGCAGTACTTGGACAAGTTCGTGGTAGTATTCATCGATGACATCTTGGTGTATTCAGTGTCAGAGGAAGAACATGTTGAACACCTAAGGATTGCTTTGGAGACGTTAAGAAGGGAGAAGCTGTACGCAAAATTTTCAAAGTGTGAATTTTGGTTGCAAAGGGTGCAGTTTCTAGGACACGTCATTGACAAGGATGGCGTTTCGGTAGACCCTGCAAGGGTGAAAGCCGTTATCAATTGGGAACAGCCGAAGACGCCGACGGAGGTCAGGAGTTTCCTAGGGTTGGCGGGATACTATCGGAGATTTATCCAAGATTTTTTGAAGATAGCATAACCGTTAACCAATCTAACCAGAAAGACGGTAAAGTTCGTTTGGACGGAAAAGTGCGAGGAAAGTTTCATGGAGCTGAAGAAGAGACTTAGTCAAGCACCGGTGTTGGCTTTACCAGACAACACTGGAGGTTTTGTAGTGTTCAGTGATGCGCCATACAAAGGTCTTGGTTGTGTGCTAATGCAACACGGCAAGGTCATTGCGTACGCTTCACGTCAGTTGAAGGACTATGAGAAGGGATACCCGACTCATGACCTGGAGTTAGCAGCAGTAGTATTCGCTTTGAAAATCTGGAGGCACTATCTATATAGAGAGAGGTGTGAGATATATACAGATCACAAGAGTATGAAATACATCTTCACTCAGAAGGAGCTGAACATGAGGCAGCGCCGATGGTTAGAATTGATCAAGGATTACGACTGTGAAATTTTGTACCATCCAGGCAAAGCAAATGTAGTGGCAGATGCCTTAAGGAGGAAAGGCAGGGAGAAATTGATGAAGCTAACAACTCAGGCAGAGTTAATAAAGGAGTTTAAACGTCTGGAATTGGAGATTCAGTATCCGATGGAGACGGACGAGAAATTGTTTATAGTGACAGCGAGCCCGACCCTTTTGGATCAAATCAAGGAGGCTCAAGAAAAGGGTGAGGATTGTGATTCAATAAAGAAGCGAATTGCCGAAGGCGAGGAGCTTAAATATAAGATTGACAGCACAGGGTTGCTAAGGTTTGAAGGGAGAGTCTGGGTACCGTTGGATCCGGAGTTGAGGGAAGAAATCCTTCAGGAAGCTCATAACACGAGGTACTCAGTACATCCCGGAAGCACGAAAATGTATCAGGATTTGTGGCAGTATTTTTGGTGGCCGAATATGAAACGAGAAGTGGCAGAGTGCGTCAGCCGATGTTTGACATGTCAGCGAATTAAAGTAGAGCACCAGCGACCGAGCGGACTACTTCAACCATTGGAGATTCCGGAGTGGAAGTGGGAGCACATCACAATGGACTTTGTGGTGGGTCTACCATCGACACAGAAGGGTATAGACGCCATCTGGGTAATTGTGGATCGTCTAACCAAGTCTGCTCATTTCCTACCAATCAAGATACGGTATAAGCTGGAGTAGTTAGCAAAACTTTACATCAAGGAGATTGTATCGCGTCATGGAGTGTCGGTATCTATTTTATCGGACAGAGATCTGCGCTTCACGTCAAATTTTTGGAGAAGTCTGCAGGCAAAATGGGAACACAATTGAGGTTGAGTACAGCGTATCATCCTCAAACTGACGGCCAGAGCGAGCGAACGATCCAGACCTTAGAAGATATGCTTCGGGCGGTCGTGATGGATTTAAAGGGTAGCTGGGATGACCATTTGCCACTGGTGGAGTTCGCTTACAACAACAGCTATCACGCTAGCATCGGCATGCCACCGTAGCGCTATATAGAAGGAAATGCCGAACCCCGATGTGTTGGGACGAGGTTGGAGAGCGAAGACTGCTGGGACCTGAATTGGTACAGCAGACTTCAGATACAGTACAACTGGTCAGGAATCGTCTGGTAGCAGCTCAAGATCGCCAGAAGAAATATGCCGACTTGCATCGTCAGAAGAGAGACTTTGAAGTTGGTAGCTTTGTATTTTTGAAGGTATCTCCCTGGAAAGAGAAGATCCGTTTTGGGAAGAAGGACAAATTGAGCTCTAGGTTTATAGGACCGTTTGAGGTATTAAGGCGAATCGGCGAAGTGGAATATGAGGTAGCGTTACCTCCTGAACTTGAGCACATTCACAACGTGTTTCATGTGTCAGTGTTGCGACCATATAAACCAGACTACAAGCACGTTATCTCTTATGACCCAATCCAGGTTGAAAAGGATTTATCGTACGAGGAAGTTTCCAAATACTCGATAGGAAAGAACAGAAACTGAGGAATAAGATCATCTATTCCGTCAAAGTTCTCTGGAGGAATCACGCAGTCGAAGAAGCTACGTGGGAACTCGAAGAGAAGATAAAAGCAAATTATCCGTTTCTATTCGAGTAACCTTATTTTGCAATTCCGAGGACGGAATTTTTATAAGGAGGGAGTGATGTAATGCCCGTGAATTTTAAACGTCATTATTAATTAAATATATAAACTTAATTTTTAATGAGTTAGTATGTGTGCTTATTTGAACCTTTTGTGTGCATTGGTAGCCTACATGACTAGGTGATGAATTGTTTTAAGTTGAGTAAAGGAGGTCACTAATGGTATAGTTAAATTAGTGAATAAGCCCTAAGGTTTAATATCAATTAAATTGATACAGTAGTTACTAATTAATCATTCAATTAAATTGAATATAATTAGTATATTGAATTGAGTAAATTAATTGATAAAAGTATTAATTAATGAGAATATTGTCACCTTGAGTAATAAAATATAATAGTCCAATTAGTAATCAATTACTAATTGATTAACTTATTTAATTAAGGAACTAAGACCAATTATTTATTTGATCATGGGTGTAGTAATTAATAGTATGACAAATTAATTAATCAATCATTGGGTTAAATTAAAGGACCCAATATTGCATTAAATAGATTTGGATTTTTATTAGCCTAATCATTTAAATTGGAAGCCCAATGGTATTTAATGTGTGGTCCAAAACCTAGCCACTTGATAAATTAAATGTATAACAATTGTTTAATTAATTAAAGCAACTAGTTAGGACAACATTTTAGGGACAAATTCTCTCCCCTTTCTGTGTAACTAAAGAGGAAGAGGGGCAATTGCTTTTCAAAGTCCTAGTTTTATTAAGTAACTAGTTGTCGTGGAAGTTGAAGTTGTAGACTTGATATCATAGCCTCCTATCATGTCAAATAGCCTCCTATTATGTCATAGCTTCCTAAGATGTCACATGGCCACCCTACATCAAACCTTTCTCTAGCTTCATGATGGCAAGTATAGGAGTCCTTGCTATTATCTAGCTAATAAATCAAAAGGTTAGTTAGTTTGCATCTTCATTTCTCCTAATACCTTGAGAGTGTGTTAGAGAGAGTTAAAAGAGAGAACAAGAGTGAGATTAGCATAGTTAATGCATTCCAAGTTCATCACATACTTTGGTAGATCAAGGAGAGTAGCTACAAGATCAAGGTGAAACCCTAAACAATTTTCTTCTTTCTTACTTGTTTTATTTTCATAGTTTTTGAGAGGTTTTGTTCTAAGACTCAAGAATCATTAGATCTTCATGCTTCATGTATAGATCTAATCCTCTTGAGTGTTAGAATGGAGATTCAAAGGAAGAAAAGGAACTTATGTTCCTAAAGGGTAGAAACCCTAGCTTTTCTTCACTTGGATCACCCATAACTTGAGATCTACAACTTGAATTTGTGATCCGTCAAAAGGGGGTGCTAGATACATGAGTTAGCTAGTAAACCCAAGTGGTAGAAAACAAATCCATCAAGTTTTGCCGCCATGGGGGCTGTTTTCCCCGAAACAGTCCACTTAAAGTCTTAAAACCAAGAAAGCCTGCTGACCCTATTTTTCCTAAGGTTGTTTCGGCCAGTTCTGTACCTTCTAAAATTCTGGGAAAAATCAGGAAGTTACCTCAAGAAGTTATCTACATGTAGGAAAAAGAACGGTCATGTTTGATGGGTGGTTTGTATGTAATGGGTTTTACCGTAAAAGACTCCTAAATATTCTTACCCGAATTCTTCACTGTGTATACCTTGGAAATATTCGAAATTTATACAACATGTGTATATATATTATGAGAGTGTACCCTGAAAGTTTCAGAATTGTTTGGGTAAAACTCGATTTATGAAAAATGTAACAAGATTCGGAGACTTTGAGTACTCTAAATATAGTAAATCACTTTCTAAAATTTCAAGAAAATTTGTGGATCATTGTTGGATCATATACTATCTGGATCCAGAGGATAATAATTTTCAGAACCTGTTTGCTATTTTTCATAATAATGTTATAGTTATAGTTAAAAGAAAATAAATGGTTAAATGATGTCATAAATAAGGAAAATATGATTTTAAAGCTTGGATACTCCTAATATTATATATTCTAACTATTGAGGGGTATTTTGGTAATATTTAATGAGAAATAATATTTATGACCTTTTATGGGTAGTAAAGGAGTTGTTTAATAAAGGGTAAAATAATTAGAATAAATTGTTTATTCGCCTAATAACTTATTAAAATATTACTATGATATTTGTAATATAAGAATTCGATATTTTTAAGTAAACAAGGAAATATTAAGATTAAAACTTTATGAAAATATTATTGAATGGGTAATAATATTTGATTTAGGCATTAATAAATGATTAAGATATTATTAAAATGGCTAATAATATTAGATTAAAATATTATTAATGATATGAGATTAAAATATTATTAAAAGATTAATAATATTAGATTAAAGTATTATTGGATGATTAAAATATTATTAAGTAAATAATAATATTCGAAATTAAATAAAATGTTATTAAAAATGTAATAACATTAGTAAAGGAATAAAACATTATTAGATGATTAATAATATTAGTAAATGAATAAATATTATTAATTGATTAATAATACTAAAAAATAGTAAAGTATTAAAATATTATTAAGATGTTAATAATATTAGTAAACGAATAAAAGTGTTATTAGTGGACTAATAATATTAAGGGGTGAATTAAATATTATCAAGATTAATAATATTAAGTGTCTTATAGGATTAATGATAGTTTATTAAATTATGTGTGCTATGTGCTTTTCTTAATTGCTAAATAAATAGCATAAGTAAGCGTATCACTTTACAACTACGCAATACTAATTGATAGATCGACTTTATCAATGTTAGGTCATTCAAGGCCAATTAATTAAAGCTAAAATTAATTGTAGCTGAGCAGACAGGCAAGTTCTCTATTCCGAAACTTTAATTGTTGCAAGTTTCATATCCTTACTCATATTTTATTGAGCAAGTTCCTTAATCCTACTCAAATTACATTCGAGTAGGGTATTATTGTATTACAAATTATTTACTTAAGCTTGAACTTTATTTCCAAGCATGCTTTAAGTGGTTTAATTACTTTCCAATTATTCCACATCTATGATATTTATTGATACTCGCACTTGGTGCACTTGGGTTCGTACAGTCTTGGACTTGTACATTATTCAAAGTTCTATAATTCATGAATTGTTTAAGATTGAGTCTGAACCTTCGTTCGGTCAGACAATTGCATGAAATTTTATAAAAGCTATCCACGTCAATTGATGGTATGGATTCTTAGACTAAAGTGAACACCCCTTTTTATTATAGAGGAGTACCCCACGTATCTAATATAAGATACAAACAGCAGAATTGAATGTTACGCATATACATAGGGTACGTGAGGCTGATCCCCTCTAGTACTTATTCTGTAGCTAGTAACCAAAGGGTCAATTAGCTATTGACTCCCTTGGACGTTTATTGTTCAAAGTCTACTTGACTATCATTCGTTCTAAAAGCAATTATTATTCTTGCTTCCGATATTCATATTGCTGAATTTCTCTTTATATTTCGTTCATCATGATATATCCCTTATTGTTGTATTTAAATTTGCTGGGCAAACTAGTTGCTCACCCTTGCTATATCATGAATCCCATTGCAGTTAAGCCCGAGACCTCAGGCAAAGACAAGGGCAAAGAGAAGATGAAGTATTAGACTTCAAGTAGCTGATTTTATTCTATGCTTAGTGAAATTTTACTGTCGATGTAATTTGAACCCTGACTTAATATTTAGGGTATGGTTTATGTTATGTATTTGAGGTTATCGAATCTTGGGACTAGTAACACCTTTGGAATGAACAACATATGTTTATTATATTCTGCATTTAGTTATTGTATGTTGTTTAGAGGTGGATGTTTGTATTAGATCGTGATGACCGAATCCGGGCATTTGGGACCCGAATTTGGGGGCGTCACAACTTCATTCCCCCAAGATTTGGTGTTCACTATCCAAATAAATCACATCACATCTAACTACCCATAAAATATATGAATGAAAACTCTTAACTGAAATAGAAATTTTCCCATTAAAGGGTTACAATATCATAATAACATCAATCCCAGGTCATCTAACCATAAACAAAACATCAATGCGAAAACATAATATAAATAACATAGGTCTATTACATAAATATCTTTCAAATAAATCAAACAAGTCTTCATCACTTGTTCGCCTTGCCTTTTCCCTTTACTAGAAGATGGTTCATCAACTCTTTCAACCTTAGCTGCAATGTTATTATGCAAGAGTGAGCAACAATTGCCCAGCAAGTGAAACAATAATAATAATAATAATAACATGCGAATAATCAATTTATACAGGGTAATTGAAAGCTCGGCTTTTGAATCAAGATTAGAAACAAGAATCAAAAGAACATCTGAGGGTCATATGACCACGAACTATGTCCTAGGTTATCAAGTATTTCTACTTTAAACCTTTAACAGTATTGGAATTTAAAACGCTCATCAACTATGGGCTAGTCGAATCAATAAGGGTTCGCTAGTCAATCAAGGTTCAATAATATAACTGATATTTCAATCGAATAATGAATTTTAAGGTATACAATTGAACAAACATTGTATAACCGAAGTATTATTTTAAAAGAATTAGAACATCTCAATCAGAGTTATATAATTGGATAATCAAGAATAAGAAACTTGATCAACATAAGTATATGATTTATGAACTTGCTCAATGTAAAAATAAGGTTTAGAAACTTGCTTCAATGCAATAATAACATTAAAGATTTGCATAAAAGAGAATAGGGTATAAGAACTTGCCTCGTGCGTCTGCTACAACTATTATTATCTATTTGCTCTTTAAGTAACCTATACATTCAAGTCACATTGAATAATTAATACTCATAGTTCAACTAATCACTACCTTTATTAAACGATTGACCACTTCAGAAAATATAACTCGAACTTACGCTCTTAAACTATTGTTATTCCTTTACATACTTATCATATTGCTTCATATATGTGAAATCATCTTATTTTAAGATTTGAAAAAAAAAATTATTTTCTAGGTTAATGACCTGACCCGACCCAACTCGTTTGACTCGGTCTGACCCGGTTGACCCGGACCGGCGCTGCGGCGCAGGGCTTAAGCCTTAAGCTAGCGCTGCGGCGCTGGCTTGACCCAGACCCGGACAACCCGAGTCGGCGCTGCGGCGCCCGGTTTACTCTTTGTACCGGCGCTGTGGCGCCGCGCTGCAGTTTCAGTTGCCCAAGTTCGCGAAGAACACACAGCAGGCCAAAAAACTTCCAATTTCTTTGTTCATACAAAAAATTAAACATACCCATTTACTATAATTCATATATAATCATTACCCAACTCTTATAGCATGATTCTAACAACTTAAATCATATAAACCATGAATATAAGAACTAAAAATTGAGATTTTTGCCAATTTATCAAAGTTTCTTCAAATTTAACGAAATCACTCATTACGGATTTGTTACTACACCAAATCAGTCTATTAAACTTGCATTCTTCTCGTTTCTTAACATATAAACACAATCAATCATCAATTTACCGATTAACGTACAAATTAAGCATCAATTTTTATACATATAAGTCATATTCAAATACTAGTCCTCTGTAAACTTCAAAACTCCAATTAAAACATAATTTCATGGATTAATTACTCTAAAACAGTTTATAAACATCATATAACGATTCATACATGCATATTAATGAATACAAACAATTTTTCAATAATTTACTCATGAAATTCAATTAATAGAGAACTTAAAATGTACATTCATGGAGAAACTTAAAAACATAATTTAAAGCTTGAATTCAAGAATTTACCTTTGATTAGTGATTTAGATTGCTAAATAATAGGAATTCTTCTTCCAATTCTCAAATTTTCTCAAAACTCTCTCTCTTTTTCTCTCTGTGTTTTAGCCTTATGAAAGAACTTACTGATAAAGTACGTACATGGTAACTGATATGCGTGGGTATCAGTTAAGCGTATTATGGCCTTAACTGATCCCATGTTCTCAAGGCCATGTTTGGTTGGCCTTTAAAAGGCTCCTTTTTAGTTTATTTTAATTAACTTGCTTGTGATAAAGTTTATTTGTCACACTTTAATAATCAAATTATATTATTTAACTACAATTAAATAAAAGCCACTACTACTCATTAAATCAAATAATCACATAATAAAAATTCTCATTTATTTAATTATGACAAATCAATAAACCTCTAATTAATTATTAAATTAATTAGAACAACATCACAATTAATAAACAAGTCATTTAATTTAATTATCCCAATTAAATTCATACTTTGCATTATAAAATTATTTCACATTAATACAATTAATATAACACATTTAATTAAATTAATATACAACAATTTCATAAAATATATATTTTACTCAATAGATAAATCGACACAAATATTTATTTAATTCAATAAATATTTAAATATCAAATATAAAAATCTCATTCGTTACACAAAATAAGGTATTATTGTATTCTCTCAATTTGGTAATATTTTAAGCCTTTAGTTATAAAACTTGGAAGAACTATTTGTACTCATAGTTGATTATAGTGGATTTTTTGTAACTCGGACTGTGATTTTTACCTCTTAAATTTGAAGGGTTTTCTACATGCGTTTGGTTAATTTTTTGTACTATTATTTTTCTACGGTTGTTATTTATTTGATGGAATTGCATTACTTGTTTGGCGTTATTTGTTATTTAATTTATTAGAGACGGTTTCAGTTGGAGGAGTTTTCACTGTCATTTGTACTATATTGGTGGAGCAATAGACGCTTATCATTGTCCTTGTATAACTAGTTGTTGAGAAAAGTTATGTTGTCTCTTTATTCTTATTGCTGAATTATAAGGGATAAAATCAACCTTGAAAGAATGAGTCGAGGTCGTATGATGTGGACCACAGACCTGCCACTGCATGTTAGACCTCTAAGCTCTATGAAATTGGTCATATGTAGCTTCAACGATCGTAGAGTTGGTCTTCTGATCGTTTAGTTGTTTAACTAAATGATATCCACTTTACATTTTTCTCAGTGGCTTTTGCGATACAGCTCTATGTTTTAGTCTTCAGCTAAGCAATCTCAGAGCTCTCTTGATAGGCTTGATTGTCTTCTACTCTGTGATCTTAGAGCGTGTCCAGTTTTTACTTAACAAAAATGCTCTTAAGTCTTCAAACTAACTCTAGTTATACGATATTACATGGCTTAATCTACGATCATAGATTCACCTAACAAGTTAGATCCCTAACTAAGTTATTTTATATAGATTATCATAAGGACTTTACAAAACTCACTTGTTTACAAATATACATTAATATCCATTCACCATCAAATTTAAATAGGGTATCATAAATGCAAGTGCTAACATACTCCACCAGGGGGACGTCCCTATAAATACCCCATTAGTTCGCCCATTAAAGTATGCAAAATCTTAGACTTTACATAACTATGATTCTCATCTCTATATGCTAATACTGACTTAAGCATTGGAGGGTCTGCCTGGGGCAAACACCTCTAGGTAGATCTTAAGGTGTTTTGTTAACTTTTTCATGCCTGGTTGTTCCTATTCGAAGATCTCCAACTCGACTAGTTCGACTCTACAGTTTTTGTCCACATGGATGGATAATATACCATTTATCCAACTTTGGACTTGGATTGGTCTCATATATATTTGAATATACTTTTCTATGTTGAGATTATAAAGTTGTAATGAAATTCTTAATATTCGCGATTACATGTATTCTAGTTAGATTGAATATTATCATATCACAACTACTATATTTCTAGTGAATATTAAGACTATATTAAAAAAAATAAACATCCTTGTTTTATAAATGTATCTTTCTTTTGAAATATTCCGCGCACACGCGCTATGTGCGTGAGAAAGAAAATTGTAGAATAAAAAAAACTAAAAATAAATATGCATAGAGATATTAGAATGAGAAAGGAAACTGTAAATTGATTATGAGAATAAAAACAAAGTGATTGAGGAAAAAATAGGAAAAAGAAGGAAAGTTGTGAGAGAAAGAAGGAAGAGATAATTAAAAAATAGTGAAAAAATAAGGAGAGAGAGAGAGAGAGAAAAGTAAATAAAGCTCTTGATTAGCATGTATTTATGATCCAGAAATACAAAAAGCAGTTACAGAAGGTCTCACACTTTATAATATAGATATAATACTATTCCTCCCTTTTATCACATGATAAGTGAAAAATGTGTTAAAAATATACAAAGTTGTTATAACTGTTATCAAAGGCGGACGCACACTTGGGCGAGTGTGAGCCCCCACTGATTTTGTTTAAAATTATTTGTTTATTTGTATATATAGTTAGATGGCATATCGGTACTATTATGTAGCTTGGGGGCTCATGACTAAGGTGGTGTTTGTTTACCTCTTAATACCTATTAACAGCTCCACATCTGATTCGATAAGAGGGTAAAGTTGTTTCGTAAAATTTTGTTTGTCTCTTATTGTCTCTTAATCGGTAAGAGGAATATATAAATCTAAATTATTAACAGCTGCCTCTTAACGAAAAATTTAAATTTATGGAGTCTATAAATATTGTACTCCCTCCATTCCGAATTTTAAGATCATTATTGATTTTTGAAAAGTCAATTTGAGATATTTTAAATTTAAATTGATATTTTCAAATTTAAAAGTCATTCAGATGTTTTATACTTTTTAGTTACCAAACAGCTTTTTAAGTTCAAATGTTATTTCACTCAGATGATCTAATTTATTAAGATATACTAACCATTCAGATCTTAATTACTCAATTTTATCAAACACCACGTAAGACTTTTCAAGTAATGTACTACTATTTCAATACAATACATGATTTTGAGATTCTATCCATATTCAATTTCAAGAGAAAAGAACTTTTCACTCTTTGTTGTACCTTTCATTCTCTAATACTAGAAAATACAAACTCAAAACAAATTCTCAACCATGCTATCATTCCACCATATTTGACTCAAATTTTATAATCAAAATTAGAATACCCAATCAATTACATGATAAATTAAAAGGTAAAATACTCTACATTCTCATAATGTAAGAAATTTCAATTATTTTATTTTGTAAAAAATTATTGGATTAATCTGAATTGAAAATTCAATATTGTTTGCCAAAAAATCGTACTAGCAAAAACACGCAAATATACGTGGTCAACAAGTAATAAAGAGTAAGTAGAGCATCGTTCCCACGAGGAATTAATTCTAACATTTTTCAAGTACTAATTTTATATCAACTCAATCTTATTTAAACATATGAATTAACTAAAATTAACAATTAAACTAAACACTAAAAATAAATAACTAAATAATAAGGTATACTAAATAAATAAATCTAAGAATTTAATTTTGTTCTATGTTTCATTCAAATCTCATAACTCTCTATTTAATTATACGGTCACGATGAACTGTTGACCGATAATTCTTCAGTGTTTATAAGCATCTCCCGATGGTCTTATAACAAATTATTCCTAAATCCACCACTATGAGAATATAATTGAGAAAGAATATCCTAGCTAAATAACTCACTATATCTCTATGTGAATTAAAATTAATAAGGATTTTAAGCACAGATTCTCTTTAGGTTACACATGGCATATAGGTATATTCATATCCTAAACACAAATTATAAATTCTATACCATGCAAACACACAAATATATGTTATCATATTTAGATCTAAACCTATAATCTATCTCCCAATTTCATATAGATTATTCCATTAATTAGTACCTAGTTAATTAATACAAGAATGCACAAAATATGATAAAGTCAATCCATATGGTGCCAATCAAATAGGAGAAAATTCCATTAAACTATACATGGGATTCCATTAAAATCTTAAATTAAAAACATGTTCATAGCAGATAAAATTATAATCCACAAAATATTCAACATCAATGAAAGACAAAAATAAATAAAAATTTAAAGAAGAAAAATTGTCTCCCGCAAGTCTGTTATCTCCAAGCTTAATCAATCCATGGCCTCCATCGTTGATGATACCTTGCTTGCTCTTGAACTTGGTAGAGAATTAGCCTCACATGGTGTTCATTGGCTTTTTTTCAACACCTTTTTACAATCCCAAAATAAGAATATTTATAGGAGTTTATTTTTCCTAACCCTAATAGAATTACAATCCTAATTAAAATTACATACACGATATCTTAATTTTAATAAACTACTATAATAAAAATCCTAATTATCTTCCCTTTCCAAATCTGTCATTGGCTCATTAATTTTCTTCCTTGTAATTCATCTCGGGACCCACTAGGAAAATAACAATCTGCAACATTAGCGGGAAAAGCAAATTTTTCAAAACTCGTGCTAGACCTTGTGAGCTGTTATTCTATCAGATAACGACGGAATCTTGACTTGGTTTCTTCATTAAAGTTGTAGCGTTTGAAGTGTAGATGAATTTAGGCTTTTGAATCACCTAATTTGGACTTCGAAAACTCAAGTTATGACCCTTTGAAGTATACTGGTCCGAATAGGAATCCAACTCCAATCAAGATTCAGATTAACTTTTCAAATCTTACTTTGACACGCTGATTGGAGGCCCAAAAGAATTCGGATTTTTACTAACCATACATTTATGAAAAGTTTAAGACGTCCTCTACAAACTTCAATAAGACCACTTTCTCATTCTGAAACTCTAACACTGTCCAAAACTCCATTGAAGTTCCAGAGGTCAATCTGCCCAAAAGATGAAAATTACAATATACTCCAATTTGACTCAAATTAACCCAAATAGCTCCAATTTAACTAAGATGTAATCAAATAGCTTCCAACTTCATTTTCTACATAAAAATATAAAAACACATAAAAAGGAATAGAAAATACTCAAAAACTCACAAATCATCAAGCTACAAATACTCAATTTATAGGTATAAAATTCACTCATCAAATATTATATTTGTCATTCTTTGAGCCCTAAATTGATTAAGTAAGTTTCAATTTGGAAATTTTACTATTTGAACCCTAAATCCCTAATTGTTATTAATTTTAGCAAGAACAAGTATATTCAATGATTGATATTAATATTTTTAAAATTTATTTATGTTCTTTGTTTTTTCTATAACAATTTTTTGTATTAAGCCTCAACTGAAAAAAAAATCATGTGATGGCCTCTATTGAAAAAAAAATCTGAGTTCACCACTGACTATTACGTTTTTTCCATATCACAAGCCCTCGCTCCATATTCTCAAGCACATAAGCACTTTATAGTTTCCTGTTTGAAGCCAGTCTTTACGAGTTGTCCTCTATGACATTAAACGTGAAGCTCAAGTTGTCTTCATCGGTAACATCATTGTAGTCTAGGGCTAAAAATGAACCCGAGTGGTTCGAAATCCGAATCGAGATCGACTCGAAAAATTTGAGTAAGACTTGGATTTGATATTTAAACGAGTCAAATTCGAATCCATTCTGATACTCGGACACTTATACGAGTCGAATATGAACTGCCTACTATTTGCTCATTTAGAGTATTGAATTTTCCTTACCTCAGTGATCCATACTCGACACAAGTTCGTTGATCTTTACTCGTATACAGTGTCGAGTATACTCGATTTATTTAATATATAGTATTTAGAAATTAAATTCTCCATTTACTTTGAGAAGTGAAAGCGATTTTTATGTTTTCCATACATGTCCATCTATTGATTTAAGAGTGATAACATCATCTTATTATTTTTTTTACAAGGCTCGAGATCTAGTATGAAGAGTTCAAATTTAAATTATTTCAAATAGTTGACTGAGTTAATTGAAAGTAGTATGCACACAAGCCAATCATATTTGATATGATGTAGCATATACTTTGTAATCTTATTCATTTATTAATAAAAGTATTAAAGGCATTTTTACTTATCTACATGGTGTTATTATTTAATATATGATAAACCCATAGTTTTAAGCAATGCTTTTAGAGTCATGATGATGATCATGCTTGTAATGCCCGTGAATTTTGAACGTCATTATTAATTAAATCTAATTTAATTTAAAGAGTTAACGTTGTGTTCTATTTAAACCTTTGGGTGTATTGGTGGATTATATGACTATGTGAGTTATTGATATAAATTTGTGTTAAAGGAATCACTAGTAATGTATTTAAACTAGTGAGCAAACCCTAAGACTTTATATCCATAAAGTTGGCAAGGTATTTACTAAATTAAATATTCAAGTAAATTGAATATAGTTAGTAATAATGTGTCCGAATTAATTATGTTGGTAATTGTTGTCGAGGTATGGTCCAAATTGGATAATAATAATTAATAGTTAATTTAGTAATTTATTTATTAATTGACTAAGTTACTTAATTAGTGAACCTAGCCCAATCATTTATATTAATCATGGAATTGGGTATTAATTGTGTGGCTTATTAAATGAGTTATCATGGAGTTATATTAAATGACCCAAGATTTGCATTAAATAAGATTTGGATTTTATTAGCCTAATCATTTAAATTGGAAGCCCAATGGTAATTAATGTGTGGTCCAAAACCTAGTCACTTGATATATTAAATGGGTAACAATTGTTTATTAATTAAAGCTACTTGGGACAACCTTTTTGGGACAAAAATCTTCCCTTGTCGTGTAACTAGGATGGAGAGGGGAAAGTTACTTTTCAAGGTCCTAGTTAACTAAGTAGTTAGCTTGTGTTGGAAGATGAAAGGGTAGACTTGATGGGATAGCCCCTATTATGTCAATAGCCCCCTAATATGTCATAGCTTCCTAGGTTGTCATGGCCACCCTACATCACACTTTTCTCTAGCTTTATGATGGCAAATCCTTGCTTTTATATAGCTAATTAACCAAAGGGTTAGCCATTTGCCTCTTCATTTTCTAAAAATCTTGAGAGAGTTTGAAGAAAAAGCAAGAGCAATTCTTGAGAGATTAAAGAGGAGGTGGTGAGAGGAAGAAGAAGATTTTGGTTGTTATACCATCTCCATTCACAACCTATTTTGGAAAGAGGAGGAAAATAGCCATTAAAGCTAGGTATAAACTCCATTCTTTCAAACCCTAGTTTCTTGTTGCTAGTATTATATTATGATTATTACACACTATTTTGTTGGAAACTTTTATGTGTTGGTTGGTGTTGGTGGTAGAGAGGGAGTATTCATGGATCTAGGTTTGTATTTTGCTAGATCTATATTATTGCAAAACATGCTTAATAAATATGGTTTTTAAAGCTATAAAAGAAGAGATCTTGATCTTGTATGCTTTATTGATACCGTATATAAGTTTAAAATTTTTGAAACATGTTTTGGTGGGTTTTGTATGCTAAAACATGGGAGTAATGTTATTTATTGGAGTACAAAATTTATTGAGGAAAAATATCGATTTAAGTCATAAATATTTTGTTGTAATATTAGAAATATTTTTCTTAGTCATGGGTATTTTTTTTGGAATTTATTTTGGAGATTTAGGCTTGCTTGATGGTATTAGGATTAATTGAGTGTGTTAGTAAATCCCCTGGAAGGCTCCTGTATGAGTTGGGCAAGGGTCGGCCGCGCATGGCGCGCGCCTGGGCGAGACAAGGACTGGCCGCGCATGGCGCACCAGTCTGCTGTGATCCTTGGCGTCAAACGGCGTCGTTGGGCCAGGGTTAAGTTGGTCGACTGGCGAGCCCCAAACGGCGTCGTTTGGGGCCGCGGATAGGGCAGGCGCGCAATGCGCGGGCGAGCGCTCGGACGCAAAATTACCATCCTGCCCCTCCGTCCAGATTTCAACTTATTTACCAGAATGCCATACAGATTTAATTTTAATTAATTTAAATACTTTAAACAATATTATTTAATTTTGTAAAATTAGTAAATGTACAAAATTAAGTTTGGAGCACTTAATCTTATATTTTCCAGATTTAATAAATTAATTAATTATTGTTTATTATTAAATAATGATTAAGGATAATCAAGAATTGTAAATTTATCTATTTATTATTTGATTAACTTTAAATAATAAATAAATATAATTAGTTATTATTTATTATTAAATAATAACTAAAGATAATTCGTACTTACTAATTAATTATTTATTATTTGATTTACTTTAAATAATAAATAAACCTAATTAGTTATTATTTATTATTAAATAATAACTAAAGATAATTATTACTCACTAATTAATTATTTATTATTTGATTAACCTTAAATAATAAATAAACCTAATTAGTTATTATTTAGTATTAAATAATAACTAAATATAATTTCCTATTTACTAATTAATTATTTATTATTTGATTAACTTTAAATAATAAATAAACCTAATTAGTTATTATTTATTATTAAATAATAACTAAAGATAATTAGTACTCACTTATTAATTATTTATTATCTGATTAACATTAAATAATAAATACACTTAATTAATTATTATTTAATCTTAAATAATAATTAAAGACAATTAAAATTTATAATTCGATTATTATTTAATTAACAATTAAATAATCAGTGAATATAATTAGTTATTAATTACTATTAATAATAAATAAAGATAATTAATTAATTACTATTTAATAGTAATTAAATGAAGATAGAGTCAATAAAATAGAGAGAGATTAATAACCCACTAATTAAACAATCATAATAAATTGTTTAAGAGTTTAATAAATGAATATTACTTAAGAAAGAGTAATGTTAATTAATTGAACAATTATTATTAATTGTTTAAGGGTTTAATAAGTGTTTATCACTTAAGGGAAATATTGTTAATTAATTAAATCATCAACCTAAAGATCAATTAAGTGTCTTATAGGGTTTATGATAGTTTATTAACTTATGTGTGCTATGTGATTTGTTTAATTGTTAAATAAGTAGCATAAGTAAGTGTATCGATATACTACTATGCAGTACTAATTGATAGATCGACATTATCAATGTTAGGTTCTTCAAGGCCAATTAGTTAAAGCTAGAATTATTGGTAGCTGAGCAGACAGGCAAGTTCCCTAACTCAAACTCGAGTTATTATTTTCGAAGCATGTTAGTGAATAATTATTGTTGATTATTCACATCTATACTGATTATTGAGATTCGCACCTTGTGCAATTGAATTCCTAATCTATTATTATTGAATTATGAATTTAGTTAAGTTCTTTCAAGCATGAACTGTTTATGAGATAGATCTATGCTATTTGTATCAGCTAGATCAAGCATGTCTAAAATTGTGAAATCAAATGTATTTTAAAAGCTGTTCTTATTAAATTATTATGGTAAGAACTCTTGGCTGAGAAAAGGATAAATTTGATTAAGGCATGATATCAATGCTGGTAATTAAGTGTTTATGCATAAATCACGGGGTATGAAAGGCTGATCCCCTTGATTACCTACACTTTTTAAGAGGTCCAGTTTAAATGCTAAGAACCTTGGCAAATGTCTATGGTTATTTCCAACCACTCAGTAATTGTCATTCAATTATTCGAATATTCAATTGTTGACTATTAATTCATGTTTCTTCATAATTTTATACTGTCGTTGAACATTGAAAGCGAAACTTCCTTCTATTCATGATATATCTCCCTTGTGTATAAACTTGCTAAGCAAACTAGTTGCTTACCCTTGTTATATCATGATTTTTATTTCAGCTAAGGCAGAAACGTCAAAAGGGGACAAAGGAAAAGGGAAGGTGCAAGAATAGTTGCCTGATAGGACTTATGTATTAGTTATCAAAAAAAATGTTATTTGGTTATGTGAACTCTTATTGTATTAAGGGTATGTTTTTAAGTTAAGGTTAAAGAACCTTGGGACCATGATTGTAAGACGTTATTACTATTTCGATAGACATTGTATGATTATTATTCCGCATTTAGTTAGAAAGTATGTTTGTTGTTGAGTATCGTGAACACCGAATTCGAGGTTAAGAAACCCGGATTTGGGGGTGTCACAGGTTGATATCAAAGCTGTAGGTTATAAACGTTAGGAATGAGAAACCTAGGTTATAACCTTAGTAGAAAACTCATATAGAGTATGTAGGTGATGGGTTGAGGAGACCCATCGAGTTCTAGTTGTACCGAATAAAATATCATTTCATTTTATCAATGAATATATTTTATTGTGGTACTGATGTTGTTTATGGTGTGGTGTATTGTAGGATGTCGAACGAGAGTCAAGATAGCTATTCAGTGAACCATAAGCCCATAGAGCCTGAGGTGATAGGAGATTTGCTGGTGAGGAACGCCGAGCTAGAGGTTAAGGCTGAACAAATAGAGGCGCAGAACCACATCCTCCAGATTTCTGAACAGCAGTACAAGGACGCTGCTTATCAGGCCCAGGCTGAGTTAGCCGAGTTGCGAGGGAGGCTGCAGCAGAGAGAGCTACAGTTAGGACAGTTGAGGGATGAGGTGAAAGCTAAAGATGTGAGGATATATGATTTGGAGCGAGCCTTAGACATCGCCTTTATGCAGTTCGACGCCAAATGGATGGATCTGCCCTCCAGTAGCGAGAGCAAGCGTTGAGTTGTATTCACCTTGTGTCCCCTAGAAGATAGTTGGAGGTGGGCAGTTATGCCTTGAGCAGTGAAGTTGGTACTACTTTTGATTTACTAGAGTTTGTATTAACCTCAGCAGGTGCGAGGTAGTTCGTATGTAGGATGTACTTCCATTTATGTAGGTAGAAAAAAAATGGTTTAAGTAAATCCCATCTTTTGTTATTTCATTGGGATGGTAGCATTTATAGCATTATACCTGTGATGAACGTGTAAGACACCAAAGTTGGTATATGAATATAAATGCATTATTATGATATGTGTTTTGAGAATTTTACTTGGTAAACCGTCTATTCAATGGTTAGGTTAATTCAGTAAAACTGAATCGGTACTTTAGCAACTTAAATCACTAATCGGGGAAAACAGAATTCCTGAGGTTGGGTAAGCTAGAGCTCCCACACGATGGTCATGCGATTGTTCAAGTACAATATTGTATTACATGCTAAATACTGATATGTTAATAAAACCCGAGTAACGTGTTAAGACTTTGTTTAATCAGATAATGCCACCCAGACGAATCCTACGGAACCAAGAGATCGAAGAGTCGGTTAACAATGCAGAGGGAACTCAACCAAACCCAATGCAAGACTTTATCAACATGATGGCCGAAGCTCTGCGGAATCAAACGCCTACCGCAGGAAACCAGACGGGCAACCACTTAGCCAATTTTAAAGACTTCAAGGCAGTAGGGCCGCCGGATTTTAGGGAAACAGCGGACCCGATAGAGGCCCAGTCGTGGATAAAGGAGATTGAAAAGGCCTTTGTCATCGCTAGAGTCGCCGAGGAGCAGAAGACAGTTTTTGCTACTTACTTAATGAAAGGTGAGGCTAACTTTTGGTGGGAAGCCAATCAGAGCAAAGCTGGAACTGGAGTCGTGGCGTGGGAAGCATTCAAGACGTTGTTTTTCGAGAATTACTTTCCTGAGAGTACGCAGACGAAAATGGAGATCAAGTTTTTAGAACTGAAGCAGGAAAACTTGTCAGTGTCAGAGTACGCTGCAAAATTCAATGAATTAGCTAGATTCGCCCCACATCAGGTGGACACTGAGGTGAGGAAGGCAAGAAGGTTCGAGAATGGGTTAAAGTCGTGAATCTACAGCAAGGTAGCGGTTTTACAAATTACGTCGTTCTCAACCTTGTTGGAGAAAGCTCTCATTGCTGAAGGTGGGAGTGAAGCGGTTTCAAAATATAATCGGGAGAAGAACAAGAAGAAGGTAGAAAGAGGAAATGCGAATGTTAGTAGTGGTGGCAGCAACAACCGGAAGCGTCAATGGAGCAGTGGGGGTAGCAATTCCGAAATTCAGCAAGGGAGCATGCAACAAAAAAGGAAGGTATGTAGAAATTGCTGGAAGGGTCACTCGGGAGAGTGCATGAAAGGAAAAATGGTTTGTTATACTTGTGGACAAGAAGGGCATATCTCACCCAATTGTCTTAAGGCGAAGAAAGGAGGTTGTTTCACTTGTGGAGAGCTGGGACATCGAAGCAAAGACTGTCCGAGGAAGAAAAACATGGATGGCGGAAGCGGCAATAGGGGCAACAACTCGAGGGCAACCAGTGGAGGACCAGCCCAGCCAAATAAGCCAACAGTGAGGACCTTCAACATGACAGTGCAAGATGCCGTGGCATCCAGAGAGGTGGTGTCAGGTATTATTCCAATCAACGACATAAATGCCTATGTGTTATTCGATTCAGGAGCTTCATGTTCTTTTGTATCTGATGAATTTGCTCAAAGATTTAATTTACCTAGTGAACTATTAGAACACCCGATGAACGTAGAAGTAGCGAACAAAGAGATTATCCTCGTAAACTACATTTATAGGAATTATTGTGCTGATATGAGGGGGTTTAAGCTTAACGTGGATTTGCTACCGATTCGTCTTGGAGAATTTGATGTAATCCTTGGAATGGATTGGTTAGCGAGTCACGGGGCGGTCATTGACTGTAAGAAAAAGTGCGTACACCTGAAGACTCCAAGTAAGTCGAAGGTGGTGTTCTATGGTAGTAAATCGCCGAGACAATCTTGTTGTCTGACGATGATGCAAGCAAAGAGATTGCTTCAGAAGGGTTGTATAGGTTATTTGGCTCACGTGGTGGACACTCGAGGGGTCGAGGGTGAACTGAGTCAGATACCTGTCGTAAGGGAATTCGCAGATGTTTTCCCAGATGAAATTCCGGGATTGCCGCCGGATAGAGAGATAGAATTTGTGATCGACTTGGTACCCGGGGCGGCACCGATATCCAAGGCGCCTTACCGAATGGCACTAGTAGAGATGAAAGAGCTGATGGTTCAATTGCAGGAACTATTAGACAAGGGTTATATTAGACCGAGCGTGTCACCATGGGGAGCGCCAGTTCTGTTCGTAAAGAAGAAGGATGGCTCGATGAGGCTTTGTATCGACTACCGTGAGTTGAACAAAGTTACGATTAAGAATAGGTACCCGTTGCCCAGGATAGACGATCTGTTTGATCAACTCAAGGGGGCGAAATACTTTTCAAAGATTGATTTGAGGACGGGCTATCATCAACTAAGGGTGAGACAGGAGGATATCCCGAAGACGGCATTCAGAACTCGTTATGGACATTTCGAGTTTCTGGTTATGTCATTTGGACTGACAAATGCACCAGCGGCATTGATGGATATGATGAACAGAGTGTTCAAGCAGTACTTGGACAAGTTCGTGGTAGTATTCATCGATGACATCTTGGTGTATTCAGTGACAGAGGAAGAACATGTCGAACATCTAAGGATTGCGTTGGAGGCATTAAGAAGGGAGAAACTGTACGCGAAGTTTTCGAAGTGTGAATTTTGGTTGCAAAGGGTGCAGTTTCTAGGACACATCATTGATAGGAATGGTGTTTCAGTAGACCCAGTGATGAGTGTGTTTTATATACACAAATTGGGTACTTTTAACCTTAATAATTTGTAAGTCTTTAGCTATTTCGTTTGGTTTTATGCGTTTTCATCTTATCGTTGTGTAATGTAGTTTTGTATTACTTTTATATGTATTTGTGTGCTTTTATGTGTTTTTACTTTATTTTGTAGGTATTGAAATAAAGGCCTCTTGGATTGATGCGTTTTTGGCTTGAATCTAGCATTCCCGCTGCTTGTTTATCAATTTCACCCATGATGAAATCCGAATCTCTCAAAACTCAAAGAACGAAAGTTGTAGATTTTGATCTTAGCTTTCCAGAACATCCACAATCATCCAATTTGAAGTTCGTATGAGAGAGTTATAATCATTTTACCGTCGGATTTTGCATGCATTTTACGCAGCAGTTGCTTTGGGCTCCATTTGAGCCTTGCTCCGGTTTGTATCTCGATGAGCTCCAGTTATGGAAGTTGTAGATCTCTTTCTTAGCTTTCCATAGCCTATTTACACGCCTTAATCCGAGTTCGGACGGAGAAGTTATGGCCATTTTCCCAACGGACGTCGGAGCTGGAAAGTGCAGCAGAAGCAATGCCCGGCGCAGCTGCGCCCCTTCCTAGTACAAATTCGGCGCAGCTGCGCCCTTATGCAGAAAACGTAGATTTTGGGCAGCGCAGCTGCGCCCGGACGCAAGCCAAAGGCGGCGCAGCTGCGCCCGGCATCCAGGGAGTTCAGTATTCAGCGCATCCAAGCGTGCAGCTGCGCCGGATTCGCCAGATTTCGCGATTTCAGCTCATTTTTGGTCTAAATTGGTGGGCTAAGCTAGGTTTTTGCCTTAGGAACTATAAATACATTATGTAGCCTCCATTTTTGAGAGACCTAGACTTCTAAAATCAGCATTCTTGGAGGGTGGAAGCTAACCTAGAGCAAGAAGGAGAAAAGGTAGCTCAAGCTCCCCAATGGGGAAGCTTGAGTAACCAACAACAATGGAAGGCTTGCTCCACCAACAAGGGCTGCAATACAAGGAAAGGAGAAGATCAAAAGGGAGTTCATCTCTAATCTTTTCATCTAGCTTTGTAATCCAAGGATGTTAGTTAGGCTTATTGCTTTGTTTATTTATTTTGATTTCAGTGTTTGGTTTGAAATTGTAATTGAACCCAACACCTAGTTTGAATTGAATGATCTCTCTTTGATATTAGTTATCATTTTAGAATTGGATATCATAATTTGTGCTTCATGTATTAATTATCTTGATCATCAATTAGTATGATAATCTATATGGAATTGAGAAAGGAAATATAGATTGAGATCTGATTATGCTAGCATGTGTTCATGAATTCTGCATGTGATGGAATTTAAGATTCGTGCCTAGGATAGAGATATACCGAAGTACCATATGTGGCCAATTGAGAACTTATGCTTCAACCCTTTTGATTGTAATTCACATAGAGATATAGTGCGTTAGTCATCTAGGGTGTTCACATTCATTCTATCAATTGTGGATTTAGTGTGATATGAATATGGTGCATCGAGAGGTGGCCATATTTTACATTCGTGTTCTCGACCAACATTCTAACGTAATAAATTGCGAATTGAATGTCTAGCATGATTTATAATGAAAGTTTAATTGATTGATCACCTATATGAAATTGAAAAGTGGATTATAGTGTTGAGACTTGGTTTTGATATCATACGAAAGTTAGAGATTTTTGTGGGTGATGTATGAGATTATGTGGCGTGTGTCTTATTCATTGTCTTCAAGAATGGATGACTTGCTAGTATTTGGGATAGAGATATACCTAAATGCCGTGTGTAACCATTATGAGATTACAAACTTAATGACTCCCTACACGGAGGTTCATTCGTTTGATGGGTAGATTGACTAAGATTATGTGGCGTGTGTCTTGTTGATTATTCATGGAATTGAATGGATTGTTGGCATGTGGGATGATACCTATGTGTCGTGTATGGGTGATTTTCATATGACCATACACTAAGGCTTATGAATAAGGTGAATTTCTCAGTTAACAATTCTTGTGATTTAACTAGTTGAAAATGAGAGAGTTAGGAGATTTAAATAAAGTGTTGGGGGAAATTGTAATCTTAGACCTTTATCTATCTATTTTGTTATTTATATGACATGGAATTTAGATGTAACCTTTATCTATCACTTGAATCAAAGAGTTTGATTTAGATCGAGTCGATATTGAGTTAGTACTTGGGGGTTCATTAGAGATAATTCCCTGTGGGTTCGACAACTCTCTCTTATCACTTTATTACTTGTTGACCGCGTATACTTGCGCGTATTTATCGGTTGCGAAATCGACCAACACCCAGCAAAGGTGGAAGCCATTATCAACTGGGAGCAGCCGAAGACGCCAACGGAGATCAGGAGTTTTCTAGGGTTAGCGGGATACTATTGGAGATTCATCCAGGATTTTTTGAAGATAGCATCACTGTTGACCAATCTAACCAGAAAGACGGTAAAGTTCGTTTGGACGGAGAAGTGCGAGGAGAGTTTCATGGAGCTGAAGAAGAGACTGAGCCAAGCACCAGTGTTGGCTTTACCGGACGACACTGGAGGTTTTGTAGTATACAGTGACGCGTCACACAAAGGCCTTGGTTGTGTACTAATGCAGCATGGCAAGGTCATTGCGTATGCTTCACGTCAGCTGATGGACTATGAGAAGGGATACCCGACTCATGATTTGGAGTTAGCAGCAGTAGTGTTCGCCTTGAATATTTGGAGGCACTACCTATATGGAGAGAGGTGCGAGATATATACAGATCACAAGAGTCTGAAATATATCTTCACTCAGAAGGAGCTGAACATGAGGCAGTGCCGATGGTTAGAACTGATCAAGGATTACGACTGTGAGATACTGTACCATTCGGGCAAGGCAAATGTAGTGGCAGATGCCCTGAGTAGGAAAGGCAGAGAGAAGTTAATGAGGCTTACAACTCAGGCAGAGTTGATAAAGGAGTTCGAACGTCTGGAATTGGAGGTTAAGTATCCGATGGAGACGGACAGGAAATTGTTTACAGTAACAGCGAGCCCGACCCTGTTGGATCAGATTAAGGAGGCTCAAGAAAAGGATAAGGATTGTGATTCAATAAAGAAACGAATTGCCGAAGGCGAGGAGCTTAAGTATAAGATTGATAGCACTGGGTTGCTAAGGTTTGAAGGGAGAGTCTGGGTACCGTTGGATCTGGAATTGAGGGAAGAAATCCTTCAGGAAGCTCACAGCACGAAGTACTCAGTACATCCGGGGAGCACAAAGATGTACCAGGATTTGCGACGAAATTTTTGGTGGCCGAATAAGAAACGAGAAGTGGCAGAGTGCGTCAGCCGATGTCTGACATGCCAGCGGATTAAAGCAGAGCACCAACGACTGAGCGGATTACTTCAACCATTAGAGATTCCGGAGTGGAAGTGGGAGCACATCACAATGGACTTTGTGGTGGGACTGCCACCAACTCATAAGGGTTTAGACGTTATCTGGGTAATTGTGGATCGTCTAACCAAGTCTGCTCATTTTCTGCCAATCAAGATACGGTACAATCTGGAGCAATTAGCAAAGCTTTATGTGAAAGAGATAGTGTCATGACATGGAGTGCCGGTATCAATTGTATCTGACAGAGATCCGTGCTTCACGTCAAATTTCTGGAAAAGTCTGCAGGCAAGAATGGGAACGCAGTTGAGGTTGAGTACAGCGTATCATCCTCAAACCGACGGCCAGAGCGAGCGAACGATTCAGACCTTAGAAGATATGCTTCGGGCAGTCGTGATGGATTTAAAGGGCAGCTGGGATGACCATTTTCCACTGGTGGAGTTTGCTTACAACAATAGTTATCACGCCAGTATCGGCATGCCACCGTACGAAGCGCTATATGGAAGGAAATGTCGAACCCCGATGTGTTGGGACGAGGTTGGGGAGCGAAGATTGTTGGGACCAGAAATGGTGCAGCAGACTACAGACATCGTACGGCTGGTCAGAAACCGGCTGGTAGCAGCTCAAGATCGCCAGAAGAAATATGCCGACTTACATCGTCAGAAGCGGGACTTTGAAGTTGGTAGCTTTGTATTTTTGAAGGTATCTCCTTGGAAAGGAAAGATCCGGTTTGGGAAGAAGGGCAAATTGAACCCTAGGTTCATAGGACCATTCGAGATTTTGAGGCGAATCGGCGAGGTGGCGTACGAGGTAGCGTTACCTCCTGAACTTGAGCACATTCATAACGTGTTTCATGTGTCAGTGTTGCGGTCGTATAAACCAGGCTATAAGCACGTTATCTCCTATGAACCAATCCAAGTCGAGAAGGACTTAACGTACGAGGAAGTTCCTGTCCAGATTCTCGATAGAAAGGAACAGAAGCTGAGAAACAAGACCATCCATTTCGTCAAAGTTCTCTGGAGGAATCACGCAGTCGAAGAAGCTACGTGGGAACTCGAGGAGAAAATGAAAGCGAATTATCCGTTTTTATTTGAGTAACCCTATTTTTGCAATTCCGAGGACGGAATTTTTATAAGGGGAGAGGGATGTAATGCCCGTGAACTTTGAACGTCATTATTAATTAAATCTAATTTAATTTAAAGAGTTAACGTTGTGTTCTATTTAAACCTTTGGGTGTATTGGTGGATTATATGACTATGTGAGTTATTGATATAAATTTGTGTTAAAGGAATCACTAGTAGTGTATTTAAACTAGTGAGAAAACCCTAAGACTTTATATCCATAAAGTTGGCAAGGTATTTACTAAATTAAATATTCAAGTAAATTGAATATAGTTAGTAATAATGTGTGCGAATTAATTATGTTGGTAATTGTTGTCGAGGTATGGTCCAAATTGGATAATAATAATTAATAGTTAATTTAGTAATTTATTTATTAATTGACTAAGTTACTTAATTAGTGAACCTAGCCCAATCATTTATATTAATCATAGAATTGGGTATTAATTGTGTGGCTTATTAAATGAGTTATCATGGAGTTATATTAAATGACTCAAGATTTGCATTAAATAAGATTTGGATTTTATTAGCCTAATCATTTAAATTGGAAGCCCAATGGTAATTAATGTGTGGTCCAAAACCTAGTCACTTGATATATTAAATGGGTAACAATTGTTTATTAATTAAAGCTACTTGGGACAACCTTTTTGGGACAAAAATCTTCCCTTGCCGTGTAACTAAGATGGAGAGGGGAAAGTTACTTTTCAAGGTCCTAGTTAACTAAGTAGTTAGCTTGTGTTGGAAGATGAAAGGGTAGACTTGATGGGATAGCCCCTATTATGTCAATAGCCCCCTAATATGTCATAGCTTCCTAGGTTGTCATGGCCACCCTACATCACACTTTTCTCTAACTTCATGATGGCAAATCCTTGCTTTTATATAGCTAATTTACCAAAGGGTTAGCCATTTGCCTCTTCATTTTCTAAAAATCTTGAGAGAGTTTGAAGAAAAAGCAAGAGCAATTCTTGAGAGATTAAAGAGGAGGTGGTGAGAGGAAGAAGAAGATTTTGGTTGTTATACCATCTCCATTCACAACCTATTTTGGAAAGAGGAGGAAAATAGCCATTAAAGCTAGGTATAAACTTCATTTTTTCAAACCCTAGTTTCTTGTTGCTAGTATTATATTATGATTATTACACACTATTTTGTTGGAAACTTTTATGTGTTGGTTGGTGTTGGTGGTAGAGAGGGAGTATTCATGGATCTAGGTTTGTATTTTGCTAGATCTATATTATTGCAAAACATGCTTAATAAATATGGTTTTTAAAGCTATAAAAGAAGAGATCTTGATCTTGTATGCTTTATTGATACCGTATATAAGTTTAAAATTTTTGAAACATGTTTTGGTGGGTTTTGTATGCTAAAACATGGGAGTAATGTTATTTATTGGAGTACAAAATTTATTGAGAAAAAATGTTGATTTAAGTCATAAATATTTTGTTGTAATATTAGAAATATTTTTCTTAGTCATGGGTATTTTTTTTGGAATTTATTTTGGAGATTTAGGCTTGCTTGATGGTATTAGGATTAATTGAGTGTGTTAGTAAATCCCCTGGAAGGCTCCTGTATGAGTTGGGCAAGGGTCGGTCGCGCATGGCGCGCGCCTAGGCGAGACAAGGACTGGCCGCGCATGGCGCGCCAGTCTGCTGTGATCCTTGGCGTCAAACGGCGTCGTTGGGCCAGGGTTAAGTTGGTCGACTGGCGAGCCCCAAACGGCGTCGTTTGGGGCCGCGGATAGGGCAGGCGCGCAATGCGCGGGCGAGCGCTCGGACGCAAAATTACCATCCTGCCCCTCCGTCCAGATTTCAACTTATTTACCAGAATGCCATCCAGATTTAATTTTAATTAATTTAAATACTTTAAACAATATTATTTAATTTTGTAAAATTAGTAAATGTACAAAATTAAGTTTTGAGCACTTAATCTTATATTTTCCAGATTTAATAAATTAATTAATTATTGTTTATTATTAAATAATGATTAAGGATAATCAAGAATTGTAAATTTATCTATTTATTATTTGATTAACTTTAAATAATAAATAAATATAATTAGTTATTATTTATTATTAAATAATAACTAAAGATAATTCATACTTACTAATTAATTATTTTATTATTTGATTTACTTTAAATAATAAATAAACCTAATTAGTTATTATTTATTATTAAATAATAACTAAAGATAATTATTACTCACTAATTAATTATTTATTATTTGATTAACCTTAAATAATAAATAAACCTAATTAGTTATTATTTAGTATTAAATAATAACTAAAGATAATTCCTATTTACTAATTAATTATTTATTATTTGATTAACTTTAAATAATAAATAAACCTAATTAGTTATTATTTATTATTAAATAATAACTAAAGATAATTAGTACTCACTTATTAATTATTTATTATCTGATTAACATTAAATAATAAATAAATTTAATTAATTATTATTTAATCTTAAATAATAATTAAAGACAATTAAAATTTATAATTCGATTATTATTTAATTAACAATTAAATAATCAGTGAATATAATTAGTTATTAATTACTATTAATAATAAATAAAGATAATTAATTAATTACTATTTAATAGTAATTAAATGAAGATAGAGTCAATAAAATAGAGAGAGTTTAATAACCCACTAATTAAACAATCTTAATAAATTATTTAAGGGTTTAATAAATGAATATTACTTAAGAAAGAGTAATGTTAATTAATTGAACAATTATTATTAATTGTTTAAGGGTTTAATAAGTGTTTATCACTTAAGGGAAACATTGTTAATTAATTAAACCATCAACCTAAAGATCAATTAAGTGTCTTATAGGGTTTATGATAGTTTATTAACTTATGTGTGCTATGTGATTTGTTTAATTGTTAAATAAGTAGCATAAGTAAGCGTATCGATATACTACTATGTAGTACTAATTGATAGATCGACATTATCAATGTTAGATTCTTCAAGGCCAATTAGTTAAAGCTAGAATTATTGGTAGCTGAGCAGACAGGCAAGTTCCCTAACTCAAACTCGAGTTATTATTTTCGAAGCATGTTGGTGAATAATTATTGTTGATTATTCACATCTATACTGATTATTGAAATTCGCACCTTGTGCAATTGAATTCCTAATCTATTATTATTGAATTGTGAATTTAGTTAAGTTCTTTCAAGCATGAACTGTTTATGAGATAGATCTATGCTATTTGTATCAGCTAGATCAAGCATGTCTAAAATTGTGAAATCAAATGTATTTTAAAAGCTGTTCTTATTAAATTATTATGGTAAGAACTCTTGGCTGAGAAAAGGATAAATTTGATTAAGGCGTGATATCAATGCTGGTTATTAAGTGTTTATGCATAAATCACGGGGTATGAAAGGCTGATCCCCTTGATTACCTACACTTTTTAAGAGATCTAGTTTAAATGCTGAGAACCTTGGCAAATGTCTATGGTTATTTCCAACCACTCAGTAATTGTCATTCAATTATTCGAATATTCAATTGTTGACTATTAATTCATGTTTCTTCACAATTTTATACTGTCGTTGAACATTGAAAGCGAAACTTCCTTCTATTCATGATATATCTCCCTTGTGTATAAACTTGCTAAGCAAACTAGTTGCTTACCCTTGTTATATCATGATTTTTATTTCAGCTAAGGCAGAAACGTCAAAAGGGGACAAAGGAAAAGGGAAGGTGCAAGAATAGTTGCCTGATAGGGCTTATGTATTAGTTATCAAAAAAATGTTATTTGGTTATGTGAACTCTTATTGTATTAAGGGTATGTTTTTAAGTTAAGGTTAAAGAACCTTGGGACCATGATTGTAAGACGTTATTACTATTTCGATAGACATTGTATGATTATTATTCCGCATTTAGTTAGAAAGTATGTTTGTTGTTGAGTATCGTTGTTGGTCGATTTCACAACCGAAAAATACGCGCAAGTATACGCGGTCAACAAGTAATAAAGTGATAAGAGAGTTGTCGAACCCACAGGGAATTGTTCTAGTGTATCACAAGTATTAACTATATATCGTCTCGATTTTATTTAGATAAATGATGAATTGAGTTTGTTTTGTTGTTTGGTAATAATTAAGATCTATGGAAAGCGTTAAAACAATGAAATCTAATGTTAACAAGTCTAAGATTGCAATTTCCCCCAACACTTCATTTGAATATCCTAACTCTCTCATTTGAATTAATTAACAACATAGAATTGCCAACCGAGAAATCAAAGCTACTTATAAGCCTCTGTCGATGGTCAAATTTGAATCTTCCTAATGCGGCATGTAGGTATATGTCTATCCTACACACTATTAAGAGACCAATTTCAAGAACAATAACAAGACACGTGTCACTAAATCTCATTAAACGTCCTTTCAATTATCAACTTTCACATAGGAAGTCATTAAGAATAGATTCTCCATTGGTTGCACACGGTATCTAGGTATAGGTCTATCCTAAAATACTATCAAGTTACCTATTATTGAGGATAATCAACAAGACACACGTCACTAAATCTCAATTAATAACCCACAACAATCTTTAACTCTCGCATGATATCATAACAAGGTCTAAACACTATAATCCGTTCGTCAAGTTCATATAGGTTCCCACGGTAATTACGAGCCAAGCAATTAATATATGAAGCATAAATTATGACATATAATTCACAAATGAGTAATTAATAACAAAGAGAGAGAAGTCAATTCAAACTATGTGTTGGGTTCCATTGAAATCTTAGAATACAAGCTTTAGTTCATGGTAGCTAAGCAAAACATCAAACACATGGTGTTCATCATAAAATAGAATTACAAATTCAAAGGAAAGTAAGAGATGATAAAACCCATTTAGAAGATAATCATGTGTTGCTTGCTTGGTTGATGTCAATCTCTAGCTTTTCCTCTTCATTTGGCATTCGTTTCTCTTTTTGCTCCATAGCTTGTTGCTGGAAATTTCCTTGAATTGCAGCCCCCAAGCTCTTCTTGATGAAGTATGTGTAGCCTCCCAAGGTCTAAATATCTCTTTGACAAGCCTTACCTTCTTGGTTCTTTGGCTTTTGCTGAGTTTTCCTTGTATTGCAGCACTTTTGCTCTCTATTTTGATGTTTTAGTCTAGCCTCCCAATCCCTAGTTATGAAATATGAAGCCCCAATAAGATATTATATAGTGCCTCCATGAAAAACCCTAGCCAAACATCAGATTTTGGGTCAAAAGTGTGCTGGAATCGCACTAGGAGCTCAAAAGATCACACTCAGCACGCCCAGATGCGCCCGCACGCCGCCCCCTGGCCATGCCGCACGCCCATGGCGCGCGCGCGCGCGCTGGTTGCCTGGTGCCAGGCGCCGTGCGCCCGCACCCATTTCCGCGCGCCCGCGCCAGGTGGCCTGTATCCCGACTCAGCTTTGACCTCTGTTAATAAAATAGCCATAACTTCTTCGTCCGAACTCAGATTAAGGCGTGTAAATAGGCTATGGAAAGCTGAGAAAGAGCTATACAACTTTTATAACTGGAGCTTGACGAGAAAATGTCCGGAGAAAGGCGAAAATTGAGCCCGAAGAAACTGCTGTGTAAAATACATGCCAAATCCGATGGTAAAATAGCCATAACTCTCTCATACGAACTTCAAATTGGATAATTCAAGATGCTCTGGAAAGCTAAGACAAATATCTACAACTTTCATTCTTTGAGTTTTGAGATATTCAGATTGGATCATGGGTGAAATTTGGAAACAAGCAGCTATAGTACCGAAAAGCAAGTAATGGGTATTGATTCCAAGGAGCTTTTATTTCAATTCCTACAAAACAACATGAAAAACACATAAAAGCATACAAAAACATATAAAACCAATATAAAACTACATTACATGACAATAAGATAAAAACACATAAAACCAACCGAAATGACTTAGGATTTATAAATTATCAAGCTCAAAAGCACCTAATTTGTGTATATAAAACACACTCATCAAATACCCCCAAACTTAAATATTTGCTTGTCCTCAAGTAAAACAAACCTAAACTACATAGTTCAAACATTTCAAATACAACATAACTTGAGCAATGAATTAATAAGCCACCAATGGTCTCAAAGGCATCAACACATGGAACTCAAGAGAACAAACAAAACGTTGCAAGTCTCAAATTTCAATTAGCTAGTCACACTTTGCTTAAGGCCCCTTCCGTGTGTGTGTGTGAGTACCCAATAGCACTAAATCAATCAAGCTCGAATGAACTATGCAACCACATTACCTTATGAAATAATCAAAATAAACCCCAAAACAACATGCTTAATACATCACTCAATACAAAGGTATATGAATCACAATTCCAAAAATTTTGAGAACCAAGGGCTCTAGGTGAGTGCATTTTATGCTCCATCTCAATCCTTAAGCACGCTCATATGGGCGAGTGCGTTTTACGCTCAACCTCAACCCCATGCAAAATTTGCAATAAACAATTTTCTTTCTTTATTCACAGTTATAAGAGATTGCGTTTTACGCTCTATCTCCCCTACGCATGTGTCCATGAGTGAGTGCGTTTTACGCTCCATCTCAACTCACCACATGACCATCAATTCAAGCATAACAAATTTAGACACCTTGCTTCGAGTGATGTTTAAACGAGTTCTAGAGTTTATAGAAATCTCCGACAAGCATTCGGTCATAATAGCCATCCAAAGCATACAACTAGCTTAATACTCATGGGTAAGTGCATAAAAGTGAAATGAGGCATAAGCAAAATAATAACCGATGAACGATAAGCACAAAGACTAAGCAACAATTGTCAATATCTCATGAGTTAGGCTCTCTTCAAACAAGCTATTATCATTGACCATGGATTATGGTTCGAATCAAATTAAAACAATGCTCAAGGGACACATCCTAAAAATAAATGGATTTCTTTTTTTTTGAATAAAAAGAAAAACATACTTAAATCACACAAAAACTAAATTAAAAACACACAAATACGAAGTACTACCCCCAAACTTAAACTTGACATTGTCCTCAATGTCTGATATAGGAAAAATTAAAATAGAAGACTTCCCTGAAATCGTGTCAAGCGTCATTGATGTAATGTCCGAGGATTTTTAAACATTGTATCGAATTTATTTTAATAAATAAAATTCATTCTATATATATTTCTACGAATTTAATTGATCCATGTAGGTATTTTTAGTTAATTACGTGGTCCAATAATTTTCCTTGCCTTAAAGGGACTCACTAATAGGTTGAATAAATTAATGAGTAGCCCTAGCATTTGATTGGCGAGAAAATTTGGATAATTAAATAAATTATTTTATCATTATCGAATTAAATAATTTGAATAACGAATTATGGTTAAAATAAATATTTTAATTAATGAAATTAGTTATCTAAATTGAATACTAGAAATATAATGTTGTTAATTTAATTGGGCCACCTTTCTCTCATAAGGGATTAGCCATTTCCTTCTATTTATTTTTGGATTGGACCCAAATCCTAAATGAACTGAGCCTAATTCCCACTTATTTTCCGTTTGGCCGGACCAAATGGGCTGGATAGTCTTATGAATTAAATCAATGGGCTGAGCCCATTTTGTTTCTTTTGTGTTTCAGTCGGGTGAACTCAAAATAGCGGGTTGAGTTCATTTCTTTCAATTTGGGGTAACTGGTAAGCAAAGTGGGGAGACCGGTTATAGGGTTCAACCGAGCAATCAATTTGGGAAATCAGTCAAGAAGAGGGGGAATCGACGGCAGAGCAAGAGAAGGGGTTTTAAGCCCTAGCCTCTCGACCCAGACCTAGCCTCAGTCGAACGGAGAGAAGTGAAGGGGGAAAAGTGGGCGACAGCTCGGCGTGATGGGGCTGGTGTGACAGCGTGATGGTTTGAGGGGACCGGCGACGCGACTGAGAACGACCAGCGAGCGAGCGAGCAACCAACGGACGGACCAAAGGATTGTTAAGCGCAGCGATTTGACCTGTGAGCGCACACGGCTCAACGAGCTGCCGGCGGTTCAGTGGTTGAGTTGACAACGGGTCGACAGCTTCTCTCTCCCTACCGACGGTTAATAACTTGGCCAGGTAGGGTATTGCCCAATATTTGGGTAAAATTTCGTCTATAAATTGAACCCTAAACCATAAGCCAAAGCTGCCGATTTTCCTACGAGGTGAATCTCAAATTTAGGGAAAGTTAAGATTTCAAATTAGGGCAAGAAAGCGGTCACTGAGAGAAGAGAAAGCAGTGAGTTGGTTTTGAATGTCTGCTGGATTCGTTGATTACTTTGGAAGGAGAAGGAAAACTGTCGTTCGATCAAGTCCAAGGTATAGCAGTAAACTGCTATAACAGTTTTTTTTTTTTTTTTTTTGTGATTTTAGGCTTAAATGTTTCCCTTCTTTGATTTCGAATTGTGACTATTGTATTGGGTCATTCTTGTTTGAGATTTGTATTATTATTGCTGGGTTTAAGCATCTATTATTGTATGGTCTTGATTGGAAAACCTGGTATTATGTGTTTGTTGGTATTGGGTTGTGTTGAGACCTGGTATGTTAAAGAACCTTAAGGTTCTGGCGCTCGGATGATGCACTAAGATTAGACCAGTGCCGAGCTTTAGCTAGGATACCCAGTAGGTGTTAGATTTAATGCCTAAGCCAAGTTGTTTTGAAATTTTTTTTTTGTATTGATGCCCTTCCAACAACATGGATTACAAACTCAAGCATTAGTCTGCTTTTAAGTGTTGAGGTGTGGGTTGGCCACAAACCTTGGAATGGAATTTACAGGAAATCAATTACACTGTTAACTTCGAACACATGATTCCAGTTTTGTAAGTTAGTAAATATTTAGGTAATTACTTTATGGTAATCAGTAATTATGTTATGAATAAAATTTATTACTAGTTATCAATAAATACAAAGTATTAAATATTTAATTATTATCTAATAATAATAATGATTAAATATGAATAAAAACTAATAAATAATTGATTATTGTTTAACTACTATTAAATGATAATCAAGTATGAATAAAACTAATAGATTAATTATTTATTATCTATCCATAAATAATAAATAAAGCTAATGAACGTTTGATTATTGTTCAACCATTATTAAATAGGTATAAACAAGGTTGATAAATAATTATTTATTATCCATAAATAATAAATAAAGATAATAAATATTTAATTATTATTTAATAATAATAATAATTAAATATGAATAAAGTTAATAAAATAATTATTTATTATTTATTAATAAATAATAAATAAAGATAATAAATATTTAATTATTATTTACTAATAATAATAATTAAATATGAATAAAGTTAATAAAATAATTATTTATTATTTAATAAATAAAGATAATAAATATTTAATTATTATTATTTAATAATAATAATAATTAAATATGAATAAAGTTAATAAAATAATTATTTATTATTTATTAATAAATAATAAATAAAGATAATAAATATTTAATTATTATTTACTAATAATAATAATTAAATATGAATAAAGTTAATAAAATAATTATTTATTATTTAATAAATAAAGATAATAAATATTTAATTATTATTATTTAATAATAATAATAATTAAATATGAATAAAGTTAATAAAATAATTATTTATTATTTAATAAATAAAGATAATAAATATTTAATTATTATTATTTAATAATAATAATAATTAAATATGAATAAAGTTAATAAAATAATTATTTATTATTTATTAATAAATAGTAAATAAAGGTACTAAGTATTTTAATTATTATTTAATAATAATAATAATTAAGTAAAAAATGAAGTTACGAAATAATAAGGATGGTAAGTACTTAATCATCAATGGAATGATGATTAAGTATGAGGGAGATTAATAAGTTAATTATTTTTTTGGGCCTTAATAAATAAAGATAATAAACACTTAGCGATTATTAAAATAATTAAGTGTGTGTAAATTTATACCTTAATTAATGTTGAATAAAGAACAAGTATAATAATTACTAAATTACCCCTAAGGTAATGGTAATTAAGAGTAAATCAACTAAATAATTGATCAATGGTTTTCCGTTATCTTTAAACCAAAATAAAATTATTTTATAAGGATTGTTAAACCATACCTAGATACAATTAAAGGTAATAAATTGAGTATTCAAATGATAGTGGCCATGATTAATTATTATCTGTTCAAATAAATAGCATAATTGAGTGTATCGGTATACAGTTACGCGATGCTAATGGATAAACCAACCCTACCAATTGATAGGTTATCCAAGATCAATTAATTAAGGCTAAACTATATCTGTAGCTGAGCAAACAGGCAAGTTCCTAACCCTCACTTCTTACATTATTGCAAGTTCCCTAACTTCATTCTTTCAGTATATTGAATGCAAGTTCTATCTTACTCAACTTTTATATTGAGCAAATTTCTAAACCTTATGCATTATTTTTAATTCGTGCAAAAAGGTATATATTGTTGCAAGTTATTCTTTAAGCTTGAATCTTATTTCCGAGCACGCTTTAAGTGGTCTAATTACTTTTAAAATTATTCCACATCTGTATATTTATTGACATTCGCACTCGCGCATTTGATTTCATATAATTATTTAAATTCAGAAATTTTGAACTACTCATGGTTAAGTCTGAACCCTTGTTCGGTCAGGCAAGTATGAATTTATAAAAGCTATCTGAACCAATCAATGGTAAGGATTCTTAGACTGTATGAACACCCCTTTATTTATAGGGGAGTACCCCACGTACCGTATATAAGGTACAAATAGCAGAATTAAATGTTATGCATATACATAGGGTATGCGAGGCTGATCCCCTCAAGTACGTTATTCTGTAGCCAGTAACCAGAGGGTCAACCAGCTATTGACTCCTTTGGAAGTTATCGTTCAAAGTCTATTTGACTATCAATTGTTCTAAAAGCAATTATTATTCTTGCTTCTGATTTATTTTCTCTAATGTTGAAATTCCTTTAATATCCCTTCATCATGATATATCCTTATTGTTGCACTTTAAACTTGCTGGGCAAACTCGTTGCTCATTCTTGCTATATCATGACTTCATTGCAGCTAAACCCGAGACGTCAGGGAAGAACAAAGGGAAAGAAAAGATGAAATGATAGACTTCTCGTAGCAGACTTTAGATTCATGTGTTAGTTAAATTAAACTGTTATTGTAATTTAAACCCTGATAGCTATTTAGGGTATGGATTGTGTAAATGTTTAAGGTTAATCGTATTCTGGGACTAGTAACACCTTGTAATGAACAACGTATGTTTATTTTATTCCGCATTTTAGATACCATATGTTGTTTATAGGTGGATGTTTATATTGGATCGTGATGACCGGATCCGGGTATTTGGAGACCCGAATTTGGGGGCGTCACAGGTTGGTATCAAAGCTGTAGGTTATAAACTTTAGGATCGCGAAACCTAGGATATAACCTTCATAGTAAACTCGTATCGAGTGTTAGGAGATAAATCGAGGAGATTTATCATATGTGGTTTTGATGAATTGGGGAATTCATCGAGTCGAGTAGTACCCAATGAAATATAACTTCATTTCTTCAATGAATATATTTTATTGTTGTACTAATGTTAGTTTTTGTGTGTTTGTAGGATGGCTGCTATAGGGGAGACCAGTGGAGCCCGTGAGGAGGAGGTATTTATAGACATACCGGTAGTGGCGGAGCAGCTGGTGGGTTATGCTCCTATTGCCCCGGGATTGATACAGGAGGAGTCTGATCCGGAGGAGGACTACCATAGGGAGCTGCCAGAGCCAGTAGTAGGTGGGGTGATGAGGTCTGGTAGTCAGGACCCTGATACTGAGGAGGAGGATCCCGAGGCCGAGGGGGAGGAGCCACCTGCTGATATTGATGGCATGGGGTCCACTGCTGATGATATCATCGAGGGGTTGACTGACAGAAATGAGGAGTTGGAGGCTCGGATTGCTCATTTGGAGGAGCAAAACCAGACTCATCAGTTCATGGAGGACCAGTACAGAGACCTGGCCTACCAGCTCGAGCATGACTTAGGGGTGGCTAAGGTACAACTGCAGGGCTACGAGTCCTCAGCACAGCAGGTCGGACCACTGCTACATCAGCTAGTGGCCCGGAACGCTGAGCTGAGAGAGAGGCTGGAGCAGAGGGATTTACAGATCGCCCACCTGAGGGCGAAACAGGAGGCTATGAGGTTCGAGGCTGGATTGGAGGTAGCTGCGAGGATGCGCGTCAGGGCGGCCTGGGCCAGGGAGGCCAGGAGGGTTGATCAGCTAGAGGACCAGTTAGAGGCCAGATCTGTGAGGATAGAGACCCTAGGCCATGCCCTAGATGCAGCCTACAGGAGACCCCGGACTGAGATAGGGGAGTCCAGTCGCTCTGTTCGTCGCAGGGTCGGGGATGGAGCATTCTCTGGTCAGCAGGCTCGGATCCGTCATGATGTATAGTGATGGGATAGGATGGTTGTTTAGTTGCCAGTACAGTCAGTCCCACTTTTTGTCATATTAGGGACATATTTATGTTATCTTGTGAAGCTTTATATCTGTATTTATGCTTGGGGTAGCAGTTAAACCCCAACTTTTGTGATCTTTAGGGATGAAAGATTAGGATTCCCCACTTTTGTCTAGGGGGAAAGGTTATTGATGGTTAGGGCACACAGTGGCGCATTTATAGCAGTATGCCACAGGTTTAGTCTTGTAACAAAACAGTGGTATATGAATATAAATGCAAATGTTTCGCTTAAATCAAATGTGTTAATAGATATTTTGCCCTTGATTGCTTATTTTAATAACATGTCATGTAAAATATAAATCTATAGGTAAAAGTCCTCAGTTTCCTCATTCAAAACATGCCGCCAAGAGGACGACCACGAAACCGACAGGTTGAGGAATCAGAAAGCGAAGTTGGAAATCAATCCAACCCGATGAGGATGTTTGCGGAAATGCTGGCAGAAGCCATGCAATCAAGGCCGCCACCTGGAGGGGACCAAGCAGCAGCCGAGCCAGCGCATCATCTGGCAAATTTTAAAGACTTTAAATTAGTTGGACCACCTGAGTTCAAGGGAACTCTTAACCCAATCGAAGCACAGACCTGGATAGAAGAGATAGAGAAGGTCTTTGAGGTAGCACGGGTGGCAGAGGAACAGAAAACAAGTTTTGCTACCTTCATGTTAAAAGGCGAGGCAAACTACTGGTGGAAGGCCAACAGAGGCCGAGTGGAAGAAGGCACTGTCGCTTGGGATCGTTTTAAGGAAATGTTCTTGGAAAATTACTTTCCAGAGAGCATGAAACAGGAGATGGAGATCAAGTTCCTGGAACTAAAACAAGGGAACATGTCTGTGGCTGAGTACGCAGCTAAGTTTAATGAGTTGGCACGGTTTGCAGCTCACCAAGTCAGCACCGAGGAAAGGAAAGCTCGTAGGTTTGAGCAAGGGTTGAAACCATGGTTATACCGTTCTGTGGCGGTATTGAAAATCAGAACATTTGCAGAATTGATGGAGAGGGCAATCATTGCAGAGGGTGGCAGTGAGGCCCTGGCCAAATACAACCAAGAGAAGAAGAAAGGACATGAGGGCCCGAAGGTAGGGAGCAGCGGGGGCAGCAACCCCAATAAACGCAAATGGAGTGAGAGCCAATCTTTCGGGAGCAATAAACCCGGAGGAAACCAGTCTGGAGGGGAGGCAAAGAAACCAGGCAGGTGCAATAATTGCGGCAAGAACCACACCGGGGAATGTATGAAGGGAAGGAGTGTGTGTTACCGTTGCGGACAGCCGGGGCACATGGCTCCCCAATGTCAGAATAAGCCAAAGGGGGGATGTTTTTCATGTGGAGCACCCGACCACCAAATGAGGGATTGTCCGAAGAAGAAGGGTGACGTCGGGAGTGGCAACAGGAACAACAACAACAGCGGGAACAATAACCGACTGAGCTATGGGGCACCAGCCAGTCAGGCTAACAGGCCGACAGCCCGCACGTTCAATATGACCGTCCAGGATGCAATGGAATCCAAGGACGTGGTGTCAGGTATCATCCCAATCAATGATATAAATGCATATGTGTTATTTGATTCGGGTGCTACTTGCTCTTTTGCTTCCGAAGAATTTGCTAGTCAGTTGAGTTTACCTCGTGAAAAATTAGAACACCCTATGAACGTAGAAGTAGCAAACAAAGAAATTGTCCCTGTAGAACACATTCATAGGAATTGTTGTGTTGAATTGCGAGGATTTAAGCTCAATGTGGATTTGATACCAATTCGGCTGGGAGAGTTTGATGTAATCCTGGGAATGGATTGGCTATCAACCCACGGAGCAGTTATTGATTGTAAGGAAAAGTGTGTACACCTGAAGACTCCTAATAAGTCGAAGGTAGTGTTTTACGGCAGTAAGTCACCAAGACAATCTTGCTGTCTTACTATGATGCAGACGAGAAGATTACTTAAGAAAGGTTGCGTGTGTTATTTGGCCTATGTGGTCGATACTCGTCAGGTCGGGGATGAGATGAGTCAAATACCAGTCGTGAGAGATTTCACCGATGTCTTTCCCGATGAACTTCCAGGACTGCCGCCGGATAGGGAAACCGAGTTCGTTATCGATTTGGCACCGGGAACCGCACCAATATCGAAGCCGCCGTATCGAATGGCACCTGTAGAGATGAAGGAGTTGATGGTGCAACTGCAGGAGCTGTTAGATAAAGGTTATATCAGACCGAGCGTGTCCCCGTGGGGAGCGCCAGTTCTGTTTGTAAAGCAGAAAGACGGTTCAATGAGGCTTTGTATCGACTATCGGGAGTTGAACAAAGTTACGATTAAGAATAGGTATCCACTTCCTAGAATTGACGATCTATTCGATCAACTCAAGGGAGCGAAGTACTTTTCAAAGATCGACTTAAGAACAGGCTACCATCAGCTGAAGGTGAGGCAGGAAGATATCCCGAAGACTGCATTCAGGACTCGTTATGGGCACTTCGAGTTTCTGGTAATGTCTTTTGGATTGACGAATGCACCAGCAGCATTCATGGATATGATGAACAGAGTGTTCAAGCAGTACTTGGACAAGTTCGTAGTCGTATTCATTGATGACATTTTGGTGTATTCAGAAACAGAGGAGGAGCATGCTGAACATTTAAAGATTGTATTAGAAGCTCTCAGGAAGGAGAAGTTGTATGCGAAGTTTTCTAAGTGTGAGTTTTGGTTGCAGAGGGTACAGTTTCTGGGTCACGTCATCGACAAAAACGGTGTTTCGGTGGACCCAGCAAAAGTAGAAGCAGTTATCAATTGGGAGCAACCGAAAACCCCAACAGAGATCAGGAGTTTCTTGGGATTGGCAGGATACTATCGAAGGTTCATACAGGATTTTTCAAAGATAGCATCGCCGTTGACCAATCTCACCAGGAAAACAGTCAAGTTTGTTTGGTCGGAGAAGTGTGAGGAAAGTTTCATGGAATTGAAGAAGAGACTTAGTCAAGCACCGGTGTTGACCTTACCAGACAACACTGGGGGTTTCGTAGTGTATAGCGATGCATCACACAAGGGTCTTGGCTGTGTACTGATGCAACACGGCAAGGTCGTGGCGTACGCATCGCGTGAGCTGAAGGATTATGAGAAGGGTTATCCGACTCATGACTTGGAGTTAGCAGCGGTAGTTTTCGCCTTGAAGATTTGGAGGCACTACCTATACGGGGAGAAGTGTGAGATATATACAGATCACAAAAGTCTGAAATATATCTTCACTCAAAAGGAGCTGAACATGAGGCAACGCCGATGGTTAGAATTGATCAAGGACTACGACTGTGAAATTCTGTACCATCCGGGCAAAGCAAATGTAGTGGCTGATGCCTTAAGTAGGAAAGGCAAGGTGAAATTGATGCAGCTGACAGTCCAGGAGGAGTTGATACGGGACTTTGAACGTCTGGAGCTGGAAGTTAGGTATCCAATGGAGGTGGACGAAAAGGTGTTCGCCGTGACGGTAGGTCCAACTCTACTGGATAAGATACAGGAGGCTCAAGAATTTGACGAGGAATGCATTGACATTAAGAAACAGTTATCGGAGGGAAAAGCCTCGAAGTATAAGGTTGACAGCACAGGATTGCTGAGATTCGAGGGGAGGGTCTGGATACCCTACGTACCAGACTTAAGGGAAGAGATTTTGCAGGAGGCCCATAATACAAGGTTTTCGGTACATCCAGGAAGCACCAAGATGTATCAAGATCTTCGTCAACATTATTGGTGGCCGCATTTGAAAGGGGAAGTTGCAGAGTTCGTTAGCCGGTGTTTAACCTGTCAGAGGATCAAGGCGGAGCACCAGCGGCCGAGCGGATTATTGCAACCTTTGGAGATTCCAGAATGGAAGTGGGAGCACATCACAATGGATTTTGTGGTAGGACTCCCGATAACTCAAAAGGGTCTAGACGCCATTTGGGTGATTGTAGATCGGTTGACCAAGTCTGCCCACTTTCTACCGATCAAGATCAGGCACAAATTGGAACAGTTGGCGAAACTTTACGTGAAGGAAATAGTATCACGACATGGAGTGCCGGTATCTATTGTGTCTGACAGGGATCCGCGCTTCACGTCAAATTTTTGGAGAAGTCTACAGGAAAGACTGGGGACACAGTTAAGGACGAGTACGGCATATCACCCTCAGACTGATGGTCAGAGTGAGCAAACAATTCAGACTCTAGAGGATATGCTCCGGGCAGTTGTGATGGACTTAAGTGGCAGCTGGGACGATCATTTGCCACTGGTAGAGTTCGCCTACAACAATAGTTACCATGCTAGCATTGGTATGCCACCGTACGAAGCATTGTATGGAAGAAAGTGTCGAACGCCGTTGTGTTGGGATGAAGTTGGTGAACGGAGATTGTTAGGACCAGAATTGGTACAATAAACCGTGGAAATTATCAAAGTAATAAGACAGCGGTTAGTAGCAGCCCAGGATCGCCAGAAGAAGTATGCGGATTTACATCGTCAGAAACGAGAGTTTGAAGTTGGTAGTTTTGTGTTTCTGAAGGTATCTCCCTGGAAAGGGAAGATCCGTTTTGGGAAGAAGGGCAAACTGAGCCCTAGGTTCATAGGACCTTTTGAAATATTGAGGAAGATAGGCGAGGTGGCGTATGAGGTAGCATTACCTCCTGAACTTGAGCACATCCACAATGTGTTCCACGTATCAGTGTTGCGTCCGTATAAGCCAGATTACAAACATGTTATTTCCTATGAACCAATTCAAGTCGAAAGGGATTTATCGTACGAGGAGATTCCTGTTCAAATACTGGATAGGAAAGAGCAGAAGCTGAGGAATAAAATCATTCACTCGGTAAAAGTTCTCTGGAGAAATCACGCGGTAGAAGAGGCCACGTGGGAACTCGAGGAAAAGATGAGAGCAAATTACCCTCAGTTGTTCGAGTAACCTTAGATTGAAATTCCGAGGACGGAATTTTTATAAGGGGGAGAGGATGTAATGTCCGAGGATTTTTAAACATTGTATCGAATTTATTTTAATAAATAAAATTCATTCTATATATATTTCTACGAATTTAATTGATCCATGTAGGTATTTTTAGTTAATTACGTGGTCCAATAATTTTCCTTGCCTTAAAGGGACTCACTAATAGGTTGAATAAATTAATGAGTAGCCCTAGCATTTGATTGGCGAGAAAATTTGGATAATTAAATAAATTATTTTATCATTATCGAATTAAATAATTTGAATAACGAATTATGGTTAAAATAAATATTTTAATTAATGAAATTAGTTATCTAAATTGAATACTAGAAATATAATGTTGTTAATTTAATTGGGCCACCTTTCTCTCATAAGGGATTAGCCATTTCCTTCTATTTATTTTTGGATTGGACCCAAATCCTAAATGAACTGAGCCTAATTCCCACTTATTTTCCGTTGGGCCGGACCAAATGGGCTGGATAGTCTTATGAATTAAATCAATGGGCTGAGCCCATTTTGTTTCTTTTGTGTTTCAGTCGGGTGAACTCAAAATAGCGGGTTGAGTTCATTTCTTTCAATTTGGGGCAACTGGTAAGCAAAGTGGGGAGACCGGTTATAGGGTTCAACCGAGCAATCAATTTGGGAAATCAGTCAAGAAGAGGGGGAATCGACGGCAGAGCAAGAGAAGGGGTTTTAAGCCCTAGCCTCTCGACCCAGACCTAGCCTCAGTCGAACGGAGAGAAGTGAAGGGGGAAAAGTGGGCGACAGCTCGGCGTGATGGGGCTGGTGTGACAGCGTGATGGTTTGAGGGGACCGGCGACGCGACTGAGAACGACCAGCGAGCGAGCAACCAACGGACGGACCAAAGGATTGTTAAGCGCAGCGATTTGACCTGTGAGCGCACACGGCTCAACGAGCTGCCGGCGGTTCAGTGATTGAGTTGACAACGGGTCGACAGCTTCTCTCTCCCTACCGACGGTTAATAACTTGGCCAGGTAGGGTATTGCCCAATATTTGGGTAAAATTTCGTCTATAAATTGAACCCTAAACCATAAGCCAAAGCTGCCGATTTTCCTACGAGGTGAATCTCAAATTTAGGGAAAGTTAAGATTTCAAATTAGGGCAAGAAAGCGGTCACTGAGAGAAGAGAAAGCAGTGAGTTGGTTTTGAATGTCTGCTGGATTCGTTGATTACTTTGGAAGGAGAAGGAAAACTGCCGTTCGATCAAGTCCAAGGTATAGCAGTAAACTGCTATAACAGTTTTTTGTTTTTTTTTTTTTTGTGATTTTAGGCTTAAATGTTTCCCTTCTTTGATTTCGAATTGTGACTATTGTATTGGGTCATTCTTGTTTGAGATTTGTATTATTATTGCTGGGTTTAAGCATCTATTATTGTATGGTCTTGATTGGAAAACCTGGTATTATGTGTTTGTTGGTATTGGGTTGTGTTGAGACCTGGTATGTTAAAGAACCTTAAGGTTCTGGCGCTCGGATGATGCACTAAGATTAGACCAGTGCCGAGCTTTAGCTAGGATACCCAGTAGGTGTTAGATTTAATGCCTAAGCCAAGTTGTTTTGAAATTTTTTTTTTGTATTGATGCCCTTCCAACAACATGGATTACAAACTCAAGCATTAGTTTGCTTTTAAGTGTTGAGGTGTGGGTTGGCCACAAACCTTGGAATGGAATTTACAGGAAATCAATTACACTGTTAACTTCGAACACATGATTCCAGTTTTGTAAGTTAGTAAATATTTAGGTATTACTTTATGGTAATCAGTAATTATGTATGAATAAAATTTATTACTAGTTATCAATAAATACAAAGTATTAAATATTTAATTATTATCTAATAATAATAATGATTAAATATGAATAAAACTAATAAATAATTGATTATTGTTTAACTACTATTAAATGATAATCAAGTATGAATAAAACTAATAGATTAATTATTTATTATCTATCCATAAATAATAAATAAAGCTAATGAACGTTTGATTATTGTTCAACCATTATTAAATAGGTATAAACAAGGTTGATAAATAATTATTTATTATCCATAAATAATAAATAAAGATAATAAATATTTAATTATTATTTAATAATAATAATAATTAAATATGAATAAAGTTAATAAAATAATTATTTATTATTTATTAATAAATAATAAATAAAGATAATAAATATTTAATTATTATTTACTAATAATAATAATTAAATATGAATAAAGTTAATAAAATAATTATTTATTATTTAATAAATAAAGATAATAAATATTTAATTATTATTATTTAATAATAATAATAATTAAATATGAATAAAGTTAATAAAATAATTATTTATTATTTATTAATAAATAATAAATAAAGATAATAAATATTTAATTATTATTTAATAATAATAATAATTAAATATGAATAAAGTTAATAAAATAATTATTTATTATTTATTAATAAATAATAAATAAAGATAATAAATATTTAATTATTATTTACTAATAATAATAATTAAATATGAATAAAGTTAATAAAATAATTATTTATTATTTAATAAATAAAGATAATAAATATTTAATTATTATTATTTAATAATAATAATAATTAAATATGAATAAAGTTAATAAAATAATTATTTATTATTTATTAATAAATAATAAATAAAGATAATAAATATTTAATTATTATTTACTAATAATAATAATTAAATATGAATAAAAGTTAATAAAATAATTATTTATTATTTATTAATAAATAATAAATAAAGATAATAAATATTTAATTATTATTTACTAATAATAATAATTAAATATGAATAAAGTTAATAAAATAATTATTTATTATTTAATAAATAAAGATAATAAATATTTAATTATTATTATTTAATAATAATAATAATTAAATATGAATAAAGTTAATAAAATAATTATTTATTATTTATTAATAAATAGTAAATAAAGGTACTAAGTATTTAATTATTATTTAATAATAATAATAATTAAGTAAAAATGAAGTTACGAAATAATAAGGATGGTAAGTACTTAATCATCAATGGAATGATGATTAAGTATGAGGGAGATTAATAAGTTAATTATTTTTTTGGGCCTTAATAAATAAAGATAATAAACACTTAGCGATTATTAAAATAATTAAGTGTGTGTAAATTTATACCTTAATTAATGTTGAATAAAGAACAAGTATAATAATTACTAAATTACCCCTAAGGTAATGGTAATTAAGAGTAAATCAACTAAATAATTGATCAATGGTTTTCCGTTATCTTTAAACCAAAATAAAATTATTTTATAAGGATTGTTAAACCATACCTAGATACAATTAAAGGTAATAAATTGAGTATTCAAATGATAGTGGCCATGATTAATTATTATCTGTTCAAATAAATAGCATAATTGAGTGTATCGGTATACAGTTACGCGATGCTAATGGATAAACCAACCCTACCAATTGATAGGTTATCCAAGATCAATTAATTAAGGCTAAACTATATCTGTAGCTGAGCAAACAGGCAAGTTCCTAACCCTCACTTCTTACATTATTGCAAGTTCCCTAACTTCATTCTTTCAGTATATTGAATGCAAGTTCTATCTTACTCAACTTTTATATTGAGCAAATTTCTAAACCTTATGCATTATTTTTAATTCGTGCAAAAAGGTATATATTGTTGCAAGTTATTCTTTAAGCTTGAATCTTATTTCCGAGCACGCTTTAAGTGGTCTAATTACTTTTAAAATTATTCCACATCTGTATATTTATTGACATTCGCACTCGCGCATTTGATTTCATATAATTATTTAAATTCAGAAATTTTGAACTACTCATGGTTAAGTCTGAACCCTTGTTCGGTCAGGCAAGTATGAATTTATAAAAGCTATCTGAACCAATCAATGGTAAGGATTCTTAGACTGTATGAACACCCCTTTATTTATAGGGGAGTACCCCACGTACCGTATATAATGTACAAATAGCAGAATTAAATGTTATCCATATACATAGGGTACGCGAGGCTGATCCCCTCAAGTACGTTATTCTGTAGCCAGTAACCAGAGGGTCAACCAGCTATTGACTCCTTTGGAAGTTATCGTTCAAAAGTCTATTTGACTATCAATTGTTCTAAAAGCAATTATTATTCTTGCTTCTGATTTATTTTCTCTAATGTTGAAATTCCTTTAATATCCCTTCATCATGATATATCCTTATTGTTGCACTTTAAACTTGCTGGGCAAACTCGTTGCTCATTCTTGCTATATCATGACTTCATTGCAGCTAAACCCGAGACGTCAGGGAAGAACAAAGGGAAAGAAAAGATGAAATGATAGACTTCTCGTAGCAGACTTTAGATTCATGTGTTAGTTAATTACTGTTATTGTAATTTAAACCCTGATAGCTATTTAGGGTATGGATTGTGTAAATGTTTAAGGTTAATCGTATTCTGGGACTAGTAACACCTTGTAATGAACAACGTATGTTTATTTTATTCCGCATTTTAGATACCATATGTTGTTATAGGTGGATGTTTATATTGGATCGTGATGACCGGATCCGGGTATTTGGAGACCCGAATTTGGGGGCGTCACAGGTTGGTATCAAAGCTGTAGGTTATAAACTTTAGGATCGCGAAACCTAGGATATAACCTTCATAGTAAACTCGTATCGAGTGTTAGGAGATAAATCGAGGAGATTTATCATATGTGGTTTTGATGAATTGGGGAATTCATCGAGTCGAGTAGTACCCAATGAAATATAACTTCATTTCTTCAATGAATATATTTTATTGTTGTACTAATGTTAGTTTTTGTGTGTTTGTAGGATGGCTGCTATAGGGGAGACCAGTGGAGCCCGTGAGGAGGAGGTATTTATAGACATACCGGTAGTGGCGGAGAAGCTGGTGGGTTATGCTCCTATTGCCCCGGGATTGATACAGGAGGAGTCTGATCCGGAGGAGGACTACCATAGGGAGCTGCCAGAGCCAGTAGTAGGTGGGGTGATGAGGTCTGGTAGTCAGGACCCTGATACTGAGGAGGAGGATCCCGAGGCCGAGGGGGAGGAGCCACCTGCTGATATTGATGGCATGGGGTCCACTGCTGATGATATCATCGAGGGGTTGACTGACAGAAATGAGGAGTTGGAGGCTCGGATTGCTCATTTGGAGGAGCAAAACCAGACTCATCAGTTCATGGAGGACCAGTACAGAGACCTGGCCTACCAGCTCGAGCATGACTTAGGGGTGGCTAAGGTACAACTGCAGGGCTACGAGTCCTCAGCACAGCAGGTCGGACCACTGCTACATCAGCTAGTGGCCCGGAACGCTGAGCTGAGAGAGAGGCTGGAGCAGAGGGATTTACAGATCGCCCCACCTGAGGGCGAAACAGGAGGCTATGAGGTTCGAGGCTGGACTGGAGGTAGCTGCGAGGGGATGCGCATCAGGGAGGCCTGGGCTAGGGAGGCCAGGAGGGTTGATCAGCTAGAGGACCAGTTAGAGGCCAGATCTGTGAGGATAGAGACCCTAGGCCATGCCCTAGATGCAGCCTACAGGAGACCCCGGACTGAGATAGGGGAGTCCAGTCGCTCTGTTCGTCGCAGGGTCGGGGATGGAGCATTCTCTGGTCAGCAGGCTCGGATCCGTCATGATGTATAGTGATGGGATAGGATGGTTGTTTAGTTGCCAGTACAGTCAGTCCCACTTTTTGTCATATTAGGGACATATTTATGTTATCTTGTGAAGCTTTATATCTGTATTTATGCTTGGGGTAGCAGTTAAACCCCAACTTTTGTGATCTTTAGGGATGAAAGATTAGGATTCCCCACTTTTGTCTAGGGGGAAAGGTTATTGATGGTTAGGGCACACAGTGGCGCATTTATAGCAGTATGCCACAGGTTTAGTCTTGTAACAAAACAGTGGTATATGAATATAAATGCAAATGTTTCGCTTAAATCAAATGTGTTAATAGATATTTTGCCCTTGATTGCTTATTTTAATAACATGTCATGTAAAATATAAATCTATAGGTAAAAGTCCTCAGTTTCCTCATTCAAAACATGCCGCCAAGAGGACGACCACGAAACCGACAGGTTGAGGAATCAGAAAGCGAAGTTGGAAATCAATCCAACCCGATGAGGATGTTTGCGGAAATGCTGGCAGAAGCCATGCAATCAAGGCCGCCACCTGGAGGGGACCAAGCAGCAGCCGAGCCAGCGCATCATCTGGCAAATTTTAAAGACTTTAAATTAGTTGGACCACCTGAGTTCAAGGGAACTCTTAACCCAATCGAAGCACAGACCTGGATAGAAGAGATAGAGAAGGTATTTGAGGTAGCACGGGTGGCAGAGGAACAGAAAACAAGTTTTGCTACCTTCATGTTAAAAGGCGAGGCAAACTACTGGTGGAAGGCCAACAGAGGCCGAGTGGAAGAAGGCACTGTCGCTTGGGATCGTTTTAAGGAAATGTTCTTGGAAAATTACTTTCCAGAGAGCATGAAACAGGAGATGGAGATCAAGTTCCTGGAACTAAAACAAGGGAACATGTCTGTGGCTGAGTACGCAGCTAAGTTTAATGAGTTGGCACGGTTTGCAGCTCACCAAGTCAGCACCGAGGAAAGGAAAGCTCGTAGGTTTGAGCAAGGGTTGAAACCATGGTTATACCGTTCTGTGGCGGTATTGAAAATCAGAACATTTGCAGAATTGATGGAGAGGGCAATCATTGCAGAGGGTGGCAGTGAGGCCCTGGCCAAATACAACCAAGAGAAGAAGAAAGGACATGAGGGCCCAAAGGCAGGGAGCAGCGGGGGCAGCAACCCCAATAAACGCAAATGGAGTGAGAGCCAATCTTTCGGGAGCAATAAACCCGGAGGAAACCAGTCTGGAGGGGAGGCAAAGAAACCAGGCAGGTGCAATAATTGCGGCAAGAACCACACCGGGGAATGTATGAAGGGAAGGAGTGTGTGTTACCGTTGCGGACAGCCGGGGCACATGGCTCCCCAATGTCAGAATAAGCCAAAGGGGGGATGTTTTTCATGTGGAGCACCCGACCACCAAATGAGGGATTGTCCGAAGAATAAGGGTGACGTCGGGAGTGTGGCAACAGGAACAACAACACCAGCGGGATAAACAATAACCGACTGAGCTATGGGGCACCAGCCAGTCAGGCTAACAGGCCGACAGCCCGCACGTTCAATATGACCGTCCAGGATGCAATGGAATCCAAGGACGTGGTGTCAGGTATCATCCCAATCAATGATATAAATGCATATGTGTTATTTGATTCGGGTGCTACTTGCTCTTTTGCTTCCGAAGAATTTTCTAGTCAGTTGAGTTTACCTCGTGAAAAATTAGAACACCCTATGAACGTAGAAGTAGCAAACAAAGAAATTGTCCCTGTAGAACACATTCATAGGAATTGTTGTGTTGAATTGCGAGGATTTAAGCTCAATGTGGATTTGATACCAATTCGGCTGGGAGAGTTTGATGTAATCCTGGGAATGGATTGGCTATCAACCCACGGAGCAGTTATTGATTGTAAGGAAAAGTGTGTACACCTGAAGACTCCTAATAAGTCGAAGGTAGTGTTTTACGGCAGTAAGTCACCAAGACAATCTTGCTGTCTTACTATGATGCAGACGAGAAGATTACTTAAGAAAGGTTGCGTGTGTTATTTGGCCTATGTGGTCGATACTCGTCAGGTCGGGGATGAGATGAGTCAAATACCAGTCGTGAGAGATTTCACCGATGTCTTTCCCGATGAACTTCCAGGACTGCCGCCGGATAGGGAAACCGAGTTCGTTATCGATTTTGGCACCGGGAACCGCACCAATATCGAAGCCGCCGTATCGAATGGCACCTGTAGAGATGAAGGAGTTGATGGTGCAACTGCAGGAGCTGTTAGATAAAGGTTATATCAGACCGAGCGTGTCCCCGTGGGGAGCGCCAGTTCTGTTTGTAAAGCAGAAAGACGGTTCAATGAGGCTTTGTATCGACTATCGGGAGTTGAACAAAGTTACGATTAAGAATAGGTATCCACTTCCTAGAATTGACGATCTATTCGATCAACTCAAGGGAGCGAAGTACTTTTCAAAGATCGACTTAAGAACAGGCTACCATCAGCTGAAGGTGAGGCAGGAAGATATCCCGAAGACTGCATTCAGGACTCGTTATGGGCACTTCGAGTTTCTGGTAATGTCTTTTGGATTGACGAATGCACCAGCAGCATTCATGGATATGATGAACAGAGTGTTCAAGCAGTACTTGGACAAGTTCGTAGTCGTATTCATTGATGACATTTTGGTGTATTCAGAAACAGAGGAGGAGCATGCTGAACATTTAAAGATTGTATTAGAAGCTCTCAGGAAGGAGAAGTTGTATGCGAAGTTTTCTAAGTGTGAGTTTTGGTTGCAGAGGGTACAGTTTCTGGGTCACGTCATCGACAAAAACGGTGTTTCGGTGGACCCAGCAAAAGTAGAAGCAGTTATCAATTGGGAGCAACCGAAAACCCCAACAGAGATCAGGAGTTTCTTGGGATTGGCAGGATACTATCGAAGGTTCATACAGGATTTTTCAAAGATAGCATCGCCGTTGACCAATCTCACCAGGAAAACAGTCAAGTTTGTTTGGTCGGAGAAGTGTGAGGAAAGTTTCATGGAATTGAAGAAGAGACTTAGTCAAGCACCGGTGTTGACCTTACCAGACAACACTGGGGGTTTCGTAGTGTATAGCGATGCATCACACAAGGGTCTTGGCTGTGTGTGTACTGATGCAACACGGCAAGGTCGTGGCGTACGCATCGCGTGAGCTGAAGGATTATGAGAAGGGTTATCCGACTCATGACTTGGAGTTAGCAGCGGTAGTTTTCGCCTTGAAGATTTGGAGGCACTACCTATACGGGGAGAAGTGTGAGATATATACAGATCACAAAAGTCTGAAATATATCTTCACTCAAAAGGAGCTGAACATGAGGCAACGCCGATGGTTAGAATTGATCAAGGACTACGACTGTGAAATTCTGTACCATCCGGGCAAAGCAAATGTAGTGGCTGATGCCTTAAGTAGGAAAGGCAAGGTGAAATTGATGCAGCTGACAGTCCAGGAGGAGTTGATACGGGACTTTGAACGTCTGGAGCTGGAAGTTAGGTATCCAATGGAGGTGGACGAAAAGGTGTTCGCCGTGACGGTAGGTCCAACTCTACTGGATAAGATACAGGAGGCTCAAGAATTTGACGAGGAATGCATTGACATTAAGAAACAGTTATCGGAGGGAAAAGCCTCGAAGTATAAGGTTGACAGCACAGGATTGCTGAGATTCGAGGGGAGGGTCTGGATACCCTACGTACCAGACTTAAGGGAAGAGATTTTGCAGGAGGCCCATAATACAAGGTTTTCGGTACATCCAGGAAGCACCAAGATGTATCAAGATCTTCGTCAACATTATTGGTGGCCGCATTTGAAAGGGGAAGTTGCAGAGTTCGTTAGCCGGTGTTTAACCTGTCAGAGGATCAAGGCGGAGCACCAGCGGCCGAGCGGATTATTGCAACCTTTGGAGATTCCAGAATGGAAGTGGGAGCACATCACAATGGATTTTGTGGTAGGACTCCCGATAACTCAAAAGGGTCTAGACGCCATTTGGGTGATTGTAGATCGGTTGACCAAGTCTGCCCACTTTCTACCGATCAAGATCAGGCACAAATTGGAACAGTTAGCGAAACTTTACGTGAAGGAAATAGTATCACGACATGGAGTGCCGGTATCTATTGTGTCTGACAGCGATCCGCGCTTCACGTCAAATTTTTGGAGAAGTCTACAGGAAAGACTGGGGACACAGTTAAGGACGAGTACGGCATATCACCCTCAGACTGATGGTCAGAGTGAGCAAACAATTCAGACTCTAGAGGATATGCTCCGGGCAGTTGTGATGGACTTAAGTGGCAGCTGGGACGATCATTTGCCACTGGTAGAGTTCGCCTACAACAATAGTTACCATGCTAGCATTGGTATGCCACCGTACGAAGCATTGTATGGAAGAAAGTGTCGAACGCCGTTGTGTTGGGATGAAGTTGGTGAACGGAGATTGTTAGGACCAGAATTGGTACAACAAACCGTGGAAATTATCAAAGTAATAAGACAGCGGTTAGTAGCAGCCCAGGATCGCCAGAAGAAGTATGCGGATTTACATCGTCAGAAACGAGAGTTTGAAGTTGGTAGTTTTGTGTTTCTGAAGGTATCTCCCTGGAAAGGGAAGATCCGTTTTGGGAAGAAGGGCAAACTGAGCCCTAGGTTCATAGGACCTTCTGAAATATTGAGGAAGATAGGCGAGGTGGCGTATGAGGTAGCATTACCTCCTGAACTTGAGCACATCCACAATGTGTTCCACGTATCAGTGTTGCGTCCGTATAAGCCAGATTACAAACATGTTATTTCCTATGAACCAATTCAAGTCGAAAGGGATTTATCGTACGAGGAGATTCCTGTTCAAATACTGGATAGGAAAGAGCAGAAGCTGAGGAATAAAATCATTCACTCGGTAAAAGTTCTCTGGAGAAATCACGCGGTAGAAGAGGCCACGTGGGAACTCGAGGAAAAGATGAGAGCAAATTACCCTCAGTTGTTCGAGTAACCTTAGATTGAAATTCCGAGGATGGAATTTTTATAAGGGGGAGAGGATGTAATGTCCGAGGATTTTTAAACATTGTATCGAATTTATTTTAATAAATAAAATTCATTCTATATATATTTCTACGAATTTAATTGATCCATGTAGGTATTTTTAGTTAATTACGTGGTCCAATAATTTTCCTTGCCTTAAAGGGACTCACTAATAGGTTGAATAAATTAATGAGTAGCCCTAGCATTTGATTGGCGAGAAAATTTGGATAATTAAATAAATTATTTTATCATTATCGAATTAAATAATTTGAATAACGAATTATGGTTAAAATAAATATTTTAATTAATGAAATTAGTTATCTAAATTGAATACTAGAAATATAATGTTGTTAATTTAATTGGGCCACCTTTCTCTCATAAGGGATTAGCCATTTCCTTCTATTTATTTTTGGATTGGACCCAAATCCTAAATGAACTGAGCCTAATTCCCACTTATTTTCCGTTGGGCCGGACCAAATGGGCTGGATAGTCTTATGAATTAAATCAATGGGCTGAGCCCATTTTGTTTCTTTTGTGTTTCAGTCGGGTGAACTCAAAATAGCGGGTTGAGTTCATTTCTTTCAATTTGGGGCAACTGGTAAGCAAAGTGGGGAGACCGGTTATAGGGTTCAACCGAGCAATCAATTTGGGAAATCAGTCAAGAAGAGGGGGGAATCGACGGCAGAGCAAGAGAAGGGGTTTTAAGCCCTAGCCTCTCGACCCAGACCTAGCCTCAGTCGAACGGAGAGAAGTGAAGGGGGAAAAGTGGGCGACAGCTCGGCGTGATGGGGCTGGTGTGACAGCGTGATGGTTTGAGGGGACCGGCGACGCGACTGAGAACGACCAGCGAGCGATCGAGCAACCAACGGACGGACCAAAGGATTGTTAAGCGCAGCGATTTGACCTGTGAGCGCACACGGCTCAACGAGCTGCCGGCGGTTCAGTGATTGAGTTGACAACGGGTCGACATACTAGCTTCTCTCTCCCTACCGACGGTTAATAACTTGGCCAGGTAGGGTATTGCCCAATATTTGGGTAAAATTTCGTCTATAAATTGAACCCTAAACCATAAGCCAAAGCTGCCGATTTTCCTACGAGGTGAATCTCAAATTTAGGGAAAGTTAAGATTTCAAATTAGGGCAAGAAAGCGGTCACTGAGAGAAGAGAAAGCAGTGAGTTGGTTTTGAATGTCTGCTGGATTCGTTGATTACTTTGGAAGGAGAAGGAAAACTGCCGTTCGATCAAGTCCAAGGTATAGCAGTAAACTGCTATAACAGTTTTTTGTTTTTTTTTTTTTTTTGTGATTTTAGGCTTAAATGTTTCCCTTCTTTGATTTCGAATTGTGACTATTGTATTGGGTCATTCTTGTTTGAGATTTGTATTATTATTGCTGGGTTTAAGCATCTATTATTGTATGGTCTTGATTGGAAAACCTGGTATTATGTGTTTGTTGGTATTGGGTTGTGTTGAGACCTGGTATGTTAAAGAACCTTAAGGTTCTGGCGCTCGGATGATGCACTAAGATTAGACCAGTGCCGAGCTTTAGCTAGGATACCCAGTAGGTGTTAGATTTAATGCCTAAGCCAAGTTGTTTTGAAATTTTTTTTTTGTATTGATGCCCTTCCAACAACATGGATTACAAACTCAAGCATTAGTCTGCTTTTAAGTGTTGAGGTGTGGGTTGGCCACAAACCTTGGAATGGAATTTACAGGAAATCAATTACACTGTTAACTTCGAACACATGATTCCAGTTTTGTAAGTTAGTAAATATTTAGGTATTACTTTATGGTAATCAGTAATTATGTATGAATAAAATTTATTACTAGTTATCAATAAATACAAAGTATTAAATATTTAATTATTATCTAATAATAATAATGATTAAATATGAATAAAACTAATAAATAATTGATTATTGTTTAACTACTATTAAATGATAATCAAGTATGAATAAAACTAATAGATTAATTATTTATTATCTATCCATAAATAATAAATAAAGCTAATGAACGTTTGATTATTGTTCAAAAACCATTATTAAATAGGTATAAACAAGGTTGATAAATAATTATTTATTATCCATAAATAATAAATAAAGATAATAAATATTTAATTATTATTTAATAATAATAATAATTAAATATGAATAAAGTTAATAAAATAATTATTTATTATTTATTAATAAATAATAAATAAAGATAATAAATATTTACTTATTATTTACTAATAATAATAATTAAATATGAATAAAGTTAATAAAATAATTATTTATTATTTAATAAATAAAGATAATAAATATTTAATTATTATTATTTAATAATAATAATAATTAAATATGAATAAAGTTAATAAAATAATTATTTATTATTTATTAATAAATAATAAATAAAGATAATAAATATTTAATTATTATTTACTAATAATAATAATTAAATATGAATAAAGTTAATAAAATAATTATTTATTATTTAATAAATAAAGATAATAAATATTTAATTATTATTATTTAATAATAATAATAATTAAATATGAATAAAGTTAATAAAATAATTATTTATTATTTAATAAATAAAGATAATAAATATTTAATTATTATTATTTAATAATAATAATAATTAAATATGAATAAAGTTAATAAAATAATTATTTATTATTTATTAATAAATAGTAAATAAAGGTACTAAGTATTTAATTATTATTTAATAATAATAATAATTAAGTAAAAATGAAGTTACGAAAATAATAAGGATGGTAAGTACTTAATCATCAATGGAATGATGATTAAGTATGAGGGAGATTAATAAGTTAATTATTTTTTTGGGCCTTAATAAATAAAGATAATAAACACTTAGCGATTATTAAAATAATTAAGTGTGTGTAAATTTATACCTTAATTAATGTTGAATAAAGAACAAGTATAATAATTACTAAATTACCCCTAAGGTAATGGTAATTAAGAGTAAATCAACTAAATAATTGATCAATGGTTTTCCGTTATCTTTAAACCAAAATAAAATTATTTTATAAGGATTGTTAAACCATACCTAGATACAATTAAAGGTAATAAATTGAGTATTCAAATGATAGTGGCCATGATTAATTATTATCTGTTCAAATAAATAGCATAATTGAGTGTATCGGTATACAGTTACGCGATGCTAATGGATAAACCAACCCTACCAATTGATAGGTTATCCAAGATCAATTAATTAAGGCTAAACTATATCTGTAGCTGAGCAAACAGGCAAGTTCCTAACCCTCACTTCTTACATTATTGCAAGTTCCCTAACTTCATTCTTTCAGTATATTGAATGCAAGTTCTATCTTACTCAACTTTTATATTGAGCAAATTTCTAAACCTTATGCATTATTTTTTAATTCGTGCAAAAAGGTATATATTGTTGCAAGTTATTCTTTAAGCTTGAATCTTATTTCCGAGCACGCTTTAAGTGGTCTAATTACTTTTAAAATTATTCCACATCTGTATATTTATTGACATTCGCACTCGCGCATTTGATTTTCATATAATTATTTAAATTCAGAAATTTTGAACTACTCATGGTTAAGTCTGAACCCTTGTTCGGTCAGGCAAGTATGAATTTATAAAAGCTATCTGAACCAATCAATGGTAAGGATTCTTAGACTGTATGAACACCCCTTTATTTATAGGGGAGTACCCCACGTACCGTATATAATGTACAAATAGCAGAATTAAATGTTATCCATATACATAGGGTACGCGAGGCTGATCCCCTCAAGTACGTTATTCTGTAGCCAGTAACCAGAGGGTCAACCAGCTATTGACTCCTTTGGAAGTTATCGTTCAAAGTCTATTTGACTATCAATTGTTCTAAAAGCAATTATTATTCTTGCTTCTGATTTATTTTCTCTAATGTTGAAATTCCTTTAATATCCCTTCATCATGATATATCCTTATTGTTGCACTTTAAACTTGCTGGGCAAACTCGTTGCTCATTCTTGCTATATCATGACTTCATTGCAGCTAAACCCGAGACGTCAGGGAAGAACAAAGGGAAAGAAAAGATGAAATGATAGACTTCTCGTAGCAGACTTTAGATTCATGTGTTAGTTAATTACTGTTATTGTAATTTAAACCCTGAGAGCTATTTAGGGTATGGATTGTGTAAATGTTTAAGGTTAATCGTATTCTGGGACTAGTAACACCTTGTAATGAACAACGTATGTTTATTTTATTCCGCATTTTAGATACCATATGTTGTTATAGGTGGATGTTTATATTGGATCGTGATGACCGGATCCGGGTATTTGGAGACCCGAATTTGGGGGCGTCACAATTGATATCATCTTTCAATACCTCTAAGTTGGGAGCGTACCTGAAAGCAAATGACTAAAGAAATTAAAATGCAATTAAACCACTAAAATACAATCAAACAAAAATAAAAGCAAATTAGTAAACTTGGGTTGCCTCCCAAGAAGCGCTTGGTTTAAAGTCGTTAGCCCGACTCCTTTATTTCCCATCAATCCGGCTCAATCGCAAAATTGACCATTGCATGCCGCCTCGTTGTTCTTTCTTTGATTTGCATGGCATGCATGCCTGGTTGGTGACTGTGACGCCCCCAAATCTCTACACTCCCCTGTAGCAGATTTGGTGCTCACGTGGAACTATACAACTATAAATATTCAATAAAATATGACTTCTATCTATCCAAGGTTCACAGTATCCCATAACAGATAATAATTCTCGTCAGAACGTTATCCGTGTTTGGATACCCTCACTTGGATGTACAGATTCATATCTTGTGGATATCTCTTTCATATCAATATTCCCTATCTATCTGACATTCACAGTATTAATGATAAGATTATCCATAGAACTGAGGGGCGCATTCCGGTAAAGATGGCACCTTACCGGCGCTCATTAAGTGTACCCCAGAGCTTATAGGACTCTCAACATCATTTAAATACCCTCATTCAGATGTATAGTTCATATAGACACTGTATTTAACTTAGTACAACTATTCTAAAGAATTTAAAGATCAGAGTATAACGCATTCTATAACATAAAGGATCATAATATATTACATAACATTTTGTTCGGTTACATCATTCGTTATACTAAGTTATTACAATAACAAGTCTTTAAAAAGACTTAAAGTATACAACAATAAACATTAAAGCTAATAAGCATGGCTTTTCCCCTTGTTAGTCCCAGACGTGCCAGGGATATCATTTATAGCTGCAAAAGAAGATATGCGCAAGAATGAGCTACAAATGCTCAGCAAGTTCATTTAAATATGTAAACACCATGTGTTTGATTTGAAAGATGTCAATGATGTATACTGAGGGTTCTGTACATGAACCATATATTTCATTTAGTTCTATCAGTCTTTAATGACTTAGAACCATTTGAGTTTTGGATATCTGGTAGGTGATCAGCCTCACCAATATCCTAGGAGTATGCATATTATCCTACCAATTTATGTTGATATATTATCAACTGTTCGTCACCTTATATTAAGGGAATTTCGTCACCTTATTTTAAGGGAAAATTTCGGGTTCACCTTACATCAAGGTGTTCCATTTCTCAGTATCAGATGTCGTACCAAACAATTTGGCTTGACACAACAATTTAAGCTCGAACAAGCAAATATATGAATAATAATTCATTTCTTAAGTTATGCTGAACAAGAAGCAATAACTTTCACAATAATTGATAGCAAGATGTATAATACTTGCTTAATATAAATTGAGAAAGGTTAGGACACTTGCCTTAGCGTAGCTCACTATAATTTTAGTACAATCGGTCAACGCACGTAGTCTACGTATACCAATAATAAGCGTTAGCACGTATATAAACATGTATCATGCTAATCTAAACAAGTTTCATTAAGGTTCGACGTTGATTCGGTATCTCGGTCGCATCCTTAATGGCTAAACACATAGATTGTTCGATAAAACTTCATTTGGAAGTCGAATTATTAGTCTAAATAATTTAATTATTATTTCTAACATTTTTAGAAGCTTGGTATTATTTTTAAATAATCTTTAGAAGCTTGGAAGTAATTTTAAATAATTTTACAAGCTTAGGGATATTTTTAAATGATTTAATTATCATTTTAGAATAATTTTAAAACATTTAATATGTTATTTAAATGATTTATTTATCATTTAGAATATTTTTAGATATTTAAAATATTATTTAAATGATTTATTTATCATTTATAATATTTTTAGAAAGATAGAATATTATTTAAATGATTTATTTTATCATTAATAATATCTCTAGATTTTATTTTATCATTAAAATAATTTATTTATTATTTATAATAATTTTCAAAACTTAATTTGATATTTAAATGATTTAATTATCATTTAAAATAATTTTTAACTACTTAATATATTATTTAAATGATTTATTTATCATTAATAATATTATTAAATATTTAATATTTTATTTAATTATTATATATAATAATTTTATTTACCTTAATATCATTTTTAAATAATTAATATAATTATTTAATAATTTAATACCATTTTTAAATAATTAAAACAATTATTAAATGATTTATCATAATTATTAATTATTATTTAATTAAATTAAATAATATTTCAGAATATAGAAAAATATTAAAAATAAATTTTTTATAATTTAAAAATGAATTTTCGGATTTATTTATTAATTATTAATAATTATTTAATATTTATTTTATATTTTATAATTTATTTAATTAATTTTTATTTTATTTTTATTAAAAAATCCGTCGCTAAAGGGCTTTAGCGACGGTCTGCTTATTTTTCTTAGTTTCTGGGTTTTCACATGCATTTCGTCGCTAAAGGTGTTCTTCATGAAGAACACCTGGTCAACGCTGGTCAGCCTACTTTGATCTCAAATTTCTCCTTGATGCTTAAAGGTTTGTGTTTGATTCTTGTTTGTTGTTATAGCCAACATGGCAGTGTACAACGACATAACAAATTCCATCTTAAAATATATCATAACATGCTCTAAATTTGAAAGTCAAACCACCGGGTTCAAACTGTTCTTGAGTTTCTGGGTTACCCAGAAACTCAAGCAGTCATGGTCAGTCAACATGGTTTGACCATGAATAACTTTGATTCTGTGTTTGATAAATGTGTTTTTATGTTACCAGATTGTACTCTACTTAGCATAGAACAAGTCTAAACCAATAAACTACACAAAACATGTCATCTAGATCAATTCTGGGCAGCATGAACTTCTGACAAACCTTGTCAGAGTTCTTCATAAGTTTCTGGGTTACCCAGAAACGTGCAAAATCAGAGCGGTCAAAGGACTTTGACCACTTATATCTTTCATCCTAGTTATTTGGTTGCTATGATACACGTCGGGCCTTAAAGATAACATGGCAGGCTACACATACAAACATTAAAACAGATCTAACACATAAATTAAGCCGATCAAACCGCCTGACAAAGTAGCTTGTCAGACTGTTCTTGACTGCCAAGAACAGTTTGAGTTTTTTGGCTTGATTTTTCATATCTAGATGATATGTAAACATGTTTTAACCGCCCAGATCACTTAATAAACACATTAACAAGTATTCCTAAACATCTAAAACACAAAAATTTTCCAGGCTTGAAGATCTAGCAACAAATTAGGGTTTATGCACCTTTTTCTTCAAATTTTTGATTTCTTCTTTCTGATTCTGAGCTTGTGGTTGCTAGGGCTTGTTTAGGCTGGTAATATAAGTGTATAAACTTTGAAATTTCGTAGGTTAAATTATCAGAACCACTTTCTATTTATAGCAACTTAGATTAGGGTTTTCTAGACTTTAATTTCCATTTTTGCCCTAAAAATATCTAACCTAGTTACTTGTGCTGCTTAGAATCAGATATTATTCACCTACTTAAGCTAGATATTTATAAATATCTGATTTTGTGTTCCTATCTTCACTTGATTGGTTTAAAACTTGATTTTTGATTTATTTATTTACTAATTAAATCTAGATTTTTGTTAATCATGATTAGGATGTTAATTTAAGTTTAGTAATACCTTAATTAATGTTATATATCATAATTAAGGTTTTACATTTCATAAATTAGGGTTATTGAACCAATTTAGGGTTTTAGGGTTCCGAATTAGGGTTTAGGGTTTTCAATCCTATAATTAGGGTTTTAATCTTTCGTTTAGGTTTTAATTTAACCTCCACAATTCATAATTAATATCATGTTTCATTATTTAGAATCTAAGTATATCAATTAAATTCTTATACAATAATTAGGGTTTCGATTACATAATTCGGATAATTTTATCAATTAGGGTTTTGAAATTTAGGGTTTCTATTTCCGCATAAGATTTTAAACCCTATTTAACTTATTTTAAAATTTTATCATTTAATATAATATTATATTAATGTCGAAGCACGACAAAGCACTTCGTCAATTCCAAGTACGACATAGCAGCTTACAAAACTAATTTACCGAAACGCTTCTCGGTGAATTCGCCGGAAGCACGACAAATCATTTTGTCCGATTAAGCACGACACAGCTACTTAGCGAAAAAAATTTTTATTTGACCTAATTGTTTAATAAAATACGAAATCACATAATACCAAGTCAGAACAAGAAATTTCATTTATTAAACACATAGTTTATATTTATAAATCTTATTAGGGTTCGGAATATTACAGTGACCTTCAAACTTCGTTTCAACCGATGGCAAGAAGAAGCTTTCCTCCTCCGCATCATCAATTATTGCACCTGTGTCAAGATCGACATGAAGATCTTCCTCATGAACCAATGGGTGCTCGATGGGTTTGAAAACCTTGAATGTGACTTCTTGGTCTTCAATTTCCTTTTCATGATCCCCATTCATGCTCCTCGTCTCATCAACCTCAGAATCATCATCCACAATAGGATGTTCACTCTCAAAATTTTCACTAATAGCTTCGTGCGACTCCGCGCCATTTCCTTGATCATCCACCAAGCACTCCTCTTCACCTTCCTCTATGGGGTTGATCTCTGTATCGCTAGGTAAGGTACTTTGTGGGTGAATAATGTAAGAATTGGCAACATAGTTCATGATGCTCTGCACTGACGCTTGTATATTTGCCAATCTAACCTCATTTTGAGAGATATGAGCCATGAGCTCCTCCCTCCTTCTTTCCGCTTTGTCACAACTATGCGAATTCACCATACATTGCTCTTCACCTTCCTCTATAGGGTTAATCTGTGTAATACAAGGTAAGGTGCTTTGCGGGTGAATAAGCACTGCCTCGACAAGTTGTGCCACTTGGTTCTCGAGGTTTCGTAACAATTCTTGTTTCTCAATGAATAAGGGAAGAATCTCCTCCACATTAGATGTATCCTCATGGTATGGCGGAGGTTGGAATGAAAATTCTGAATGGTATGAGAGACTTGGATCAAAGCATTGATCTTGACTGTTGTCCCAAGAAAAGCTTGGATGATCTTGCCAACCCGGTTGATAGTAGTTTGGGTAGTAGTCAGCTTGATTCTGACTGTAGGCATTTTGAGTGGACTGGCCTTTAAGAGTGTCAACAGCCCTTGAAAGCGTTGCAACTTGTTCTTGCAATTGCTCAAGAAGTTTTGACGAACTTGGTTGTGTCGTCGTCCCTTCATAATCCCATTGATAGTTATGCTCATCCATTAACTGAAAACAAAATCAAAACAAAACAAAATAAATAATAAGCAAATTATTTACAAGTCTAAATTAAAACCAATTCGATTGTCATTAATATTGAAAAACACTAGAAGAACAATTCCCCGGCAACGGCGCCAAAAACTTGTTGGTCGATTTCACAACCGAAAAATACGCGCAAGTATACGCGGTCAACAAGTAATAAAGTGATAAGAGAGTTGTCGAATCCACAGGGAATTGTTCTAGTGTATCCCAAGTATCAACTATATATCGTCTCGATTTTATTTAGATAAATGATGAATTGAGTTTGTTTTGTTGTTTGGTAATAATTAAGATCTATGGAAAGCGTTAAAACAATGAAATCTAATGTTAACAAGTCTAAGATTGCAATTTTCCCCAACACTTCATTTGAATATCCTAACTCTCTCATTTGAATTAATTAACAACATAGAATTGCCAACCGAGAAATCAAAGCTACTTATAAGCCTCTGTCGATGGTCAAATTTGAATCTTCCTAATGCGGCATGTAGGTATATGTCTATCCTACACACTATTAAGAGACCAATTTCAAGAACAATAACAAGACACGTGTCACTAAATCTCATTAAACGTCCTTTCAATTATCAACTTTCACATAGGAAGTCATTAAGAATAGATTCTCCATTGGTTGCACACGGTATCTAGGTATAGGTCTATCCTAAATACTATCAAGTTACCTATTATTGAGGATAATCAACAAGACACACGTCACTAAATCTCAATTAATAACCCACAACAATCTTTAACTCTCGCATGATATCATAACAAGGTCTAAACACTATAATCCGTTCGTCAAGTTCATATAGGTTCCCACGGTAATTACGAGCCAAGCAATTAATATATGAAGCATAAATTATGACATACAATTCACAAATGAGTAATTAATAACAAAGAGAGAGAAGTCAATTCAAACTATGTGTTTGGGTTCCATTGAAATCTTAGAATACAAGCTTTAGTTCATGGTAGCTAAGCAAAACATCAAACACATGGTGTTCATCATAAAATAGAATTACAAATTCAAAGGAAAGTAAGAGATGATAAAACCCATTTAGAAGATAATCATGTGTTGCTTGCTTGGTTGATGTCAATCTCTAGCTTTTCCTCTTCATTTGGCATTCGTTTCTCTTTTTGCTCCATAGCTTGTTGCTGGAAATTTCCTTGAATTGCAGCCCCCAAGCTCTTCTTGATGAAGTATGTGTAGCCTCCCAAGGTCTAAATATCTCTTTGACAAGCCTTACCTTCTTGGTTCTTTGGCTTTTGCTGAGTTTTCCTTGTATTGCAGCACTTTTGCTCTCTATTTTGATGTTTTAGTCTAGCCTCCCAATCCCTAGTTATGAAATATGAAGCCCCAATAAGATATTATATAGTGCCTCCATGAAAAACCCTAGCCAAACATCAGATTTTGGGTCAAAAATGTGCTGGAATCGCACTAGGAGCTCAAAAGATCGCACTCAGCACGCCCAGATGCGCCCGCACGCCGCCTGGTGCGCCCGCACGCCGCCCCCTGGCCATGCCGCACGCCCATGGCGCGCGCGCGCGCGCGCGCTGGTTTCCTGGTGCCAGGCGCCGTGCGCCCGCACCCATTTCCGCGCGCCCGCGCCAGGTGGCCTGTATCCCGACTCAGCTTTGACCTCTCTTAGTAAAATGGCCATAACTTCTTCGTCCAAACTCAGATTAAGGCGTGTAAATAGGATATGGAAAGCTGAGAAAGAGCTCTACAACTTTCTTAACTGGAGCTTGACGAGAAAATGTCCGGAGAAAGGCGCAAATTGAGGCCGAAGCAACTGCTGTGTAAAATACATGCCAAATCCGATGGTAAAATAGTCATAACTCTCTCATACGAACTTCAAATTGGATAATTCAAGATGCTCAGGAAAGATAAGACAAATATCTACAACTTTCATTCTTTGAGTTTTGAGAGATTCAGATTGGATCATGGGTGAAATTTGGAAACAAGCAGCTACAGTACCGAAAAGCAAGTAATGGGTATTGATTCCAAGGAGCTTTTATTTCAATTCCTACAAAACAACATGAAAAACACATAAAAGCATACAAAAACATATAAAACCAATATAAAACTACATTACATGACAATAAGATAAAAACACATAAAACCAACCGAAATGACTTAGGATTTACAAATTATCAAGCTCAAAAGCACCTAATTTATGTATATAAAACACACTCATCAATCGTGAACACCGAATTCGAGGTTAGGAAACCCAGATTTGGGGGTGTCACAATGCTAATGAGATCTAAATTCTAAGATAGCTTAAAACTAAAATCGTTCCTAATCGTTGGATTACTAAAAAGGAAATTAGTGAATCCGGATAGATTAGTACATACGTTGTTTGCTCTTATGAAGAGGATGATTGATCTCATAATCATTTGTGTGGAGACACTAAAGCAAGTATGTAGGTGCTTATTGAAGAATAAGTTTACTAAACGTGACTCGCTAAGGAATACCTAATGGAGTTTTACTCGTCTGTCAATAGAAATTCCTCTAGTGATAGTAGTACAAGTGATCCTTGGACTTGAGATCATCATAGTATCTTGTGTATGATGAGTTATACTTTGACATGTCCCTTAAGACCTTTAGGGTATATCAAAGGGTATGGTTGGGTATAATAAGTTGTACATGGAGATAGGTGAATGATCAACAAAGAATCTACTACATCTAGTAAAATATGAGAATGTCATATGTGATTCGATAAATGACAACTCAGTAGTCCTTGGCCAAGGTAGAATGAAATTAGAAAGGAGTTTCTAATTTGTATTATTTAGAGTTGTGCATTTGGGAATCGAAAATACATATAATTAAATAAAATAAGACTTGACAGTAATTCCACGTCTTATATTTAATTGGGACATTGTATGGTAGAATGATTGAATTGTACGGTAACTATTCACTGAAAGGTTTTTTGTGATTAATGCTGAAATATATATTATCTAGAAAGTCGTTGATCGCTAAGGGGGCTTACCCTTATTGTAGAATAAATGTTATTTATTTAAATGAATTAAATAGTTTAATTTATTTATTTAAATAAGATTAGAATTTTTTTAATTGATTTATTCACAACCGGTTTAATATGGAGAACCTAAAGGGTCACACCGCAAAAGAAAAATATTTGTTTAAAAAATAAATGGCATAATTGTAATAATAAGTTAAATTTATTTAATTTAATCTATGAAAATAGAATAAATTAAATATCTTAATATTTATTATTTAATATTTTAGAATTATTAAATATAAATTAATAAGAGGAGTCTTATTATTATTCTTATTATTATTATTATTACTACTACTATTACTATTATTTAATTCCTAATAGGGATTGGGAATTAATTAATAGAAGTACTCTCTCATGAATTCCTAATTAGATTATGAGTTTTATTTAATTAAAGGAGTTTGATTAGAATAGAAACCCTAATCCTAAATAGTTTAGAGAATGGTTTTCCTACATCTATAAATAAGAGAAGTCTTATCATAGATTAGGATTACACACACTCTTGCATTAGAATTGTGGAGAGTACTTACAATTTTTATAGAAATAGAAACTAGGGTTTTGTCAACACCCATCTTCTTGAATATATATTATTCTTTGGTGGATCACCTCTAGAGGCCAAACACTTGGGGGGCTAACGTTGATCAAAAGATGGAATTTAATCGGTGGAATTCAAGGAGAACGCGAAGAAATTGGAGGTGAACTTGTACCTGAGGAAGCTAGAATTCTACAAGGGTATAATTCTTATTCTCCATCTCTTTCGTTGAATTAATAATTGTGCATAAAGAAAGATCATGGTGATGGTTTGCATAAAATTTTAAAATCTGATTTTATCGCGCTTCCGTTATATTTATGTAATTTGATTACATGTTCGCGTTATATACAAACCTAACATTAATTTTATCTACATTATTACTCCATCCATTCCATATTATTCGATCATTGTTAACTTTTTAAAGTCCACTTAAGATATTTTTAAATTCAAAATTGACATAGATTCTTTTAATTTTAATTAATACAATAATGAACATTGTAAACTATCTCAAAAGTATTACTCATTGTAAGTTTTACTATATCATAATTTTTAATGATTTATCTCAATTTTGAGTTTGAAAATGTCTCAAAAATTAACTTTTAAAAGTCCATAATGGTCATATAATTTGGAATGGAGGAAGTATAATATAAATGATCTATTTCTGATTCGTGCATGTCTCAAATGCTCGCGAGTAACTTAACTAAAAAACGAGTCAAGTCAAATTCTAATGTAAGCAAAGACTGTAAAATTGTATTCGAATTCGAGTACGAATCCTAATACCTTAAAAAAGTTTCAAGTAGAATCTAAGAAAGATAATGTTCGACTTGACTAGGGATCATTTTCACCCCTACAACATTGTATACTAAATTATAATAGGAAAAGAAATGGATTTTTATTTCCTTTTATTCATTGATAAATCACTGGTATTTATTTCAGAATAATATTATGTAAGAAACTATTTCTTCGATTATGTTATTGGACTACACTATCTAGTAGTAGAGGTCTCTATTTTTATTGTACAAAGTGACAGATTCGAGTCTACCTCTCAGAAGAAGTCATAATTAACTGTGGCGCTACATGAAAAAAATAATAATAAATTTCCCTCTTGGCCTTTTCTCAAAGACTCCCTCTAAATCTCTATAATTAAATATTACCTTAGAATTGAATCCAAATAAAATAGATTCTTAAAAAAAAAAGTTACTTGGTCCAAAGAATGATCAAGCACAATGATGAATGTTGGCAGTTATTTATCCCAAAATTAAGAGCCAACAATGTTAATAAAAGTTTTTAGGAAAATTATCAATTTCGTTAAGCTACATTTGAATAATAATTCAAATATACATACAAGTCAGGTGTAAACACTCGACTTTTTAGTCTAGTTTCATATCGTAGGCCGTTCCCCACAAGTACACAACTGGAAAGTAAATAAACAACTACATAACTGGAAAAATGGAACTGATAAGGTGAGAGACAAATACCTCCGTATTGAAAATATTAATAAGTACTACTTCCGTAATTAAACGGATGAACAAAATACATTTTTCACACATTAAAAAAATAAAATAAAGGAAAAGGAGTTCAAAATTTATTCCTAGTGATCCCGTAAGATTATATAAAATAATAAATACTTTTATTTTTTTATACTAATAGAGCCCACTAAATGACATATTTACTATTCATTTTATGTACCTTTACTCGCCCTTTTAAGGATAAACAAAATTATATCTTTAGTCATCCTAAACGATGGAGGAATTATGATTTTTTCTAAATCCATTTAAAGTCATTTTCAAAATTAAAATTAATTTAATTCATTTGAATAATTTAGTAGATACAATTATTAAATCAATATAACGATGACATGTTTTGAGACATTTGAGAACCAATAAAATTGAGATACCTAGAATTACTCATAGATTTACAAATATAAACACACAACCATATATACATGTATACATATATGGGGAAAAAAACACATGATCATAGTTGCCAAAACTAGTTGGCTGTAATTTTCGTTAATATAATGGCTAAATGACCAAGCCGGCATTATTAAATTTACTGAAAACAATATACTACCATTAAAGAAATAAAATACTTGGGGAGCGGGGAGCAATTTTATTCCCGTGCATGAACTCCCGAACTATCTCATATATATATATATATATATATATATATATAAAGAGAGATTGAGAGAGAGAGAGAGAGAGAGAGATAAGAAAAATAGGAAGAGAAGTAAATGAGAACGGATAAACAATACTTTATTAAGAAAACATGTTTCACAAACAGCGTGCAAAGCTTTGTTCCTATATATTGAAGATCAGATTTTTTGCCGTTATCATCCTGGGCTGAGAAGTACTTCCTGCTGAGACTCAAAAGTTCTTTCACCCTTCCCCAGTAGACTCGAGTACCTTCCCCTAGATGCTCATCAACTGCTTATTTCTGTTGAGACTTCAGTTCTTTCACCCTTTCCTCAGTAGCCTTAAGTGCTTTACCATACTTGCTTATCAACTGAAGATATCAAGTGTCAAATTTTAGCTCTGTGCTGATAGGCATTTACTATTCAACGTAATATCTAGAGGAACATAGTAAAGGTGATCGACTTTCTGATGAGTATGTGTTTGTGTTGCTATGGTCTAGCAATCATTGTTGCAGCATGCAGACCCAATCTTTATATAAATACTACCTCCGTTCCAAAATATAGGATTAATTTGACTTTACAAGTCAATTTGATATATATTCATACTCAAAATTAATATGAATTTATTTAATTTTAGACAACATAGTTCTGAAAATTGTACCATCTTGAAACCAAATAAGATGACTTTCGATAGTAAATTCGATGTACTTTCTTATGATAATAATTTTGTGTCTTATCTAATAAATGTTTTTTATTCTAAATATGGTCAATTTGACTATAAAAAGTCATTTAAAACAAATAAAACTGGACAGAGGGAGTAGTAATTACAACATTAGAAGATTTTAAAGTTAAATAAATCACATTAAATTTAAATTTGAAAATATCTGATATTAACTTTGAAAAGTCAAACTTGAACTTATATTTTGGAACGAAGGGAGTGTTAAATTCAGATACAACTATGCATGCATTGTGTTTTACTTTGTAAGACTCACAAAAAACATTTCCACTGGCGCGCGCACATATCCAATATTCACTTTAAAAAGAGGAAGTGTGAAGTAAGTTACTGGTCTCAACATCACCATGCACAATTCTCAATCATTCAAAGGCCGCAATTCCCATAAGACAAACTACTGATGCACTAACTAACCAGTTCTGCTATGCTTGTGATCAAATATCTATTAATATGATGGAAACATCCATTCACAGTTCGGGAGGGCCTACCTCATCAATTTCATTGGGGGTCATGATAAAGGGAGGACACATCATTATATTGTCACCAGCAACGCGCACTAACATCCCATTCTTCTCACACTGAGCTCCAAAATATGCGCCTATCCCTGAGTACACCATTCACAAACTTTTGTGGAAACAGGAAGCAACAACAAAAGACTTGGTTGCTTGTTGCATTATCTATCTCAGTAATTCCTCCTAAAGTACTAAAAATCATTTCACGTTTCCAGAAAATATACACTATATACATACATATATATAGACACATAGAGAGAGAGAGAGAGCACATAGTGGCGATAAGACTTTATATGGCAGCCAGATCTTACAGTGTTCATTTCAAGATCTGGTGGCCAGTCTAGAACACATTTTCCTACCGCAATAAAGTGTTGTTGTAGGAGGCTTGTCTACCGCAACACAGTGTTGTTGTAGGAGAATTGCCTATGGCAACACAGTGTTGTTGTAGGAGATTTGCCTACCATAACACAATGTCGCGGAAGGTTCCAGGTGTTTTTAAATCATGTTTGCCAGATCTTACAATGAATGGAGCAAGAAGTGGTGGCCATACAGCTCCTATAGCCACCATTTGCAATGGATCAAGCCCCATATATAAATATATATATATATACACACACACACGTCGTTTTATTAAGTAGCCATAACCAAACTTGGCTAAGGCATGCCTTAAATTATATTTTTCCATATATATAAACACGTCAAACTTACCCCATTCAGGAGGGAAGATATCATTAGGTGACTTATTATCTGTGAACTCTGTCCCAATAATCAAGCCAGTTCCCCTAATCTGTAGAGTTAGAAGAGTTTCCGCTGTAAACATGAACATGTAATTAGCATATCTAATCTACTTGATGAGACACTGGAATTACCTCCCCAATAATTGGGCTGTCAGAAAAGGCCTTTACACCATCTTGAAATTTTGGGGATAAGCTCTTCACTTGCTCAACAATATTTCTCTCCCTGAAACAAGTAGACAGTTTCAATGTCTTTCTCACAACTAAAATGTTACCAACACAAGTGCTATAATTTTGACTGATAAAAATCTTTGATCATCAATTAAATATCCAGACAAGGGATACCATCAACTTGGTAATGAGCCACCACAGAAAATCAATTTGATTAAGTTAATTTATGGGATTGTCCTCAGAGTTTCTATTAGACTCTCCACAAACGAAGCAAGAAACCGATCATACACACGGAGAGAGATATGGATTCACTTCTCTACATTTGCTAATATTACATTTATTCATAGTAATTTCATGCAATTGAGACGAGCGAATTATATAATAATTATATTTCAGATATGATGGGAAACATACTTGTAAATCTTGAGTGTTTCCAATGCAACAGCACAGGAGACTGGGTGCCCAGAATAAGTGAATCCATGAGAAAAAGAACCTGATGGAAAATTGATTTTAGACGGAAACCTTAAAAAGATGGATAGCAGTGATTAAAGTCTTTCATTAGTATACCCAGTTTGTTGCTTTGAGAATATATAACATCTGAAACTTCAGGGCTCACAAAAACAGCACCAATTGGCATATACCCAGACGAAAGTGCCTGGAAAATTTAGTTAGAGAAAGGAGGTCAAAAGGAATAATTCTGTAACAAGCAGGAGTCGCCTTCACAGTATGGAGTCTGATTCTACCTTTGCTATAGAGACAAGATCTGGTTTGATGTTGTATTTATCGCAACCAAACATAGTTCCTAGTCTTCCAAATGCACAGATTACCTAGAACACATGGAAGGTAAGAATGTGAGTCTGGGTACTGAGCCAGAGCTTACTGGTTGTATATCTATGTATAAAAGGAGAGGGTCTGCCACCTGGCAGCACTCATTTTTTTTCTTTAATAAAAATCTAAAAACTAAAATTGTAGGTCCTCAACCCCGCCGTTTGCCTCAGTGGTTTAAGGGAGAACTTGGGTCCAGCCATAAACCCAGAGGCCATGAGTTCAACTCCCACTCGAAGCAGCATTGGGGCCACGGACCGCAGGTGTAAGCCTGTTTCGGAAGCCTTGTTCGGGGTGGGGAGATTAGTCCGATGCAAGTCGGGATACTCCACATATCAAAAAAAAAAAAAATCAAAAAAAAAAAAATTGTAGGTCCTCCAAAGAGAGATAGATCGGAAAAGGGATAGAGGGCCCTATTTAGGAGAGAGAGCTGGGAAAAAGGGAAAGAAGAAGATAAGACCCGCATGTCCCGCTGGGTACGTCTAGTACAGACAGAAGGAACTGTGGTACCTCATCCGCAATAAATAGAATGTCATATTTTTTAACAACAGCTTGAATCTGCAAAAGTAAGATGTGCTAGTTAGAATCCAATAAGCATAAATAGACGGAAAGAAATGGGAAGGAACCAAAAAATAACAATAAAAGGTGACACCAGTACTAAGTCGAGACTTCAAAACAACTTTTTTTAAATAACAAATATGTGAAGATTAAGAAGAAAAAACAATGATTGAAGTGTCACTCAAAATCGTAATGAATCAAATGCTCCTAGTCCCAGAGCAAGGGGTTGATACATGATAACTGCTCGTCATTTCTCACTTGCTTTAGAAATCAGGACATGATGTACTTTTTTGGAAAAGAAAATTAAGAAATATGGTTCTTAATGTAAGCTTTATTACTTCTATGCTGCAATAAGCTGTCTCTGAAGTGGCAAAACTTAAGAGTATTGAATTAACCCTCAGACATGATTGCTGTTCGCAGTGACTATAGTAATCTTTCGTTGCAACAAGTGGTATCAAAGCCTTAGTTGGATCCTACTAAGTCTCTTTTGGTGCACTACAAGACATAATAATGCCCTTGGGTGAAAGGTTGAGGTCCTTGAGGAGTGATTAAAGGTGAAATCAGATTTTCGACAACGCAACTTATTTAACTCACAAACATTGCACTGTGCACTTAGAGGTCTAAATGAACTTCAAACTCTATAAGTTAATGCTCCAAACGCAGTAAACCAAACAAGCCCTAATAGCTATAATTCATAAAAATCTGCAAAGCTGTCAAAGACCCTCAAAATCCCAAATCCAGTGTTCTAAAAATCTCCACCTATGTCCGATTAATCCCCGCCTAGGCGTTAGGCGGTCCTCTACTGCCTCGATTTGGCTAGGCGCCTAGGCTCCCACCTAGGCAAAATAAGACCTCTACTTTGAAACTCTATAATACCTAAAATGAGATTGTTAAATCTTAAAAGATTGTATCTTTGGTAATGTTTCATGTAAAATTAAAAAAATTACATCTATTATATACTTTGTATAGTATCACAAGTATGTACAATAAAAAAATAAATAAATGAGACCGCCAAAGAAAACGCCTAGTAGGAAAACACCTAGGCGGCCTAGGCACTAGGTGACCCCTCCACCGCCTAGGTCCGCCTAAATCTATCTCAGATGTCAGGAACATAAAGTCAGAGAAATAACCCCTATTATCAGAGTAGTTTCTTATTGAAACCTAGTTTTGGGATAAGGTTTTACTCATAAAGCAGGCAACATCACTGTTCCCATTTCTTGTGTCTCCATATAATATGGACATGCTTCATAACATGTTTGTGATACTTTTGACACAATCTCCGATGATGAAAAAATCCATTTATTCCATTATAGGTGACTTATTTACTTCCAACATGTGATGGACAATTTTTTAAGCAAAAACAAAAAGAAGGAAAAGAAAAACTGACCTTTTCAAAATAAGTTGCAGGGGGTGGTATCACACCTCCTGCCCCCATGACTGGCTCCGCAATGAATGCAGCAATCTGGAATCAAGTATTACTAGCTTAGAAAAATCAATTGTTATGTTGTAATATGATTTGTAAAAGAGTTAGAAAAAATTAAATTACCGTCTCTGGCCCCTCTTTCAGGATAAGCTCTTCCAAATTATTGGCTAACCTTGTTGAGAATTCTTCTTCTGTCTCACCTACATGCATATTTATATCGCAAATATATTTTTAGAATCACAAATCCTCTCAGCAAAGCTCAGGAATTGATTTGGGTATTATCAAACCTGGAAGATGATACCGCCAATAATGAGGGCAATCGGTGTGCAGTACAAATGGAGCTGGCAGATCAAATTTTTGATGCAGTGCAGGAAGGCTGTCAAAAGAAAAGGTGTCTCTCAGTGGAATGAAAAGTTTGTTTGAACAACAATGACTGCTCCAAGAACCCTACCCAGAAAGACTAGCTGCTATGAGAGTAGATCCATGGTATCTGTCCAAAATAAAGAGAACACATAAGAACAGAAATCATAGAAAAGTTCAATTGAGGGAACACCATCAGCTGAGCAATCAACTTACGATTTTGCACGAGCAATAAACTTTTTCTTGTTTGGCCTTCCAAGTGCATTGTTATAATACCAAACAAGCTTCACCTACAACCAAATATTACAAAGAAAGTTTATTTTGAAGTTGTCCCTTTTGAGGTTTAGCATCAACAACTAAAACATGGTTTAACTTTATATTCAAACTCATTTCTCTTACAGCCTTATCTTCTTCCATCCCCTTTTTTATATGTCAGTTCAGTCACCTTCCCCTTATCATTATGTTTTCTTCTATGTAATCGTCTCAAATGATGTTCTAAGGAGCTCGGTAATTCTTAACCTAGCAATTTATATTTGTCTTCAACATATGGTGGTGTCAGATTAATTAAAGCTTCTACTCCTTTAGTGTAACCAGAATGCCATCCATGTTTGACATTCAAATCCCTTTATATTAAATAAGTTCTTTAAATACATATGATGATGAAATTAGGAAACCTTTAAGATCAAAAAATATATCACTTTCTGAAGGTAGTAATAGCCAAACCTGGGTATCATTAGCTTCTGATCCACTATTTGTGAAGAAGACTTTTGCCATTTTAGTAGATGTGAACATTTCTAGAAGCTCCTTTGCAAGATCCTGTATTATTTGAAAAGAAATTTACCTAATTAACTATGTAATAATTAATGGTAAAACGTGTACAAGTGAAAAATCAACAATACCAAAGAGGGCTTCGTAGTACGGTTCCAAAAGGAGTGATAAAACGGCAGGGTACTTAGTTGTTTAGCTGCAGCATCAACGAGACGGGGTTCATTACCCCCTGCAAAAATATTGACAAGTGCACAATCAAAAAGATAAATATTTCCCTGCACGGAAAGTAGGTAGAGACGTGGCTACTGTCTAACACCACTAAAACTTGTAAAATATGACATACCAACAGCTCAGTGTACAACTGTAGGTCTATAATGGTTGTACAACATAGCATGTGGAAATGAATATTTCACCTTTCAGAATATCCGTCTAATAAAATTTTAATTAAACAAATAATAAATCAGGAATGCTTGATTGGGTACTTTACAGTCATCACAATTTTTCCAATTCTTTGATCTTTTGTGAGAGTATAAAAGGTGACAATTTATGTAAAAATCAAAGGAGAAAATGCAAAAAGGAAATTTATTGTGGATGATCAATGATGGTTACACAATATAATATTGTTCATACTGTGAAGGGACACAAAAATTGACTGTAAAACTCTTACAAATAGACTAGTTGGGCTGAGAAAGAAAACATTGGATACCTAAGGCTGTGCACCATAGACCGGCAAGAGAATCAAGATACTTTTTTCCATTTGTGTCATAGACATAGGAACCCTTCAAAAATCAAATATTCAAAAGTAAGTGCACTTCATATAGAAGAAAATAACAACCCTTGACACTATATATAAACGAGGATGATGCAACGTTCATGAAGACACGGGTATTCATATATCCATGTGTGTCATAACTGGTGTGTGTGTGTGTGTGTGTTTGTGTCAGAACACATATATGCTTAATTTGACTGATAACTAGGTTTCTTAAGGCAATAAAAATTGTGTATCAATTAAAGGAAATATGTCTACAAAGTTTACCTCAGACTTCGCTATCACTAGAGGATTTGAATCAGTAGTTTGCCACCCAGCAGTAAAAGGTGCCAACATATCATGTCCTCTAAATCTGAAAATTATTGGAGGTTCAGTAAATGAAATACAAACTTATCAATTGTGCAAACGGATATAAAAGCTAAGATGAACAAGCACTCTTAACAACCACCTATCTGTTTATAATGCAACTTAGTATCTAATGAACTAACAGAATGGGAAAAAATCCAAACACTTTCACCATAGAGAAAGAGAGATTACATACCCATCATCAAAATCCTTCTGCAAAGATGCATCTGAAGTACTCTGTCTTGAAAGTAAAGAATACCCAATAATATGTTCCGGTAAAGTTCTTGAAGCTGCAATATATGTACCGGCCTGTAAAATTAGAAGTATGTTAATTGTGTTTCCCTCAACAACAACCAGGAAACACAAAAGGATACAAGTATCCAGAATTTTAAGAGTGCACACCAATTCCAAAGTCACATGAAAATTTCAAGTGATTCATGCTGTATAGCATCACATCATGTAAATATACAAAATTGTGAATTAAGCATGTGAGAACGACTTTTAAACATCTGGGGTCATGCGTCACGTCAGATCCAGTAAATATAACTGGGGACATAACAGTAAATAATATTAGTTGTAGTCGCAAGTAGTTTATAGAGTGTAGCTTATTCCATGTGATTCTAGAAAGGAGGTAGTTGAGAGCGCAAACTAGTCTTTTGCTTAGTTATATTGTTTTATAAATAGTAGCTGGTGTAATAGATGAAAAGGGGATTATTATGATGAATGAATTTCTGAGAACATGAACTCAATTTTGAGTCACAGTTATGCATATTCCTCCCATTCTTTTCCAACCTCAGCTCTATCTTCTTCTACCTTTATTCTAACCCTATTTTCTATGGCTTCTCTCTCTTAAATCTGAGTAATATCCTCTCTGTGCTCAGGACTAACACTAGGGTCCTGACAAATTGGTATCAGAGCAATCGAACCTGCTGCCTTCTTCCTCTGCAATCTATTAATCTCTGATCTTCTTCTCCTTAATCTTCTTCTTCTCTTCTTCAAGCTATCTCAAATTATTACTTATACCTAAATCTATCAACTGCACACCAAGTATTTGTTAAATTGTTTCAGTCAAAACACTCTTTTATTCTTCTCAAAAAACTCAATCTCAATCTCCTCTTAATCTCTAATCCATTCTCATCTTCTCAAAACTTATTCTACTCAATTTTTGTCTCTTATACACTTATAATACTTCACAAAATTCAGCACAACAAAAAAAATATGAAGCAAGCAGCAGCAGAAAATCCATGGAACAAAAAGCTCTGATGCTTTATGTGACGCCCCCAAATCCGAGTACCTTCAAACCCATATTCAGTGCTACACGGTACTACCCATTCAACATAATAATACTGACATAAATATAATTATTAATTATTACAATATGTCTAACTTGCCAATCCCATGTTCTTAGACCTTTAAAAAGCTTCATTACATGATAGTATTCAGAATATTATTACAATGCACCTAACTATTACATTTAACATCTCAATCTCTATTCGTTTATCTTCCCCTGTCCTTTGTCCTTACCAGAACCTTCTATACGTTCAGGTTTCACTGAAAATATTTAATTCCAAGAAAGAGTGAGCATTTAATTGCCCAACAAGTAATAACAGTTAATAATAACAACATAGACAGGAATTAAACATTCTCTTTGAAGTATACTTTAACAACTGAACAATAGTTGTGAAGTCAATGAACCAATTCTGATTAACATAACAATTCGTTTATATTTTGAAATGACATATTGACTATTCATGTTGAGCGGTCGAAAGACCACGAACTTTTGTTTTCATATTTTGAAAAGGTCTAACAGTAATTCAACTGTAAACCGTCATGACTTACGGGTACGATGGGTGATAAGCCCTTTATGCCCTGCGTTGATCAACACTACATACTGAAACGACATGTTACGTTTACCATCACCGCCTTTCGGCGCTAAAAATTCCTCAATACTTAGAGGGGGTTCATTCTCAGACTTGAATTTCAAACCAAAGCAATTCGGTTGAAAAGCTCTACTTAATCTCAATAACATTTCAGAGGATTGTATTCAAATCAATAAAATGTTTTAACATGTGTCTAGTCGATACAATTGGCATTGACATAACTTTTAAACAGTTTAGGCATATCAAAATTTGAAAGCTTGAACAATTCATGCGTAATAGCAAAACTAAACACTTATACAACCGACAGAAAATTTGTACAAGTTTGGAGTTTACACAACAGATAAACATCGTGTAAACCAAAACATACATACGGATTATTCATAAGAATATACATCTACATTCTTAAAACTGACATTCAAACGAAAGTTGAATGCAATCAGAATACTTGCCTTAGCGATCTTTAAATTTTTGACGTTAATCGTCCTTTGAATATCCTACACAATTAAATTCACATACATGTACCAATTAGCCATATAATTGACGCTAATTCTTGGTTTACATTAACTCTAGTTTATCTTTTATAATGTCCGTTTCATTTGAATCGAAACACTATTTACGTTCTTTAATATTTGACACGACGTTTCAACATTTGTACGCCATGCGCCCGTTTTAGTTTTATGCGAATGCTCAAGCGATATGCCCATGCGTACGCTTAGCGTTCCATTACATTGTCTAATATTAATTAGTTAATCATAAATCAACCTCTTAATCAATTTGTTTCTTATGAAAGCAAGTTATTTTAATCTTCATAGAAATTGAGTTTTAATGCATGAAAAGCTTACATACATATGCACCAAAGTTCTCTTGTTAAACAAACATTTTTGGCACTTCTGCAGCACGGCGCGACCGCGCTGAGAATAAGCCTGAAGTGGCGCGGCCGCGCCACTTCGGCAGAGACCATACTCTAGTCTGTTTCCAGATTTTAGATTTTCTAACCTCCTTCTCATTAGCATAACTTTCTCATCACAAGCTCAAATGACTTGAGACTTAATCCTATTCCTAGACCATACAACAAGGTACAAATTGTACTAAATCTTGATCTTTAAAAACATCTTTAAGACATAGAACAGAGAGCTTAAAAACCTGTGTTCAACACAGTTCTTAGTTTTAACTAATTTGCTAAAACTTTTCGAAAATCCTTTTTGGCTTGCTTTGAAACATCCATACATTTAGAGTTAGCCTATAACTCATGTATGTATCATAATTTCACATGTACAACAACTAATTTTCATATTTTGGCAAAGTATTCTCATTGAAGCATTTTAACAAATACTTAATGGGCATAGCTTAAAAACTCAGTTTTTATAAGAGTTTAAACATATTAATACCACATAATCTCCGTACAATTCCTTCTTATACCTTCGGAATCCACCTGATTCCCCATTCGTACAATCTCCCACAACCAACACAACAATCATTTATTATCTACTTTAATTAACTTTCATAAATTTAGTAAAGAGATATAACTTACCTCTTGATTGATGGGTTCTTGCTTTACTGTTTGATTACACTTGATTTGAATCCTTTCTTTAGCAGCAATTTACTTAGATTCTTCTTCAATTTCAGCTTGCAAGTTCTAATCTTCCGATATACTAGGTGATTTTCAATTGGAGAAGCTTGGTGTTAATAACTTGTGAGTAGAAGAGTTTTGGGACAGATGGACTGAGGAGGAGAGAAAGCTAAGCTGAGAATTGAGTTATATAAATCATTCCTAGCTTCCCTTACTCATCAGCTATAATAGCTTAGGGTACTTCATTTTGCTTAATAAGTCCCCAGCTCCTACTTGGCTACGTGACTCAGCTTTCATGTATAATTCTTAGCCTAATTAATTTGCAGCTCATGCTATACATATATTACTTAATACATACCTTCCATACGTTATACTTCCAATACACAAATATATTTGTGTATTATAATTACATACATAAATACATTATTCCCATAAAACTTAATTAAATTTTATAATTTATATTGTATAATTAATTTAATTTCCTCCTTCCCTCCATAAATTGTTTAAGTTAATTATATATTTAATATATTCAATCATTTATTCAAATTATGAATTCAATTTACTAACTTGATACGAATACACATATTTTATATATTGGACCTCAACTCACATTTTTTTAATGTACATTCATTTAGCATAATATTAAATATTATACCATTATTCATGTTACATTTAATTATTATAACATAAATACAACTATCATCATTAACTTAATAAATTTCCTTATTCAATTAATTAAAATAAATATTTTAATCCACCAATTTTTCAAATAGTGAATTAACTTCCTCATTTCATTTTGCAGCTAATTCAAGCTAACTTATTTAATAATTTAATTAACTATTAAATATAACTTTTCAAATACATGTATATTTTTCACATTTATATACACATTTAATCATTCACACCAAATCACATATTTCACAGCACATATACATTCATGCAGTTAAACTCAACATATCTCATAATAAGAATCTTATTTATTAAATTCTTATTTTAATAATTTCCGGAAAAAAATCCGGATTGTCACACTTTGTTTTCTGGAGCTCCTGCAATTGAAGGAAATCAGCTCACAGCTGAGTTTATGGTCTGGTAATTTTCTGTGTTTAGGCAATCAAATCAACTGCATACAACTTCTATAACATTATTCCTGCATTAAATCATATTATCAAACACATACACTGCATAATCATTCATTCAGCTCTCATTTAGTACATTGTTCTGCTATTAACAGTTGATAAACTGTTTAATTCATTGTTGAACTTGTTTGTACAATTGATATTTGATCAGTTTGAGTCTAAGCTTCATTTTACTACTCATTTACTCCTTTAAGTCTCTCTAAGCTCAAGCTGGGCAGACTTAACAATTGTTTGAAATCGGATCCTTATATTAATCATAAGAGATCCAGTTCCCTACTGTCCTACCATATTGTGCTCACTCAAGCACATTTAATCTATAACTGAGTAGTGTTGCCATTACTCAGAAAATTCTTCAAACTCAGTAGTTTGACTTATCCCTTAAACTACTATATCATTCCTATTCTTCACATCTGAGTATGTTGGGACCAACTCACAGAGGTCAGAACATGTTGTAACGAGACTTCTTAAGTTTTAGGGACAATACTAATGAGAAGTTTCAGAAAATGGAAGAGGAAATGGACTCCTTCATGGAATACATGACTGAATTGATGAGGCGGAGAGATTCTAATGCTGGCCCAGAGTTTATAAATTTCTTTGGTAATGTGGATCAGGGCAAGAATTCAGTCCATGTGAGCCAAAAAAATATTAAGGAAATTTTCAGAAATCCTACACAACTTGAGAAGGAAAGTAGAAGGAACCTTGATTATGATGTGGTCCATTGGAATCAAAACTAAGGAAGGGGATGACAAGGATCTTAAGCCTCTCGCACTCTCATTTCCCATCTTCTTTGAAGGTGTGGAAGCTACTAGTTGGGTGAATAATTGTGAAGAATCATATTATGAAGGTCCTCCAATACATGATGAAGAATTGCAGCAAAGTGACTCGATAGCAAAAAGGGAACTGCATCATCCTGTGAATCAACATTTTCAAAAGATTCAACCAACAAAGAGATTGGTAGCAAATAAGAGAGTCAATGAACTGGGGAAGTCCAAACTCTCTTCCCCTCAATTCTTTAAACGAAATACCATTTATGGCAAGAAGAAAAGCCTTTGTTTGATGTTGAAACTCAAGGAAATGACTGTACAACAAGTGAAAAGTGTTGCAGAACCACAGTCTAATCAGGGGCTATTGGAAACCCAAAGCCACAAAGTTGATAACCAAGAAGCAAGGCAAAGGTGGCTTCCTTCATTACAATTGGAAAAGTCAAATTACCATGGTCCTCTAAAAGTTGGTGGAAATCCAGAGTATATTGGTACCCTACAGAATGATGAAGACTTATGGTATAGTGTACCACCAATATTTGATGAGGAGCCTAAGGTGGATACCTCTCAGGATAGACAACTTTTATGTGCAGTCAATGTTAAGGGGCAGCAGCCCTTAATAATGAAACCCAGCCGAGATCTCAGTATCACACAAGGGTTCCCTTCAAACTGGGACCCTTAATAACCCATTCAAGGAAAGCATGAGCTCTCCTAGGACTGAATTTATGCAATCCAGAAATATATGGCCTGCTACTCCATGAGAGTCAAGATGTAAAACAAGGTCCTTCTGAAGTAGTATAAAACTTACAACCAATTATTCTGGTGATTCCTATGCAAAGTACAAGGCAATGGAAAGAAACTATCCATCTAGAGCATGCCAATTTCATTATTGAGATAGGCAGACCACTGACCTTTGAAACAGTTATGCTGAATGCAAGAATACTTTGACCCAAAAGGGGTGGCATGCAACACCTGCTCCTTGGAGGGACAAAATAGAATCAGCATTTGAAATCCTACACTTTGAAAATGGGGTTAAGGCAAGCTTTCAGTGCAATGCTAACTATGGGAATGTTGTTGAAAATGCCCCAAGTGACATCTCTAAAGGCAGCAACACTCTAGCCTCCTTAAAGGGTAGAAGAATGTTTTGATTTTTGATCTTTATGATAAGAGAACGGTTAAGCATTTGAGTCAGGAATTCAGGAGGAATACCAAGAAAGACATAAGTGGCCACCCAATGGTTCCCTGGAGGTTGAGGGCTCCTCATGAGAAAGCAACTCTCTCGTCCATTACTAAAACTACTATTGAGATTGATTCTTCCTATGAGGGTGTTAATTCCTATTCCACCATTACCCGTGCCAATTTTTGGGAGACAATTGGAGGTGTAATTGTTCAAAATCCGAGGAACACCACAACAGTAACCAAAAAGGACCAGATGTTACTATCAAAGGAAGAGATTGATAAGATTGAACAAAAAGCAGAGAAGTACGAGGCTAAAATTAAGCTTCTAAACATGTTAAGCTATGGTAAAATTAAACTAAGCAAGTTCTTGACCATCTGTTTTGACCCGGGTGGAAATGGATACTTGAAGCTACAGAATGTTGACAAGAATCATCGACGAATGAAGGTCTTTCAATTTCAACAATCCATGAGGACATGGATACTTTTGAAGGAGGGAGAAATGTCAGATCCAGTAAATATAATTGGTGACATAACAATAAATAATATTAGTTGTAGTGGTGACATAACAGTAAATAATATTAGTTGTAGTGGCAAGTAGTTTATAGAGTATAGCTTATTCCTTGTGATTCTAGAAAGGAGGTAGTTGAGAGGGCAAACTAGTCTTTTGCTTAGGTGGTGTTTGATAAAACTGAGTAATTAAGATCTAAATGGTTAGTATATCTTAATAAATTAGATCATCTGAGTGAAATAACATCTGAGCTTAAAAGGCTGTTTCGTAACTAAAAAGTATAAAACATCTTAATGACTTTTAAATTTAAAAATATCAATTTTAAATTTAAAAATATTTCAAATTGACTTTTCAAAAATCAATAATGATCTTAAAATTTGGAATGGAGAGAGTACAATATTTATAGAGGCTCCATAGATTTAAATTTTTCATTAAGAGGCAGCTCTTAATGATTTGGATTTATATCTTCCTCTTACCGTTTAAGAGACGAACAAAATTTTACCAAACAACTTTACCCTCTTACCGAATCAGATGTGGAATTATTAAGAGGTATTAAGAGGTAAACAAACACCACCTTAGTTGTATTGCTTTATAAATAGTAGCTGGTGTCATAGATGAAAAGGAGATTATTATGATGAATGAATTTCTGAGAACGTGAACTCAATTTTAAGTCATAATTATGCTTCTTCCTCCCATTCTTTTCCAACCTCAGCTCTATCTTCTTCTTCTACCTTTATTCTAACCCTATTTTCAATGGCTTCTCTCTCTTAAATCTGTGTAATATCCTTTTTGTGCTCAGGACTAACACTAGGGTCCTGACATCATGCCTCGTGATGTTGCCCATGCATTAATAGCTCATTCCCAATGAACAAGTACTATCCCACGAATACTTTCTGATATATTAACTTCTAAAAACACGGGCAAAATAATAAAACTCAATAGGGGAGGATGTAGTTCAAGGTGTTCCGTGTTAAGGCTATAATGAAGATTAAATAAATTAGAAAGAACAACTCATAAAGTCCACAGATGATGATAGACTCCACGACACGCTTGCGTGAGGCCGTCGCCTGGATCGTTTCTAATAAAGTTGTATTGGTGGAACACCAACGACACCGCAACCTTTCGCTTATATTGAACCGAGAACATTGGTACAATCGATAGTGCAATGAATTCTGCGTTGAATGGAACGTCGACCCTTTGTCTATATTGAGACAAGAACCTTGGTATAGGTAGAGGGCGCCACACACAACTATAAATTGTTATATGATAAGTTAAGTTGAACCTCACAGCGAACTATGAACAGTTCAGGAGTTCTCAAAGAACCAAGAGAGAGAAACAATCTCACAAGTAATTTTATTAATGAATAATCTGATGTCTATAAGCGAAAGATTGCGGTGTCATTGGTGTTCCACCAATACAACTTTGCTAGAAACGATCAGGGCGACGACCACCTCACGCAAGCGTATCGTAGAGTTTATCAGAGGAGATGCAAGCTTTCATGGTGTAAACGGTCTGTCATTGCTTTGCACCAAATTTGGGCCCTTTCCATGGACAAAATTCAGACTCAGAAAGTTTCAACTTAATTTAGAAATAAGCTCAACCAAGCACCCATTCTCGATGTTAATATTCGAAAGAAACATAGAAATTGGGTCTAATTCATCCAAATATGTCCTGGTGCTTTTCTAAGCCAAAAGAGATGTCTAATTGCTTTCTTCTTGGTCATATACTTTGATTAGATATAAAGAGTTTATTATATTATCAGACAGAAAAGCTCTACAATTTCTCAATTGAACAGAAATAAACATATATCAAGCATATTAAATGGTTTTGTTTTCCTGCAATATACCTTTTGTCATTTACTTTGACAAATTCCATATCTTATATATTTATTTGACAGATTCAAAATTCTGAAACTCTTATTACACTGGAAAAACTTTTGACTACACTATGGAGTTATGGTGACTTGCAGAAGGGTAACCAAATTAAATATAAATCATATCAATCTGTGCTCAAAATTTCATACAGATCAAATAATCATAAAAGAGCGAACCTGTACACCAGATTTTCTACCGGTGGCTGCAACTAAACGGCAGAGTTGATTCATATTGTGATCACTGGCGAGTCAATGGAGCAGGTGATGAGACCAGAGTCGATATAAAAAGGACTTTGGAAAAAAGGGTCTCAAAGGGCGAGATATTTTAGGAGTTTCATTCGACAATTCCGATCCGTTTTGATTGGAAAGAGAAATTATTGAGATTCAAGAATCACAGTACTCAATTAGAATTAAAAGTCCGAGGTATATTAATAAATTGGTTAAATACATTTGTATCCCTCAAAATATGACCCCATTTATATTTGTAATTCTAATATTTAAAACTTTATATTAACATATTCCAAGTACACTTAAATAAATAAAAATGAACTCAAAAACTTTTTTGACCAAAAAACACGCCTGAATGTTGACCTGACACCGGAATACGGTCAAACATACAGTTTTACCGTATTTGACTTATTAAATCAATATAAATACTTATTAAATCTGTATTTGACTTGTTAAATTTGTAATGTTATATTAAATTCATATAATTTGATTATAAAATTATAATTGAAATATACAATATAATATACATGAAAAGTTAAAAATTTAGAAAATAAATATTCTTTTTAAAAAAAGAGTAAAATTTCATAAATTATATATTCAAAAAAAATTTTAAAAATAAGGCTTATATATATATATATGTAACTATAAAATAGATTTTTAAATAAGACAACATACTTATTAGTATATTTGTGTAGCTACAAAATAAAATTTTAAATGAGATTTAACATTCTTCCTAAATTAAAGTGCAAAAGTATAAAAAGAACAAACAACATATATCCAATCCCATGATGCAGATTGTTCATCTTCTTCTCATTGTTCATCTTCAACATATACAAGCAATATTAGTCATCTTTTTCCCACCATCCATCTTCAACAAATATCCTGCCGAAAAAATTTATCCCTACAATCATACCACGTACCACTTACAGTACCGATTCACAACACAAACATATCCAAAAACATCTTTTACAATCGTTTTAAATCCTCTACAATGAACTCAAACCCAGATCTATAGCCGAGAATATCCCTCCTCCGCTTTTCAAAAGTCTAGATCTGTTGTGATTAAGAATTGCTCTTGTAATCTCCAATCGAAAAAGGAAAAAAGAGAAAAGAAAAGAAGATCTTGAGATATAGATGAGAAGGTGAAGGACCTTTTGGTGTATGAGTGTTGTATTGATGGCGGTGGTGGTGGCGCTATAGCCACCCGAAATTTTACAATGTCTTCTAACCCTGGCATGAGGGCAAAAGAGTCATTTCAGCCGGAGGACAGGGCACCCAAACAAAAGATTTCGGGACTCAAGCCGGAATACATAAAGCTATCTCAACGATCGCCGAGTGACAAACTACGCTCAGCATGACGGTTGATCAGTTAGCATCCTGGGGAAGATCTATTTCTACTTACTGCTTTATCTTCCCAGATCCGGAATTGTCCAAACCTTATGTCATTGCGTTATGTTATGTTAATGTGTTTTAATGATCTTTAATTGTAGTTTATATATCACATAACATATTGGGTCTAATATTTTACACTAACAATACAACACATGAAAGATTCAAGCCGGTCAAAGGTTGTCAGTAATCTGTCAAGACCTTCAAACGATTTCTGGGTTACCCAGAAATCAGTTTTCATGGTCGGTCAATGGGTTTTGACCACCCATAACTTTTAATCTAGGGATTCTTTTAGTGTTCTACCAATTCAAATCAATAACCCTCGTGGCATACTACTGCAGAGGCATGTTTTGACTTGATTAATAAGTGTATAGGTTACAAATTTTCGTGGCTTGAAGGATCAGATTGGTCTTCTATTTATAGGACTTTGCAAGTTAGGGTTTTTAAGTCTTTTTTCCAAAAATTGTCTCCAAAAATATCTTCCCTTGTTACTTGTGTTGCTTGCCATATGATGTTAGTCACCTACTTGTGCTGGAGAGTTGATAAAATATCGGATCCTACATTCTTATCCCTTTCTAATTGGTTTAAAGTTTTATTTTTGATTTATTTCCTTACTAATTAAACTTATATTTTTGTAAATCATGTTTAGGATGTTTAATTATGCTTAGTAATGCCTTAATTAAGTTTATATATCATAATTAAGGTTTAACATTTCATAATTTAAAGTTTAGGATATCATAATTAGAATCAGGGTTTCCTAATTTATGAATTAGGGTTAGGGTTTCCTAATTTATAAATTAGGGTTTAAAATTATGGTTTTAATCTAAATTTAATGATTCGTAATTAATGTTATGATTCATAACTTAGAATCTAATTATATCAATTAAGATTCTTGTGTAACAATTAGGGTTTCGGTTCGTCAATTCGAATAATGTTTATCAATTAGGATTTTCTGATTAGGGTTTATAATTCAATTTATCATTTTTAACCCTAGTTAACTCATTTAGATTTTTATCAGTTAATATAATATTATATTAACTTCGAAGCACGAGAAATCACTTCGTCATTTTCAAGCACGACACAACAGCTTACCAAAATAATTTGCCGAGACGCTTCTTGGTGGAATTGTCGGAAGCATGACAAATCATTTTGTCAGTGCAAGCACGACTAAGTAGCTTCGAAAAAAAAATTATTTGACCTAATTCTTTAATAAAATATACAATCACATAACACAAAGTCGGAATAAGAAATTTCATTTAATAAATACATAATTTACATATATGAATCTTATTAAGGTTCGGAATATTACATGAAGTTCATCAATGAGAATGTATCTAAGAGTAACAAGCTAGGTGAACTTGATGCAATGGCCCTTACAGCAGTAAATCCCTCAAATGATATAGTGGTACTAAGGAATGGAGGGTTCCTCAATTATCGAAGGGGAATTAGATAAAAACAGGGAGTTAGTTAAGCCGAGGACTATAAACCAAGCGCTCGATGGGAGGCAACCCATTCATTTCCATTCATTGTATTTCATTTACCGCATTTTCAAAGTTTTCAATTAATGTGTGTATTTAGTTTTAGAATTTATTTTGCTTTTCTGTCTCTCTTGATCTTATATTGCTCAAACTAATGCGTGATATGTTGCACTATTGCAGATGAGAGGTATTGAGATTGCATGTGGGGTTTAGGCTATAAAAAATAAGATTTTTTTTTGAACAGGTGAGCTCGCCCCGGCGAGCTCGCAAAGAGGAATTTTCGCACCCCGACGCCGACTCGCACCCCGGCGGTAATTTCAGGCTTCATTTTCGCGCCCCGGAGCCAACTCTCTGCCGAGCTCGCCCCGACGCGAATTCTAGGCTTGTTTTCCGCGCCCCGGCTCGGTTTGCTGAATTTTTTTTATTTTTATTGTTTCTCAAACCAAATTGGATGGTCATTCCTAAACACTTCCAAACTCATTCTTCCCCTCTCCCACACGGATTTATCTTCAACCCACTGAGCATTCAAAAGGATTCATCTCTAAATTGAAGGTATTATCAAACAACTTCTTTTGCCAAAATAAAGCAAGGTACTCACTCCAATTATTGCATACAAGTAAAATAAATTTATCAATTGTGATGGGTATTCTTGGTTAGTTAACTGTTGTACTTGGATTTGCATTGGGTAATCATACACTGTCAAATTTGGATAAATTTAGATTGGTTGCCCAATTAAGTTTGTGTTGGCTCAGTTGGAGGATTTTGGGTTATTCATTGCTATGATTTGATTGAATATTACAATAACTTGGCAATTTCTGTTGAAACTGAGTTTGGAGGAGGTATTTAAAGACGAATTTCAGTTAGCGCACACCACGTATTCAACGAATTGTCTAAAAGGAAAGTTGGCATGATTGAGCATTGTTTGGTAAGGAATTACTTGGTTATTATCTAAGTACCGCCCCAGTGCATGTTCCTGAGCCACAACCATTACCAGTTTATCCACCATCAGACTCAAATGTTTAAAAGGTTATAGTCGAGCATGACGTTTGGCCAATCAGGGAAGTTCTCAGTTTTTATTTCTTTATCTTATAAACAATGAGGACATTGTTCACTTTGAGTTTGGGGGTGGATCATATAGCATTGGCATCATCGTTACATTGCATGTGTTAGTTATTTGTGCATATTAATGTTTGTATTTTAAAAAAAAATTTATTTTTAGGATGTGTCTCTTGAGCATTGATTTAATTTGATTTGAACTATAATCCATGGTCAATGATAAGAACTTGATTGAATAGTTTCTAACTCATGGAAAATGGACAAAGGTTGCTTAGTCTACGTGCTTAACGTAATTGTTAATTATTGATTTGCTTATGAATCCTTCCATCTTTTATGCACTTACCCATGTGTAATGAGCTAGTTGTATGATTTGGATGATTTTTATGACTGAATACTTGTGAGAGTTATCATTAAGCTCTAGAACTCGTTTAAACATCACTCGAAGCAATGTATCCAAGTTTGATTTGTTGGTCATGTGGTGAGTTGAGATGGAGCGTAAAACACACTCACTCATAAACATATGATTAGGAGAGATAGAGCGTAAAACTCACTCTCTTATGAAATGTAGATAAAAGTAAGACAATAATTTATATCAAATCTTGCGTTGAGTTGATATGGAGTGTAAAACGCACTCACCCATAAAAGTGGACTTAGGATAAGATGGAGCATAAAATACACTTACATAGAGTCCTTTGATTTCATATTTTTGGAAATTATGATTTGTATACATTTGCGGTGAGTGATGTGTTAAGCATGTAGTTTTTGGAGTTTATTGTGATCTCTTTCATAAGGTAATATGGTTTCATAAGCTCATCTGAGCTAATTGATTTAGTATTATTGGGTACTCACACACGCACGGAAAGGATCTAAAGTAAGATATGACTAACTATTTGAAATTCCTAACTTGCGATCTTTTGAAAGTTTTTCTAGAGTTTCATGTTTTAGCATCTTTGAGGCCATTGTTTAAACTTATTAACTCATTACTCAAGATAGGTTTTATTAGAAGTGTTTAATTTTTATAGTTTATGTTTGTTTTGCTTGAAACAAGCAAATATTTAAGTTTGGGGGTATTTGATGAGTGTGTTTTATACACACAAATTAGGTACTTCTAGCCTTGATAATTTATAAGTCTTTAGTTATTTCGTTTGGTTTGTATGTATTTTTCCCTTATTGTTGAATTTTGTGGTTTTGTATTGTTATTATATGTTTTTGTATGCTCTTATGTGTTTTTACGTTGTTTTTTAGGAATTGAAATAAAAGCTCCTTAGATCAATGTTTGGTGTTGCCATTTTCGCGTTTTCGACTTGAATTTGGCACATCAGCTGCTTGTTTCCCAATTTCAACCTTGATCTAATCTGAATCTCTCAAAACTCAAAGAACAAAAATTGTAGCTATTTTCCTCAACTTTCCGGAACATCTTGAATCATTCCATTTGAAGTTCGTATGAGAGAGTTATGGTTATTTTACCATTAGATTTTGCATGTATTTTACACAGCAGCTGCTTCCCAGCAAATTTGACTCTAGCTTCGGCCAGTTTTTCTCGGACCTCCAGTTATGAAAGTTGTAGAGCTACTTCTTAGATTTCCGTAGCCTTTTAAATCGCCTAAATCCGAGTTCGGACGAAAAAGTTATGGCCATTTTACCAACATACGTCGAAATTGATTCAGGCAGCAGAAGTGACCGCGCTGGGGCGCAGATTTCTAGTTCATTTTTGGCGCCCCGGCGGGAACTCGCGCCCCAGCGGGAAATTTCAGTACAAAATTAGCGCCCCGACGCGGTCTCATCGGGAACTAAGCAGATTTTGCGATTTTAGCAGGTTTTTGGTCATTTTTTGTGGGCTATGCTAGGGTTTTCATCCATCTAGTGCGGCGGCTAGAACCCATGCTTGGGGATCTAGTGCAAAAACACTTGTAACACCAATGGAGGCAAGGAATTGAAGGAGGCATGGAGATGGAAGATAACTCCACAAAAAGTTTTTCTTCTCTAACTTTTCTTTGATTCTTGTATTATCCTTGGATGATTACCTAATATTTGGAATGGTTTGGTTTATTTGCAACAAATTAAGTTTCTATCTTGTTTTCCTTTTTATTGATACCACATGAATTGATTCTTTATATTGTGTGCTTAATGTCTAATTGCTAAGGAATTGGTGATTATCTTGGTAATCTATATGAAATTGGAAAATGGATTATAGATTTAGACCTTGAATATAATAATATGTGATTATGTTATACATAATTTGTGTATTGTCAATTTTATGTGGTTAATTGATCTAAAAGGGAGGGTTTAGGGATTTGAACAAAGTGATGCACACTAAGTGTTTGACAAAATGCTTGAGTGTGGATACTTTGTTCTTAACTCTTTATCCATCTATCTATGCTTTGAATATATTATCTAAATAAAATTGAAGCGATTTGAAATTGGAATTGGGTTACATTAGAGATAATTCCTCGTGGGATCAACAACTCTCTTATTATTATATTACCTGTTGACTATGTATACTTGCGCGTAATTGTCATTATATAAATCGGACAACAAGTTTCAAAAACTTGTTGTCCGATTTATATAATGACAAATAAGCACAAGTATACGCAGTCAACAAGTAATAAAGATTAAGTAGAGTATCGATCCCACGAGAAATTATTACTAATATTTTCCAAGTACTAACCTTTTATCATCTTAATCTTATTTAAACTAATGATTTTTACCCTTTTGTTGATTGAGATTAACTAAGATAACAATAATCAAAGAAATACGGAAAGCATTTAAGATAATAAAAATCTAATATTAACAAGTCTAAGATCACAATTTCTCCCAACACTTCATTTGAATATCCTAACTCTCTCATTGGAACTAATTAACGACATAGAATTGTCAACCGAGAAATTAAAGTTACTTATAAGCCTCTCTCGATGGTCAAATTCGAATCTTACTAATGCGGCATGTAGGTATATGTCTATCCTACACACTATCAAGAGACCAATTTCAAGAACAATTAACAAGACACGTGTCACTAAATCTCATTAACCACCACCAACTTTTACATAGGAAGTCATTAAGATTAGATTCTCAAATGGTTGCACACGGTATCTAGGCATATATCTATCCTAAATACTATCAAGTTACCTATCATTGAGGATAATCAGCAAGACATACGTCACTAAATCTTTATTAATCACCCACAACAATCTTTAACTTTCGCATGATATCATAACAAGGTCTCAACACTATAATCCGTTTGTCAAGTTCATATAGGTTCCCGCGGTAATTACTAGCTAGGCAATTAAGATATGAAGCATAAATTATGATAACCAATTCACAAATAATTAACCAATATCAAAGAGAGAGCATTCAATTCAAACTAGGAGTTGGGATCCATTGAAATCTTAGAATATGAGTTCTAGTTCATGGTAGCTACAAATAAGATCATAATCAATTTATACATCATGTTGGATTACAAAATAGAAAGAAAACTAGAGATAAAACCACTTTTGTAGATTTTCATATGATGTTTGATGGGTAGGTGATGAACACTAGCTTCTCCTCCTTGATTTTGCAATCCTTGATGCTTTTGCTCCTTGGTCTTGCTTGATGTAGCTTGATTTTAGCACTTTGGCTCTCTAATTTGATGTATTGTGTAGCCTTCCTCTCCCTAGAAGTTGCTTCTCTTGTGACGCCCCGAAAATCCACCTACTAGCTTCTTTTAGCCAGGTTAGACTTCGTGCTCACGTGTACAACCTTTACATACTACTACAAAAATCTTGACTTCTAATAATCAGAGTATAATGCAGAAAAGTGATAATATTATGATATCATTCGTTCATGGTTATAACATTCACAGATAACTTGTTATTATTACACATAAGTCCTAAATGACTTAAAAACAAATCTCCATTTATCTATCCGAGACTTGCAGTATTAGCAACCAGTCATTTCCTAGGAAAGAGGGGGCTTTCCATTAAAACGACGTGCAATTAGATGACCTAACTCCTTTCCTCGTCAGAACTTTCTAGACATTGCTAATAATGTTAACCTAGCATAGTTAAATGACTTCAACATCTACGAACTTAAATCTTTATACCTCTATAACAGATCTAGTGTTCAAGCTTAGCCCCCAAATTCTCTACACCCTTTGTAGCAGATTTGGTGCTCACGTGAAACTATTCAACTATAAATATTTCATAATATACAACTTCTATCTATCTAAGGTTCATAGTATCCCATAACAGGTAATAGTTCTCGTCAGAACGTTAACTGTGTTTGGATACCCTCACTTGAATGTATAGATTCATATCTTATGGATATCTCTTTCATATCAATAGTTCCTATCTATTTGACATTCACAGTATTAATGATAAGATTATTCTTGAAACTAAGGGGCGCATTCCGGTAAAGGTGGCACCTTACCGGCGGTCATTAAGTGTAACCTCAGTGCTTACAGAACTCCCAATATTATTTAAATACCCTCATTTAGATGTATAGTTCATATGGATACTATACTAAATTAATTTCTACTTTCTAACTTATCTAAGAATGTAAATGATGAGTGTGTTTTATATACACAAATTGGGTACTTTTAGCCTTAATAATTTGTAAGTCTTTAGCTATTTCGTTTGGTTTTATGTGTTTTTATCTTATTGTTGTGTAATATAGTTTTGTATTACTTTTATATGTATTTGTGTGCTTTTATGTATTTTTACGTTGTTTTGTAGGTATTGAAATAAAAGCCTTTAGGATCAATGCGTTTTCGGCGTGAATTTGGCATTTCGGCTGCTTGTTTCTCAATTTCACCCATGATCCAATCCGAATCTCTCAAAACTCAAAGCATAAAAGTTGTAGATTTTGATCTTAGCCTTCCAGAACATTTTGAATCATCCAATTTGAAGTTCGTATGAGAGAGTTATGGTCATTTTACCATCGGATTTGACATGGATTTTACGCAGCAGTTGCTTCGGGCTCAATTTGAGCCTTGCTAAGGCCTGTATCTCGTCAAGCTTCAGTGATGAAAGTTGTAGAGCTCTTTCTTAGCTTTCCATAGCATATTTACACGCCTAAATCCAAGTTTGGACGAAGACGTTATGACCATTTTCCCAAAAGACGTCAAAGCTAGAAAATGCAGCAGAAGTACTGCCCGGCGCAGCTGCGCCCAACCTGCAGAATCTACAGATTTGGGCAGCGCAGCTGCGCCCGGACGCAAGCCAAAGTTAGCGCAGCTGCGCCCGACATCCAGGGAGTTCACTATTCAGCGCATCCTTGCGCGTAGCTGCGCCCGATTCGCCAGATTTCGCGATTTCAGCTAATTTTTGGTCTAAATTCGTGGGCTAAGCTAGGTTTTTGCTTAAGGAACTATAAATACAAGTATGTAGCCTCCATTTTTATGAGATCTAGACCCCAGAAATCAGATTCAAGAGAGGGGGAGCTACCAAGTTCATCACCAAGGAGGGTCAAAGTGCTACAAATTAAGCTATATCAAGCAAAGGCCAAGGAGCTAAAGCATCAAGGATTGCAAAATCAAGGAGGAAAAGCTAGAGATCATCATCAACCCAACAAGCAACATCTGAATATCCATCAAAATTAGTTTTATCTCTAATTTCCCTTCTAATTTGTAATCTAACATGATGTATAAATTGAATATGATGTTATTTGTAGCTACCATTAACTAGATTTTTATTCTAAGATTTCAATGGAACCCAACACCTAGTTTGAATCAAATTATCTCTCTTTGATATTAGTTATCATTTTAGAATTGGATATCATAATTTGCGCTTCATGTATTAATTACCTTGATCATCAATTAATGTGATAATCTATATGGAATTGAGAAAGGAAATATAGATTGAGATATGATTATGCTAGCATGTGTTCATGAATTCTGCATGTGATGGAATTTAAGTTTCGTGCCTAGGATAGAGATATACCGAAGCACCATATGTGGCCAATTGAGAACTTATGCTTCAACCCTTTTTGATTGTAATTCACATAGAGATATAGTGCATTAGTCATCTAGGGTGTTCACATTCCTTCTATCAATTGTGGATTTAGTGTGATACGAATATGGTGCATCGAGAGGTGGCCATTGTTGCCTCTTTTTAAGTCTTAAATAAAAGAGCTCTAACTCACGCAAGTATACGTGGTCAACAAGTAATACAGAGGAAGTAAAGTATCGTCCCACGGAGACAGGATTAAATTAATTCACTATGCATCAGTTCTATCACTATACTTATTTGCCTAAACTATTGTCTTACTTTTGGTGACAAAATTATTTCTATATTAATTAATAACTAAATATGCAAAGACTAACGAAATATATCAAGCTTGGAATTAATGGGATCCTAACTTCATTTAATAGTTCATCTAATTACCACTATCATGCTAGTAAGTTCATATATCACAGAAAAGTAGCCAAGGACACTGAAATAGACATAACCATTTGTCAATGCATTATGACCTACTTACATAATATCCATACTTGATAGACACCATGTAATCACCACTATAACCAAAATCACTATATTTCTATGTGAAATTGCAATTATATTGATTTTAAGCACAAGTCCTTATTTTGACTCTTACGGTAAAACAATATATTTCTATCTGATTCACAAAATATTAAGCTATCCCATTAAGCCTCATATTCTCAAGCTATCATGATTACAATCCATACTTATATGTTATTTTTCAATTCCAAATAAGTACTGAAGTCAAATGGTGATCAAGCATTCATATGTGCAAAACAATCATGATAGAAGTTTCTTATGATATGCAAATCAATCTAACAATTAAGACTGTAGTTAAACTACATATTAAAATCTGTTAGAATCCCATAATGGAGATTAGTTCATATCTGAACCAAAAGCCATTATGGGATCAAAACTACACATGGAAGATAAACAATCAATTGAATAAAGAAGAAGTAGATTGATCAAACCCAATTGTGAATAAAATCCAAGACAAGCTTAAACCCACATCAAAAATCCAATGCTCGAACAAAAGTAATTCACAGAATATCTCTCCTTACTCTCTAAAGTAAAAATAGATTAATTACAATAAAAAAATCCAAGTTTCTTCTTAGGGTTTCCTTCTCACTATCTGATCAACATGGACTAGAATCCTCTTCCGAATTGGTTTCCTTTTCCTCCTTCAGCTGAACTTTAGCATCCAGAAACGTGAACTAGCGCCTCTGGCGCTAGCCCTAGCGCTGCTGGCGCTAGCCCTTGCCCAGGAATTTACAAAAATGCCACCAAGTGTATTTCAAGCTCCAAATTTACCCTTTTGCCCCTCCAGCTCCAACCTACAATAAATAAACACCAAAAACAAGTAAAATAATACTAAAAACGCTTAAAGACCACAATAATTAAGCCTAACAATACCCGATTCGTAGGTATAAAACCCACTCATCAGCCATATTTTACATTCGTGTTCTCGACCAACATTCTAACGTAATAAATTGCGAATTGAATGTCTAACATGATTTATGCTGAAAGTATAATTGATTGATCACCTATATGAAATTGAAAAGTGGATTATAGTGTTGAGACTTAGTTTTGATATCATACGAAAGTTTGAGATTCTTGTGGGTGGTGTATAAGATTATGTGGCGTGTGTCTTATTCATTGTCCTCAAGAATGGATGACTTACTAGTATTTGGGATAGAGATATATCTAAATGTCGTGTGTAACCATTATGAGATTACAAACTTAATGACTCCCTACACGGAGGTTCATTCGTTTGATGGGTAGATTGACTAAGATTATGTGGCGTGTGTCTTGTTGATTATTCATGGAGTTGAATGGATTGTTGGCAAGTAGGATAAACATATACCTATGTGTCGTGTGTGGGTGATTTTCATATGACCATACACTAAGGCTTATGAATAAGGTGAATTTCTCGGTTAACAATTCTTGTGATTTAACTAGTTGAAAATGAGAGAGAAAAGAGATTTAAATGAAGTGTTGGGGGAAATTGTAATTTTAGACTTGTTAATATTTGATTTCATTATCTTAATGCTTTCCATAGTTGTTTGATTATTTGTTATCTTCGTTATTGCAAAATAACAAAAACAATTTTCATTGTTTAAATAAGATTAAAATGATAAATGGTTAATACTTGGTAAACATTAGAAACAATTCCTCGTGGGATCGATACTTTATTTACTCTTTATTACTTGTTGACCGTGTATACTTGCGCGTGTTTTATCGGTTGCGAAACCTGCCAACAGTAAACACAACTCAATTGATATAAAAAAAGATGATAATATATTTCATAACCTTAAGTTTGATTACAACATTCTCAGTACTATGTTTTTATTAGAACAAAGTCTTATAAGACTTGAATTTATTAAAACAGTAAGATAAAACTAATTAACACGACCTCATTCCCTTGTTCGTCCTTGAAGTTCCGGGATTACCATCTAAAATTGCAAAGGAAAGTTTTATGCAAGGATGAGCTACAGAATGCTCAGCAAGTTTATTTCAAAAATGTAAACACAATGTGTTTGATTTGAAAGAAGTTCAAAAGCTTTTGCCAACTAAGGGTTCAGTACATGAACCATGTGTTTCAACCAGTTCTGTCAGCCTTCAATGACTTAGAACAAGTTTGTTCAGATATCTTATAGGGGATCAACCTATTTGATATCCTAGGAGTATGCATACCATCCTAATCGTGCCCAACATGCACTATATGTCAATATATTATCGACAATAATAACCCATATAGGGCGTTTGTATACTCAGTTATAAGATGTCATACCAAACAATTTGGCTTGACACAACAATTCATGCTCGAATAAACAATATATGAACAATAATTTATTTCTTAAGTTATGCTAAATCAAGAAGCAATAACTTCACAACAATTGATAGCAAGATGTATGATAGGCTCCACGGCACGCTTGCGTGAGGTGGTCGTCGCCCGGATCGTTTCTAGTAAGCAAATTGATGGACTCTTTCGAAATCTTAACCCAACGTCTAATCTGGAGATGAGAATCTTGATATATTCGAACAAGCAATTGAATTCGCGTAGGATGGAACACCAACAACACTTAGACCCTCGTTTAGATGGAAAACGATAATCTCTGTATGATTGTATGATGCGGTAGAATAACGCCACACACAACTATGGTTTGTTGTATGATAAGTTAATTATGAATCTCAAAAGAAAACTAAGAAATTAGCTTAGAAATTCTTCAAAGAACCAATAGTAGAGAATAGCTCTCAAGTATGAATAAACTCTGAATATTATTGAAATTGTTGTTTTGAATTACAATCAAATGTCTATTTATTCTAACTACGTAACCCCAAGATCCATAAAGGAAATAGCAACTGATTTGGAATCAAAATCTTATCTTAAAATATCCTAATTACAATAGAATTATGAAAATATGCTGAAATTAAGGAAAGAAATCTGATCAAACGTAACTTTGGATTCCGTGTTCAGGGCCAAGCGCCTAGGCGCTTGGTTTGCCTCTTGATGCAGCGCCTTAGGCGCTATCCTGCAGTGTCTTCATCACGATGTGAGCGCCTTAGGCGCTTGAAACATAAGGCATGGAGCGCCTTACGCGCTGAGTCGCAGTGTCTTCACATTTGGCAAGCGCTCTAGGCGCTGGAAATACAAAGGAATGAGCGCCTTAGGCGATTGAACCTAAATTTTGAATTTTTGCTTCTTTTGCTTCTTTTACTTCATGACTTGGATCCCTCACTTGTAGCACATTCACCAACTTAGGTCCCAACTCCCACGCCCTTGAACTCGCATCCTTATCATTCCAATCTTCTTGAATAAACCCATTAAGTCCTTCCCTGAAGCGTTTTGCTCGTGCTCTCGTCACTGGTCCAACTGGAACTTGCACCGAATCCGCTCCATAGCACCCGCCCTTGTCCAAGCTAAGCATGTCCTCATCATTCCTCTCCTATTGTAAAGGATTTGTCCTCAAATCATCATCTACATCAAACGGACTAACGTCAGAAATGTTAAATGATGCACTAACATTATACTCACCCGGTAAATCAAGTTTATAGGCATTGTCATTAATGCGCTCAAGCACTTGAAATGGTCCATCTCCTCTAGGAAGCAATTTTGATCGTTGTTGAGCCGGAAATCTTTCTTTTCGCAAGTGTAACCACACCCAATCTCCTGGTTCAAAAATAACTTTACGTCAACCCTTATTGGCCTGTTTGGCGTATTGCTCTGTCCTCCTCTCAATGTTAAGACGCGCTTTCTCATGTATCTGCTTAACAAACTCAGCCTTTTGCTTTCCATCCAAGTTAGTAAACTCAGAAATAGGTAATGGTGATAAATCCAACGGTGTTAAAGGATTAAAACCATATACAATCTCAAATGGTGAACAATTAGTAGTAGAATGAACAGATCGATTATAAGCAAACTCAACATATGGTAAACATTCCTCCCAATGCTTAATATTCTTCTTAATGATTGCCCTTAATAATGCAGATAAAGTCCTATTTACAACTTCAATTTGACCGTCAGTTTGTGGATGACAAGTAGTTGAAAATAACAGTTTAGTCCCTAACTTATACCACAATGTCTTCCAAAAATAACTCAAAAATTTAGAATCTCTATCTGAAACAATTGTTCTAGGCATGCCATGCAAACGCACAATTTCTCTAAAGAACAAATCAGCAATATGGGATGCATCATCAGTTTTGTGACATGGAATAAAATGTGCCATCTTAGAAAATCTATCCACGACCACAAATATAGAATCATGACCACGCTTAGACCTAGGTAAACCCAACACAAAATCCATAGATAAGTCAATCCAAGGTTCACTAGATATAGGCAATGGCGTATACAATCCATGAGGCTGAACACTAGACTTAGCTTGTTTACACATAATGCATTTATCACAAATTCTTTCTACATCTCGTTTCATATGAGGCCAATAAAAATACTCTTTTAAAATAGATAAAGTCTTTTCAACACCAAAATGACCCATCAGATCTCCCCCATGTGACTCCCTAATCAACAACTCACGTAAAGAACATGCAGGTATACATAACTTATTTTCTCGAAACAGAAAACCATCAACTTTAAAGTATTTACCTACAACATTTTTTTCACATGATTTAAACTCCTCACAAAAATCAAGGTCACTAACATATAATTCTTTGATTCGTTCAAAACTAAGCAATTTTGTATCAAGAGTATTTTATAACACATACCTTCTCGAAAGAGCATCAACAACAACATTCTCCTTACCCTGCTTGTATCGGATGACGTACGGAAATGTCTCAATGAACTCCATCCACCTTGCGTGTCTTTTGTTCAACTTATGCTGTCCCTTCAAGTATTTCAGCGATTCATGATCCGTGTGAATCACAAACTCTTTAGGCCAAAGGTAGTGTTGCCACGTTTCCAATGCTCGAACCAATGCATACATCTCCTTGTCATAAGTAGGATAGTTTAGAGCTGCCCCACTTAACTTCTCGCTAAAGTACGCCACTGGTTTCCCTTCCTGCATTAACACAGCTCTAATCCCTAAACTTGAAGCATCACACTCAATCTCAAAAGTCTTAGGTGCTGTTTGTTTACATCTGATTGCCTCTTAATGGACTGCCTCTTATTCGCTAAGAGGCATGATGCTGTTTGTTTTTCTTTTTGTTACCTCTGAATGCCTCTTAATCGGTAAGACAAAAAATGAAATATTAATAATTAAGAGGTACCTCTTAATGAAATTTTTTTGATAAATTTTTTTTATATAAATATATTCAACAATATTATTCACTCATTTTTATTAAATTGAATATTTGAAATTATTAAATAAAATTTTACCCTTTAAAATGGTAAAATAGTGTCATTAAGAGACAACTTACTTTTTAGTAAGCAAATAGTTTTTTAAATTCAGACCTCATAACCATTCAGATGATCTAATTTATTAAGACATCATAATCATTCAGATCTTAATTATCATTTTTATCAAACACAACCTTAGTAAAGTTAGGTAAAACAAGCAAAGGAGCGTTAGTCAATTTATCTTTAATCAATTTAAACGCCTTTTCCTGTTCTTCACCCCACTTAAAACCCACACTCTTTTTGATTACTTTCGTCAATGGTGCTGTGATGTCGCTGAAGTTCTTCACGAACCGTCGGTAGAAACTTGCCAGTCCATGGAAAGTACGAACTTGACTCACATTTGATGGACTCGGCCATTCTCGGATTGCACGTATTTTCTCCTCATCCACTTGAACTCCCTGTGAACTTATAACAAATCCAAGAAAAACAATTCTATCCGTACAAAACGTGCACTTATCCATGTTAGCAAATAACTTTTCCTTACGAAGTACATCTAAAACAGATTTTAAATGCAATGCATTTTCTCCCAAGTTTTTGCTATATATCAAGATGTCATCAAAATATACAACCACAAATTTTCCAATGAACGGACGCAAAACATGGTTCATTAATCTCATGAAAGTACTAGGAGTATTAGTTAGACCAAAAGGTAACACTAACCACTCATACAACCCATATTTTGTTTTGAAAGCTGTTTTCCATTCATCACCCTAATGTATGCGAATTTGATGATATCCACTTTTTAAATCAATTTTTGAAAACACACAAGAACTATGCAATTCATCTAACATGTCATCTAAACGTGGAATGGGATGTCGATACTTTACCGTAATATTGTTTACCGCTCGACAGTCAATGCACATGCGCCACTTTCCATCCTTTTAAGGCACTAAGATCACTGGAACTGCACATGGACTCATGCTTTCCCTCACGGACCCCTTCTCCATGAGTTCGCCAACTTGCCTTTGCAACTCCTTCGTCTCCTCGAGATTGCTTTGATAAGCTGGACGATTTGGAATGGTTGCACCGGGTACGAAGTCAATTTGATGTTCAATTCCCCGAATAGGTGGTAATCCTTGTGGAAGCTCCTCGGGAAACACATCCTTATAATTCTGCAAAAGAGATGAAACAACATTAGGCAAAGAAGAATCGTTAGCGTTAGTGTTCAAAAACGCTTCCTTATACCAAAGTATAATCATTGGCTATTTAGCATCTAAAGCTCGCCTCACATCGCTCTTTTTTGCATAGATATTTGTTTTTCGCTCCTCATCTTTTCTTTTCTCTCTTTCTTTTTCTCTCTTATTTTTCCCCTCATTATTTTTTTCCTCATTATTTTTCTTTTCTTCACTCTATTTTCTTTTTTCATAATCTCTCTGCAGATGAAGTTGATCCTCATGCACCTGTTGTGATGACATAGGACACAAAGTAACTTTCTTTTTATTGTGAACAAAAGAATATATTCATTTGTAAAGCCATCATGCTTCACCCGTCTATCAAATTGCCACGGTCGACCAAACAATATATGACCTGCCTGCATTGGAACTACGTCGCACAAAATCTCATCCATATATTTCCCAATAGTAAATGGCACCAGCACCTATTTAGTCACTTTAATCTCATTACTATCATTGAGCCACTACAATCGATATGGTTGAGGATGTTTGGTTGTAGAAAGCCCTAATTTCTCCACCATAACCTTACTTGCCACATTCGTACAACTACCTCCGTCGATGACGATGCAGCAAATCTTCCCATTCACCAGACACCTAGTGTGAAACAAATTCTCCTGCTGCTCGTTGCTCTCTTCCTTCACTTGTGCACTAAGCACTCTTCTAGTCACTAACACTTCCCCAAATACCGCAACTTCCCTATCTTCCGCTTCTTCTAGCGGTGGCATAGAGTCAGTATCACTATCTTCCCCTTCTGTCTCCACTTCCCCATGTAACATCGTTCTTTGATTCGGACATTAATTGGCAATATGTCCCCTACCTTGACATTTAAAACATTTAATATCTCGATTACGACTAAAAGAAGAAGGGTCAGTTTTACCTTGCACTCCCTTATTAATTGTCTCCGTTTTTAGCTCAAACTTGGATTTGCTTACGGCTGGTTTCTCCTATCGCTTCCCAACATTAGACTTCCATGATGATCCTGAATTAGGTATCACACGTTGGCTACCTCTCCTCTTAAGCTGTTTCTCAATCTTGATAGCCATGTGAACCATATCCTCCAATACCAAGTAATGTTGTCGTTCCACTAAGTCTGCAATCTCCCAATCTAATCCCGCCGAAAACCTGGCCATTATTGATTCGCCATCCTCATTGATGTTTGCCCTAGCCATCAACATCTCCATTTCCTTGTAATAATCCTCTACACTCCTACTACCTTGCTTCAAGCTTTGCAAACTCCTAACTATCTCTCGGTGATAGTAAGCTGGAACAAATCTCTTTTTCATCACTGCCTTCATATCTTCCTAAGTTTCAATTAGACGCTCTCCACACCTCCTTCGGCTGATCGTCAACTGATCCCACCAAGTAACAGCATAAGCTGAGAATTCTGTGGTGGCGAGTTTTACTTTCTTTATCCCTGAGTAGTTATGACATTCAAATATCCAGTCCATCTTCTTTTCCCACTCTATATAGGCCTTCAGATCACTTCTTCCTTGGAAAGTCGGAATTTTCATTTTTATACTATCCAAGTTGTTGTCCTCTCTATCTCGACACCCTCTATCCCTAGTTCCTCGTCATCTCTGATGTAAGAAGTCGGACTCTCGATCATCCTCTTCACTAAATCCTCCATCATTGAAATCAGTTTCTTCCACCCTAGCTCCTCTTTGCCGAGCTACCCCTTTTTGTTGAGTTCCCTGGTGGTTTTGAGAAGATTCTCCTCGAGTAACGCTTAATTGGTCCAAGCGCTCATACACCTGTTCCATTACCATATCCAACCTCCTACCCCATTCCTTATTCATGGCTTCAATCATCAACTTCATATCAGCTGACAATGAAGGTTCTGCAAACGTTCCTTTGTCTTTTGAGTTAGACATATTTTCTGCAAAACAGAGGTTAGTAGCAAAATATTTTCCTCACCACTCCCTTACGTGTTTTGGTTTCACTCGTGTATCACTCAATAGGGTTTTTCCCTCAATTGATCTCACCACTAAGCCTTTTACCTCTAATTATTCTCTCTAATAGGTTCTTTTTGAATTTACTAAGAAAAATTTCTCGATTCTACTAATCAATTCAAAAGAACTTATCACAAACAATATAGTCGGTATGACTAGAAGTAGCAATAATCTTGATTACGGAATTGGAAACGAATTCTACGAATAAATAGAAATAACTGAGATAATAATAGAATTTTCTTTACTTTTTTTTTACTCATAAATTCAACGAGCAATAAAGATAGATACTTAGCTAGAGAACGTAGCTCTGATACCAAATGATAGGCTCCACGACACGCTTGCGTGAGGTGGTCGTCGCCCGGATCGTTTCTAGTAAGCAAATTGATGGACTCTTTCGAAATCTTAACCCAACGTCTAATTTGGAGACGAGAATCTTGATATATTCGAACAAGCAATTGAATTCGCGTAGGATGGAACACCAACAACACTTAGACCCTCGTTTAGATGGAAAACGATATTCTCTGTATGATTGTATGATGCGGTAAAATAATGCCACACACAACTATGGTTTGTTGTATGATAAGTTAATTATGAATCTCAAAAGAAAACTAAGAAATTAGCTTAGAAAATCTTCAAAGAACCAATAATAGAGAATAGCTCTCTAGTATGAATAAACTCTGAATATTATTGAAATTGTTGTTTTGAATTACAATCAAATGTCTATTTATACTAACTATGTAACCCTAGAATCCATAAAGGAAATAGCAATTGATTTGGAATCAAAATCCTATCTTAAAATATCCTAATTACAATAGAATTATGAAAATATGCTGAAATTAAGGAAAGAAATTTGATCAAACGTAACTTTGGATTCCGTGTTCAGGGCCAAGCACCTAGGCGCTTGTTTTGCTTCTTGATGCAGCGCCTTAGGCGCTATCCTGCAGTGTCTTCATCATGACGTGAGCGCCTTAGGCGCTTGAAACATAAGGCATGGAGTGCCTTAGGTGCTGAGTCGCAGTGTCTTCACATTTGGCAAGCGCTCTAGGCGCTGGAAATACAAAGGAATGAGCGCCTTAGGCGCTTGAACCTAAATTTTGATTTTTTTTGCTTCTTTTGCTTCATGACTTGGATCCCTCACTTGTAGCACATTCACCAACTTAGGTCCCAACTCCCACGCCCTTGAACTCACATTCTTATCATTCCAAGCTTCTTGAATAAACCCATTAAGTCCTTCCCTGAAGCGTTTTGCTCGTGCTCTCGTCACTGGTCCAACTGGAACTTGCACCGAATCCGCTCCATAGCTCCTGCCCTTGTCCAAGCTAAGCATGTCCTCATCAATGTATAATACTTGCATAAAGGTAACAAGGTTTGGAGACTTGCTTGTGCGTAGTACGTTTAGTTTACGCGGTCTATCGGCGTCACGTAGTCTATTTACGTCTATTTATACCAATAATAAGCGTTAAACAACTTGGACATAGTTTAAAGGAATAGAAAGCTTGCCTCGTATATCTTTTAAAGATAAATATAATGGTCTAAACGTTCGTCGTAAATCCTACACAATTATAAGTTTATGTAGACAAATAAGCGTTTAAGGATTAAATCTTTTAAGTTTTATTTCGGGTATTATAACCGCTTATAAATAGGACTCCCTCTAATATACATGAAATAATTTCAGCATTATAACTACTTGTAGAATGAATATTTTTCAACTATATGTAAAATAAATTGAGCATTATAACTGCTTGCAAAATGAATATTCGTTTACTATGTTTGAAATAAATCGGGCATTATAACTGCTTATAAAATGAATATTCGGCTATTATATTTGAGATAATTTTAGCATTATAACTGCTTATAAAATAAATATTCTTACTAAATACTTGAAGAAAATCGGACATAGTAACTGTTTATAAATGTATATTTTCAACTTTATAAGAGAATTAAATCGGACATTATAACTGCTTGTAAATAGAACTTTTGCATTATATACTTAAAATAATTTGGACATTATAACTGCTTATAAAAGTATATTTTTACTAAATATATAAAGAAGAATGAAAATAATAACCACTAGAGTATACCTCTTGTAGTTGCTAGCTTTACTTCCAATCGCATAGCGCTTCGATGCTTCGAAAGTAATTTTTTTTTATCTCACAATATCTGTCAGAATATAATTATAGAGTGTTTTTGCTCTTGAATTGCTCTTGAAATAGTAGAAAATAATGAAGAACTATGCTTGCTATTTATAGGAAAACCAAGTTTCACTAATTGCACGTTAAGGGCTCGGCTTATTACACTTTGCACCCTAGCATATTCTTAGAATATTCTTCTAAGCTCCTCAATGAAAATATCTTTCAAGCTCAACAATGCAGCTTACAATTGAACTTATTTTCTAAGATCCTCAATGAAAATATCTTCCAAGCTCGACAATGCAGCTTGCAATCTAAGCTCCTCAATGAAAATATCTTCCAAGCTCGACAATGCAGCTTGCAAATGAACCTATCTTCTAAGCTCCTCAATGAAAATATCTTCCAAGTTCGACAATACAGCTTGCAATCTAAGTTCCTCAATGAAAATATCTTCCAAGCTCGACAATGCAGCTTGCAATTGAACCTATCTTCTAAGTTCCTCAATGAAAATATCTTCCAAGCTCGATAATGCAGCTTGCAATCTAAGCTCCTCAATGAAAATATCTTCCAAGCTCGACAATGCAGCTTGCAATTGAACCTATCTTCTAAGCTCCTTAATGAAAATATCTTCCAAGCTCGACAATGCAGCTTGTTATCGTAAGCACGACAAATCACTTTGTCATTGCAACTTGTCAAAAATAATTTGTCGGGATGCTTCTTGGAGAAATCGTGGAAAACACGACAAATCATTTTGTCAATGTAAGCACGATTAAGCAGCTTGACAATTTTTTTTATTTGACCTAATTCATCGTTTACACTATAAAATCACAAAACACCTGCTTAGAAATATCATTTCGATCTTTATTAAGCACAGATGTTACAAAATTCGAATCTCATTAGGGCTTAAGGTTTTAAACTTCTCGATACCAAGTTTTAGGTCACTAAATTAACCTTTAACCATATACGATCGTATTTATAAGCCTCATAAATATTCAGGGTATTACATCTCTAACCCTATAACTCCTTATTTTCTTGCCCCATAGAGATGTATATGTCCCTGGATGCCAAACCTAGCTTAGAACACCAAATTGGACCAAATTCACTACAAAAAAATGGTGATTCGGCAACAACTAGTTTTCGTTGCTAAAGATATGAAATTTCGTTGCTAAATGTCATTTGCAACGATTTTTCGATCGTTGGACCGTCTGTTGTGCAATGAGCGTTGCTAATTGTCTAGCAACAAAATTATTTTGATCGTTGCAGAAAGTGAGATATTTCGTAACGAAAGTTGGTTTTCGTGTAAAAGCATAGATCATTTAGCAACGAAATGTATTGTTGCAAATTTATTAAGAAATTGTTACTAAAAAGTAACTTTCGTTGCAAAATCCTTCTAATTAGCAACGAAAATAACCTTTTTTTGTCAACGAAGATGAAATTTTGTTGCAGTTGAGACATATTTGCCAACGATATTTGTCGTTGCTGAGCAATATGAAAATTGTTGCCTTAACTAGTTTTCGTTGCTAATTGTATACTTTTTGGCAACGATATTCGTTACTAAATGTGCAAAATATATCGGTCATATATTATTTTATAAAGAGATTATTCGTTGTTGTTGGTCTTATTATGGATAATTATAATCTAATTAGCAATGATAATGTTTGATGCTAATTGTTTTTCGAGAGCAACGAAAGTTGTTATCGATTAGCAACGACATTGTATCGTTGCCAAATCTATTATTGACTCTGTTTTGTAACGAATGTCAACATTATTTTACAAACAAAATAAATCGTGGCTCAATGACCCTATAACAAATTATGACATAAATACAAAAAACTTAAATATTATCAATTAAATTATCTAGTATATGATCATTCATGATCTTTACAATCAACTATCTATTATACAAGAACAGTCTTACAATTTCCTTTCTAGTATCTAGACTTATTACAGTGGAAGCAAACTCCTTTGCTATCTGCATCAGTCTTGTTCTTATTGTCCTTTGTTTTTGCCTTTCCATTTACCTTCTTTGAATTGTTCTTCTTTTAAGAAGATCCTTTGGCCCTCTTCCGCTTCCTGGAAGAATCATCTACAGTAAGACTTGGTCTTTCTTGGTTGGAAAGTGACTCTTTAAAGTTTTCAACATGTTTAAGCAACTCAGGCAGGCTGACATATAGCTTGTTTATGTGGAAATTCACAAAAATTTATGAGAAAGAGTCCGGAAGTGATTGCAAGATCAAATCTTAGATCAACTCTCCATCCATTAAAACCCAGTTGTCCCAATTATTCAATCAGATTGATAATTTTAGGACATATGTCTGTACTGTAGTGCCATCGGTCATTCTAGATTGGAAAAGCTCCTTAGATATCGGATATCTAATAGTCCTACTTTCCTCACCATTCAACTCCTTGAAGATGCCGGAGTACAGTAGGAGCATCCATAGTTTCATGCTGACGCTGAAGCTCGTTACTCATGGATGCGAGCATGATGCATTGACCCAACTGTGCATCATATTGCCACTTTCTAAAAGTAGCAATCTCTTCCTCTGAGGCATTGTCTGCAACCATTACAGGGATAGGCATATTAAGGCCATAAGATAGCTTTTCAGCCTTGAGAACTATTCTCAAATTCTTTAACCAGTCCTTTTAATACGGTCCGATTAATTAGCATCTAATATGCTATGCAGTGATAGTGAATTAGACATCGTAAAATTCTATAAATGAATTTGTAATTTAACAACATTTTAGCATACATTAATTACCAAAATAAATTAAGTCTTTATTTTAAATTGGTATCTCTCACTTTTTCATCAAACTATATTACCCTCATTATATAGTTCGGAAAATCTAATTAAAGATTTGCTAGTGAGAATAAGGATCCCATTTCAAATGTATATAGCCTTGTGTGTGCACAACAAACTATATATAAATAAATAGGTAGACAACTATAGTCAATTACATCACTATGTAACTCCTTATATTTTGCCTCTTAGATTATGATGGTCAAGTGTGTGCACATCCGAACTAAAATAATCTAAGTTAAGTCCAACCTAGCACTTCCATATATGTGAAGAGAAAAAGACCGCACTTGTGTGTGCACAACAAAGCAGTAATGTTCAATTCCTTAATAAGCATCAAATGTGATAAAATAACATCTTAAATATTTAATACTGTGTGTGCACAACAAACTCATATTAAATATTTAATGCTCTATTGCTTTACCATGCTAGAAGGCGACGTTCGATATTCCGAATATCTTTAAACGCTTAGGACTTAATATGATTTTCTTTGAGGGGTTTGTATTTATTAGTCTCATCTTGTTTAGCGTGCATGCACACACACACACACACACACACACACACACACATATATATATATATATATATATATATAACGCGTCATATTATTTGACATGCGAAACATGTTGGATAATATATAATATATATATAATAATCATGTACATATAGAATACTATATTCTACCCGGATTGATTATGGACTTTTATTCTAGTTTGGTTCACTAGAGCCACCAAGTGAACCAAAAGATCAAACCTAGGGTGCAAGAACAAAATTTAAATATAACTATTACATTTAAACCTGGGCTCCATTACAAACGGGTCTTCAAGCGCTCTTTGCTCCTTTGTCTCCAATTCTTCAAGTAATTCTAACTAAACCTATTACATAAACTATTTACAATAAATAGAAACCTTGATCAGCAGTCAAGGGAAAGTACATAGGAGAGAGATAGAATTTACATTAAGAAAAACTAGAGAAGACGAGGTACGCAGACCCCATTTATAAAAACCCATTCATTCAAGCATCCACTAAAATAAATCCAATCACACATTGGTCAGTAGTCCATAATCAATCCTTATTTATTATCATACATATCTCCATATGTATCAATAAATAACATTCATCTCATGAATAATAAAACCATTCCATATATGCATTGATATCATTTAATGGGCAATTAAAAGTTTACTAGAAATCTAATTTTGAAACAAAAATAAACTCCTTTATTTTAATCAAAATTTAAATCATAATAAACTTATTTATTTTATTTTATCCAATTTTGAATAAAAATAAACTCCTTTATTTTAAATCAAATTTCAAATCAAAATAAACTCCTTTATTTTAATTAACATGGAAACCAATTTCAAGTTCAAAATAAGCTCCTTTATTTTAACTTAAAATTGCTTGGAAAAATAAAATATGTTAAATCCTATTCCTTATCAAAATAAACATCTTTATTTTTTAAGGAAACATGGAATCTTATTCCATATGTGAATAAACTCCTTTATTCTAGTTAACGTAGAATCCAATTCCAAGTTCAAATAAAACTTTTAATTTTAATTATATTTCAATTCAAAATAAACCTTTTATCTTAATTGAAAATAAATAAAATCAAAATAAAAATTTTCAAAATCTGCAGACCGGCGCGGCCGCGCTGCACCCCCAGAAACGATTTTTGGGTTCAGGCGCGGCCGCGCTCCAGAACGAACTAGAAGCGGCGCGGCCGCGCTGCGTAGCAGACTTCGAATTTTTTTTCCGTTGCCCAGAAAATTGATCCAATCGCATACCCACACATACATGGAATCATAATAATCGATAATTAGCATAAGGTTAGGCTCTAATACCACTGTTAGGTTTGTATATAGTGCGAACATGCAATCAGATTACATAAATAGTGCGGAAGCGCAATAAAACGGATTTTAAAATTTTTCATACAAACCATCACCATGATCATCCATGTGCTCAATTATCAATTAAACGAAAGAGATAAAGTATGAGAATCATACCTTTGCAGAACCATGCTTCCACAGGTACGAGTTCACCTCCAAATCCTTTGCGTTCTTCTCGAATTCCACCGATTAAATTCCTTCCTTTGATCAACGTCAGCCACCCAAGTGTTTGACCTCTAGAGGTGATCCACCAAGGAATAATAATTTTTCAAGAAGATAGGTGTTGGCAAAACCCTAGTTTCTATCTCTATAGAAATTGCAAGTACTCTCACTCTCTCCAATTCTTATGGAAGAGTGTGTAATTGTCTAACGCTAAATTATGATAAGACTCCTCTTATTTATAGATATAGGGAACCCTCCTAAACTATTTAGGATTAGGGTTTTTATTTTAATTAAACTCCTTTAATTAATTAAACTCCTTATCCAATTAGGAATTCATGAGAGAGTACTTCTATTAATTAATTCTCAATTCCTATTAGGAATTAAATAATAGTAATAATAATAATAAGACTTGTCTTATTAATTTATATTTAATATTTCCAAAATATTAAATAATAAATATTAAGCTATTTAATTTATTCTATCTCCATAGATTAAATTAAATACACTTAACTTATTATTACGATTATGCCATTTACTTCTTAAATAAATATTTTCCTTTTGCGGTGTGACCCTTTAGGTTCTCCATATTAAACCGGTTGTGAATAAATCAATTAGAGTAATTCTAATTTTATTTAAATAAATAAATTAAACTATTTAAATCATTTAAATAAATAATATTTATTCTACAATAAGGGTAAGCCCCCTTAGCGATCAACGACTTTCCAGATAATATAGATTTCAACATTAATCACAAAAGAACCTTTCAGTGAATAGTTACCGTATAATTCAATCCTTCTACCATACAATGTCCCAATTAAATATAAGACATGGAATTACTGTCAAGTCTTATTTTATTTAATTATATGTATTTCGATTCTCAAATGCACAACTCTGATTAATGCAAATTAGAAACTTCTTTCTAATTTCATTCTGCTTTGGCCAAAGACTTCTGAGTTGTCATTTATCAAATCACATAGGACATTCACTCCTTTTACTAGAAGTGGTAGATTCTTTGTTGACCATTCACCTATCTCCATGTACAACTTATTATACCCAATCATACCCTTTGATATACCCTAAGTGTCTTAAGGAACATGTCAAAGTATAACTCATTACATACAAGATAGTATGATGATCTCAAGTTCAAGGATCACTTGTACTACTATCATTAGAGGAATTCCTATTGACAGGCGAGTAAAACTCCATTAGGTATTCCTTAGCGAGCCACTTTCAGTGAACTTATTCTCTAATAAGCACCTACATACTTGCTTTAGTGTCTCCACACAAATGATTATGAGATCAATCATCCTATTCATAAGAGCAAGCAACGTATGTACTAATCTATCCGGATTCACTAATCCCCTTTTTAGTAATCCATCGATTAGGAACGATTTTAGTTTGTGAGCTATATAGAATTTAGATCTCATTAGCATGATCACTATCATGATTCTAAAAGCATTGCTCAAAACTATGGGTTTATCACATTTAATATAACAACACCATGTAGATAAAGTAAAATGCCTTTAATAACTGAATAAGATTACAAAGTATATGCTACATCATATCAAATATGATTGGCTTGCGTGCATACTACTTTCAGACACATTGTTCCTCAGTATTCGAAAGGAAAGAAAGGAGGGTAATTTCATGTGGTGCATCGGATCACCAGATCAAGGACTATCCAAAGAGGAAAAATGATACAGCCAGCGGCAGCAAGGGCAACAACAGCAAGCTGACAATTTGAGGGTCAGCTAATCAAGCAAACAGACCGACGACACGCACATTCAACATTACCGCACAAGATGCAGTGGAATCAAAGGACGTGGTGACAGGTATTATTCCGATCAATAATATCAATGCATATGTATTATTTGATTCGGGTGCTACCTGTTCTTTTATTTCAGAAGATTTTACTAAACGGTTAGACTTACCCCATGAAAAACTAGAGAACCCCATAAATGTAGAAGTAGCCAATAAAGCAATTATCCTCGTAGATTACATTCATAGGAATTGTTATGCTGATTTGAGAGGGTTTAAGCTTAGCGTGAATTTGATACCGATTCGTTTGGGAGAGTTCGACGTAATTCTTGGGATGGATTGGTTATTGAATCATGGAGCTGTAATTGACTGCCAGAAGAAGTGCATACACTTGAAGACTCTAAATAAGTCGAAGGTAGTATTTTATGGTAGTAAATTGCCGAGACAATCTTGTTGTCTACGGTGATGCAAGCGAAGAGATCGCTAAGGAAGGGTTGTATAGGTTATCTGGCTCATGTTATTGATACTTGAAGAGTAGAGGGTGAACTGGGTCAGATACCTGTTGTAAGGGAATTTCCCGATATTTTCCCAGAGGAATTATCGGGTTTGCCGCCAGATAGAGAAGTAGAGTTTGTGATCGACTTGGTACCGGGAACAACATCGATATCCAAGGCACCGTACTGAATGGCTCTGGTAAAGATGAAAGAACTGATGGTTCAACTACAGGAGCTGTTAGATAAGGGTTATATTCGACCAAACATGTCACCTTAGGGAGCACAAGTTCTGTTCGTGAAGAAGAAGGATGGATCGTTAAGGCTTTGTATCGACTACCGGGAGTTGAACAAAGTTACTATTAAGAACAAGTATCTATTGCCCAGAATTGACGATTTGTTTGATCAATTGAAGGGAGCGAAATACTTTTCGAAGATCGACTTGAGGACTGACTATCACCAACTGAAAGTGAGGCAGGAGGATATTCTGAAAATAGCATTCAGAACTCGATATGGATATTTTGAGTTTCTGGTGATGTCATTTGGGCTAACGAATGTGCCAGTAGCTTTCATGGACATGATGAACAGGGTGTTCAAGCAATACTTGGACAAATTTGTTGTCGTGTTCATTGATGACATTCTGGTGTACTCGAAGACGGAGGAGGAACACGCTGAACATCTGAGAATAGTACTGGAAACTTTGAGAAGGGAGAAGCTGTATGCGAAGTTCTCGAACTTTGAATTTTGGTTACAAAAAGTGCAGTTTCTGGGGCATGTCATCGACAAGGATAGCGTTTCGGTAGATCAAGTAAAGGTGGAGGCAGTAATCAACTGGGAGCAGTCGAAGACGCCGACGGATATCAAAAGTATCTTGGGAGTAGCAGGATACTATCGGAGATTCATTCAAGATTTTTCGAAGATAGCATCGCCGTTAGCCAATCTGACTAGAGAGACGGTTAGGTTCATTTGGACGGATAAATGTGAGGAGAGTTTTATGGAGCTGAAGAAGAGCTTAGTGAAGCACTTGTGTTGTCTCTACCCGACGATACAGGGGAATTTATGGTGTATAGTGATGCATCACACAAGGGGCTTGGCTGTGTACTGATGCAACATGACAAGGTTATTGCATACGCGTCACGCCAGCTGAAGGATTACGAGAAGGGGTATTCGACTCATGACCTGGATTTAGCAGCAGTGGTTTTTGCCTTGAAGATATGGAGACACTATTTATATGGAGAGAAGTGTGAGATATACACCGACCACAAAAGTCTGAAGTATATCTTCACTCAGAAGGAGCTGAATATGAGGCAGCGGTGATGGTTGGAATTGATCAAAGATTTGATTGTGAAATTCTGTACCATCCGGGCAAAAAAAATGTTGTGGCTGATGCCTTGAGCAGGAAAGGCAGGGTGAAGTTACTGATGCTAACAACTCAGGGGGAGTTGGTGAAAGAGTTCGAAAGACTGGAATTGGAAGTGAAATATCCAAGGGAGTCAAACGAGAAACTGTATGCAGTGAAGGCGAGTCCGACTTTACTAGATAAAATAAATGAGGCTCAAGAGAAGGATGAAGAATGTGATGGCTTAAGGAAGCGAATTTCCGAACGAGAAGACCTAAAGTCTAAGGTTGATAGCACAGGGTTGCTAAGGTTTGAAGGGAGGATCTGGATACTGATGGTTCCGGAATTGAGAGAAGAGATTCTACAAGAAGCTCACAGTACAAGGTATTATGTTCATCCCGGGAGTAATAAAATGTATCAAGACTTACGACAACATTTCTGGTGGCCGAACATGAAGAGAGAGGTAATTGAATGTGTCAGCCGATGTTTGACATGTCAACGGGTTAAGGCAGAACACTAGTGACCAAGTGGACTACTACAACCACTAGAGATTCTTGAGTGGAAGTGGGAGCACATCACGATGGATTTTGTGGTAGAACTTTCACCAACTCAGAAGGGTTTAGACGTGATCTGGGTGATCGTGGATCGTTTGACTAAATCTGCACATTTTTTACCGATCAAGATCAAGTACAATCTAAAGCAGTTAGCGAAGCTTTATGTGAAGGAGATTGTGTCGCGACATGAGGTGACAATATCTATTGTGTCAGATAGAGACCCGCACTTCACGTCAAATTTCTGGAGGAGTTTATAGGAAATAATGGGGACACAGTTGAGGTTGAGTATGGTATATCACCCTTAAACTAATGGCCAGAGTGAGCGAACGATTCAGACCTTGGAGAACATGCTCAGAGCGATCGTGATGGACTTGAAAAGCAGCTGGGATGGTCACTTACCGTTAGTGGAGTTCGCTTACAACAATAGTTATCACGTGAGTATCGGCATGCCACCGTATGAAGCGTTATATGGAAGAAAGTGTCGAACACCATTGTGTTGGGACGAAGTGGGAGAGCAAAGACTGTTGGGACCTGAAATGGTACAGTAGACAACAAATACGGTTAAATTAATAAGGAACCGTCTAGCAGCGGCTCAGGATCGTCAGAAGAAGTACGCCGACCTGCATCGTCAAAAGCGGGACTTCGAAGTGGGCAACTTTGGGTTTTTAAAGGTGTCTCCCTAGAAGGGGAAGATCCGTTTTGGGAAGAAGGAGAAATTGAGCCCTAGGTTCATTGGACCTTCTGAGATTTTAAAGCGAATAGGTGAAGTAGCGTACGAGGTAGCCTTACCTCCTGGACTGGAGCATATTCACAACGTGTTTCATATTTCAGTATTGCGGCCATATAAACCTAACTATAAGCACATCATATCATATGAACCAATTCAAGTAGAGAAAGATTTATCATATGAAGAAATTCATGTCCAGATACTCGATAGGAAGGAACAGACTTTAAGGAATAAGATCATTCATTCGGTCAAAGTGCTCTGGAGGAACCACGCAGTTGAAGAAGCTACGTGGGAGCTTGAAGAAAAAATGAGGGCGAATTATCCGCATCTTTTTGAGTGATCTTATGTTGTAATTCTGGGGACGAAATTCTTATAAGGAGGGAAGAATGTAATGATCGAGAATTTTTAAGCTTCATTATAAATTAAATAAAGAATTTAACTTTTATTGAATTAATTTTGTGCGGTTTAAATTTAAACCTTTGTGTGATTAATGGTCTATGAGACTAATTGTTAGATTAATTTAAAGGAAGTCATACTAATAGTTTATTTAAATTAGTAGACTAACCTAAGGGTTGTAATATCAAGTAATTGATAAGATAGTAAGTTAATTAAATATTCAATCAAATTGAATATAGTAAGTTTAAATTGATTATGAGAATTAATTAATATGATTATTAATTAATGAGAATTATGTGAAATATGACTGATTATATTTAATAGTCCAATTAGTAAGTAAATACTAGTGGACTAGCCTAATTAGTTAATTAACCAAGCCCACTCATTTAATTGATTATGGACTTGGATAATTAAGGGGTAAATTAATTAAATTAGCCCAATTGGAATGTCTAGCAAAAGATTTAATAAACTAGTAGCCCAAATGTTAAATTAATAACATTTGAATACTAGTGGCCCAAATGAAAGTAGTATGCACACAAGCCAATCATATTTGATATGATGTAGCATATACTTTGTAATATTATTCATTTATTAATAAAAGTATTAAAGGCATTTTACTTTATCTACATGGTGCTGTTATTTAATATGTGATAAACCCATAGTTTTAAGTAAAGCTTTTAGAATCATGATGATGATCATGCTAATGAGATCTAAATTCTAAGATAGCTTAAAACTAAAATTGTTCCTAATGGTTGGATTACTAAAAGGGGATTAGTGACTCCAAATAGATTAGTACATACGTTGCTTATTCTTAGGAAGAGGATGATTGATCTCATAATCATTTGTGTGAAGACACTAAAGCAAGTATGTAGGTGGTGTGTTGTCGCAGACAACCAAAAATAAAACCTTACTGCGAAAAATAATTATGTAGTAGTAGTGCAAGTAAGAGTCGATTCCACAGAGAATGATTAGTCTAAATTTATTCTTTGTAAACTAAAAATTGGGGGTTTGGATTGTGATTATTAAAGTAAATTAAAAATAATGCAAAATAATTTATTAAAGTAAATCAGAGAAGACAAACTTTGGATTAAATCAACTTCTACCTCAAAAACTTACACTGATCATTGACTCAAGTATAATCAATTAATGTTTTGAATATTCACCGTTAGAATCAATTCACCATTCAGAATTATTCCATGTCTTTCCTTAATTTTAGTTAGCTAGAAACAAGCGATCTAAATAACCCTAACTACTGAACAACTTCAGACATGCGCTAAAAGTTTAATCTAGTAGATGCTTTAAGAATTAGAAAAAACAATGAAGCTAAACAACACAAACACAAGCGGTTGCATTTAATTTAGTTGAGTATTCTTCCTAAGATATAATAATCTCGTGATCTGCAGTCAATTATTAACCTTAGTTGCTTCGCAAATTAGAGTGACCAAACAATTACGGATTTGATATCTAATTTAGCAGTAGATTTCTACGAATAATAAACTAGCGTGCACTCTAGTAATTAAACATATCAATCATAGAATTCAAGCACAGAAGAATAATCAATACTCAAAATAGTAATTGAACAATTAAAATCAATTAGATCTCACAGTGTAATAATCTGAGGCTTCCGTCTCCTTAATCCAAGAACAGAAATTTAGTTACACATGACCTTGAAAATACCAAATAATTATAGACAGGAAAGTTTGTAGACAAGTCCCTAAGCTCTCTTGGTAATCCTCTATTTATAAGCACAAGGCATTAATTCTTTTCCATGTAGGTTTTAACTTTCTAGTAGCAATCAACTTCCTTCAAAGAGATATTCTAGATAGACTTTCCTTTCCTTCATTGGATTTGACTTGCACACCAAGATTGTTTCACCTCCTTCCTTCTCCTTATAAGATTCTTCTTGTTTATTTTCTTCCATGAATAGGAGCATTAAATATTGCTTGATCACCAAGATATTGACTTTATTGTAATAATATATTAAATCCTATAAAATAAAATAAAACATATTAATTAAATAAATTAATATAATTAAAAAGGAAAAAACATTTAATTGCACCTTAAATAAAAATATAAGAATAATGAGTGTATTTAGGCACAAAATAAATACAAAAGATTAAGCATTAAGATATAAAAATATAACAAATTCCATAACATCAAATTCCCCCACACTTATCTTTTGCTCGTCCTCGGGCAAAACAAAAATAAACTATAACACAAAAAATTTAACTAAACAAACTAACAAACTTGACAAACTTGAGCCACAAATTAATATAAACTTCAACATTGACCTCAAAGATTCAACACAATAACTTTTGAAAAACTTCAAAACAATGTATCATCTAGAACTTAAGCTCCTTTATGAATCTTACTTTACTCTTAACCCTTCGTGTGTGTGTGAATCCAAATGTACCAACCCAATAAAAACTCAGAAAAACTTATGAAATCAAAACCTTGAAGGAAAGAGAAACTCAAGCACTTATTTTCACATCATTCTCAGTTAACACAAGTAATCAACACTAGAGGATCAAGAGGCTTTTCTTTTCTCTTTTTCTTCTTTTCCTTCGGTAAGTGCATTTTATGCTCCATCTTGTCAGCGAGTGCGTTTTACGCTCCATCTCGCATGTCACGTGTTTATGAGTGAGTGCGTTTTACGTTCCATCTCAACCCACCACCTGAAACATTTTCTTTATTTATTTTTTTCTCTACTTTTTCTTCTTTTTTTTCAAATTTTCAAACTTTGCCTAAATCATTCCCCCTTTCTAAAACAACATCTCATATTCACTTCAAATTATGATCAAATAAGTAATAGAGTTTCAAAATTTCTCCTTCAATTCATTCAATCAAATAAATTCCTTCCAATTTAAAACTAGGTTGACCAAATAGAGTCTCAAATAAAGTAATAATCAACAAAGAAAGCCAAATTCAGATTACACAATGCCTATCAATCTTCCAAAAACTTATCAAAAATAAATCAAAATTTTATCATTGGTCAAAAATTAAAATCCAAATCAATTTATTGCTCAAGTGACAAATCCTAAAAACTATCCCATTTTCGTAGTAAACACGATTGCACTTAGCATGTGCAATAAGCCTTTAAACCCCAAGGTTAACCCAAGTGGACGAGTTTTGTCTCGTGAGGGTTTGCAGTGAATATACCCACAAAATTTTAAATTTTTTTTTTACAACAACTAACTAAAATATAACAAATAAAAGAACAATAAAGCACCCTAAATCCTTCCCTCACACTTAAAACTTACATTGTCTCCAATGTAAAGTAAAATGCAAAGAAAAGTAAAGAGATACTCCCCTATGGGTTGCCTCCCATGCAGCGCCTTTGTTTAGGGTCTTTGGCTCGACCAAATTCCTTATCTTTCAGTCTGGTTCAAACACACAAATTGTCATTTCATGCCTTCTCTTAGTCGTTTCTTTGAATTCTTTGGCATCATTATACGTTCGAAAACCCTCGCACTCATCTTCGTCCATCGGCAAAAAATAACTTTCATCCTTTAATTCACATTTTCCTGCATCATTGACCATACTAACTTGGAAACACTCCTCATAACCATTTGAAAGCTTGATCGATTGCAAAACAGATGGTAGGGACTTCTCGTCAGAAACTGGCAATTCCACATAAAAGCTATTACCTGACTTCGGTGCATCATTCAAATCTACCACAGTCTCTTGAAAATCTGTATTCAAGGTTAACTTTGCACTTCCTTCATCAATGTTCTTACTGAGTACAATCTCTAAGTCATCTTTTCCTTCAAGATCAAAGGCTTCCTGTGCTAAAGAGTCAGTCACATCAACAGAATAAACAGGATTTTTATCACTAGGATATTGCATGTCATCATAAAAATTAAACTTAATAATTTTGTCATCAAATTCCATTGACAATGTACCACTATGAACATCAATTTTTATCTTAGATGTCTTTAAAAATGGTCTTCCTCACAGAATATGTGTATTTTGGTCACCGTTTTCCATATCTAGCACATAAAAATCCATAGGACAAATCAATTCATTGACTTGCATAAGAACATCCTCAACTACACCTATAGGATAAACATTAGATCTATCAACCAATTGAATCACGGTACCAGTTTTATTCAAGGGTTCAAGTTTCAACGAAGCATATACAGAATATGGCATAACATTGATAGATGCTCCTAAATCTAACATGATTTTTTCAAATCTAGTGCTACCTATTGTGCAAGGGATAGTGAACATACCCGGATCTTGACATTTAGTAGTGAGTTTTCTTTGAATAAAAGCTGAGACATTTTTTCCTACTTTTACCTTTTCATATCTTTTAAGTTCCTACTTTCTCTTATGTGTACACAGTTCTTTCAAAAATTTAGCATAACGAGGTACTTGTTTGATAGCATCTAACAATAGAATGTTTACCTCGCATCTACGAAAAGTCTCATACAAATCTGAATACTTATCAATTTTCCTATTTTCGGTTAAAGCCAGAGGGAAAGGGGGTACTGGTTTATAATCAGAGGGAGGAGGAAATTTACGCTTATGTACATCAATGTCACACATAACACCACTACATGCATGGTTCGTGTCTGCTTTGCTTTACTCCCGCGATATAAGTGCTGACTTTTTTGGATTCTTTACCTCTTTGCCACTTCTCAAAGTGATTGCACTTACATTCTCTTTTGGATTCACCACTGTTTGAGAGGGTAACTTCCCTAAACCTTGCGCCTCCAATCGACTAATTGCAGTTGCCATTTGTCCCACTTGAGTTCCCAAGTTTTGAAAACTTGCTCTTGTTTCCTGTTGAAACTGCAAAGTGTTAGTTGCAATAGATTTAACAATATCTTCTAAAGACATAGTATAGTTAGAAGATTGGCCCTGTTGTTGTGCATTGGGATACGACTGTTTGTATTGTTGGTAACTTAAGAAATTCTGATTTGCGGGCTGATTTGCTTGTGGATTCCCGTAGCTAAAGTTAGGATGATCCCTCCATCCAGGATTATAAGTGTTTGCATAGGGATCATATTTCCTTTATGGTTGTCCAGGAAATCCACCTGTTGCATTTACTTGCTCAATGGACTCCTCTTGAAGAGTTGGGCACATATCAATTGGATGTCCTACTACCGCACAAATTCCGCAAGCTTTTACCTATTGTGTATTACCTGCACCTAATTGACGAACAAGAGAAGTTAGACTCGCAAGTTGGTGTTCAATAGCAGAAACTTCTACCTCATTAGCATTCCTAGGTGCAAAATTAAGTCTAGTGCCAAATTGTTGAGAGTTAGCCGCCATGTTCGCAATCAAGTTTCTAACAGCCTTGAGAGTTTTATCTACCAAAGCTCATCCACTAGCAGCGTCGATCATGCTCCTATCGGAAGATGAAAGGCCTTCATAGAAGTATTGGATAAGAAGTTGTTCACTGATTTGTCTTATATTTAATTGGGACATTGTATGGTAGAAGGATTAAATTGTACGGTAACTATTCACTGAAAGGTTCTTTTGTGATTAATGTTGAAATGTATATTATCTGGAAAATCGTTGATCGCTAAGGGGGCTTACCCTTATTGTAGAATAAATATTATTTATTTAAATGAATTAAATAGTTTAATTTATTTATTTAAATAAGATTAGAATTGTTCTAATTGATTTATTCACAACCGGTTTAATATAGAGAACCTAAAGGGTCACACCGCAAAAGAAAAATATTTGTTTAAGAAGTAAATGACATAATTGTAATAATAAGTTAAGTGTATTTAATTTAATCTATAGAGATAGAATAAATTAAATAGCTTAATATTTATATTTAATATTTTAGAAATATTAAATATAAATTAATAAGAGGAGTCTTATTATTATTACTATTACTATTATTTAATTCCTAATAGGGATTGTGAATTAATTAATAGAAGTACTCTCATATGAATTTCTAATTGGATTAGGAGCATAATTAATTAAAGGAGTTTAATTATAATAGAAACTCTAATCCTAAATAGTTTAGGTAAGGGTTTTCCTACATCTATAAATAAGAGAAGTCTTATCATAGACTAGGGTTACACACTCTTACATTAGAATTATGGAGAGTACTTATAATTTCTATAAAGATAGAAACTAGGGTTTTGCCAACACCCATCTTCTTGAACAAGTATTATTCCTTGGTGGATCACCTTTAGAGGCCAAACACTTGGGTGGTTAACATTGATCAAATGAAGGAATTTAATCGGTGGAATTCAAGAAGAACGTGAAGGAATTAGAGGTGAACTTGTACCTGAGGAAGCTAGAATTCTATAAGGGTATAATTCTTATTCTCCATCTCTTTCATTTAATTAATAATTGTGCATAAAGAAAGATCATGGTGATGGTTTGTATAAAATTTTAAAATCTGATTTTATCCCGCGTTCGCTTTATTTATGTAATTTGATTGTATGTTCGCGTTATATACAAACCTAACAGTGGTATCAGAGCCAAACTTTATGCGAATTATTAATTATTCTGATTCAGTATATGTATGAGTATGTGTTTGGAACAATTTATTGGGCATAATATGTTGTATGAAATTATGGGTTTTGAAAACAATTGCAGAAAATTGAGTTTTGGATGAAAAACTGATCAAATTCGCGACTGCAGGAAAAGTTAAAAAATAGTTCTGACGACCTAGCGTAGCTGCGCCGTATCCCTTTGTTGGATGTGATGCAGCGACGCAGTATCTCTGCTTGGACACGACTCGGCGCAGCAGCGCCGCTTTTCTTCATAAATCTGGCGCAGCAGCGCCGCTTTCCTTCACAAAGCCGGCGTAGCAGCGCCGGTCTGGCAGATTGTCCGGTTTTTATTATTTTTTGCAATCTTTCAAGAATTAAAATAAAGAGTTATTTTACATGGTTTTATAATTAAAATAAAGAGTTATTTTATACATGAAATTAGATTTCATGTAACTTTAAATTGCCCATTAAATGATATCAATGCATATATGGAATTGTTTTATTATTCATAAGATGAATATTATTTATTAATGTATATGAAGATATGTATGATAATAAATAGGGATTGATTATGGACTATTGACCAATGTGTGATTGGATTTATTTTAGAGGATGCTTGAATGAATGGGTTTTTTATAAATGGGGTTCGCGTACCTCGTCTTCTCTAATTTTTCTCAATGTAAATTCTATCTCCCTCCTATGTACTTCCACTTGACTGTTGATCAAGGTTTCTATTCATTGTAAATAGTTTATGTAATAGGATTAGTTAGAATTATTTTGAAGAATTGGAGACAAAGGAGCAAGGAGTGCTTGAAGACCCGTTTGTAATGGAGCTCGGGTTTAAATGTAATAGTTATATTTAAATTCAGTTCTTGCACCCTAGGTTTAACCTTTTGGTTCACTTGGTGGCTCTAGTGAACCAAACTAGAATAAAAGTTCATAATCAATCCGGGTAGAATATAATATTCTATATGTGCATGCTTACTATATATATATATTATATATTATCCAACATGCTTCGCATGTTAAATAATATGACGCATATTCTATATATATATATATATGTGTGTGTGTGTGTGCATGCGCGATAAACAAGATAAGACAAATAATAACAAACCTCTCAAAGAAATCATATTAAGTCCTAAGCATTCAAAGATATTTGGAATATCGAACGTCGCCTTCTAGCATGGTAAAGCGATAGAATATGAAATATTTAATATGAGTTTGTTGTGCACACACAAGGTGAGTATTAAATATTTAAAATGTTGTTTTATCACATTTGACGCTTATTAAGGAATTGAACATTACTGCTTTGTTGTGCACACACAAGGGCGGTCTTTTCTCTTCACATATAGGAAAGTGCTAGGTTGGACTTAACTTAGATTATTTTAGTTCGGATGTGCAAATACTTGACCATTATAATATAAGAGGCAAAATACAAGAAGTTACATAGTGATATAATTGATAATAGTTGTCTACCTATTTATTTATATATAGTTTGTTGTGCACACACAAGGCTATATACATTTGAAATGAGATCCTTATTCTCACTAGCAAATCTTTAATTAGATTTGTCGAACTATATATTGAGGGTAATATAGTTTGATGAAAATAGTTGGAGATACCAATTTAAATAAAGACCTAATTTATTTTGGTAATTAATAAAATAAATGTATACTAAAATGTTGTCTAGATATCAGATATCTAAGGAGCTCTTCCGATCTCGGATGACCGAGGACACTACTGTTGAGACTCATGTCCTAAAGATGATCAATCTGATTGAACAACTTGGATAGCTAGTCGTAATGGATGGGGAGTTAAGTCAAGATTTGATCTTGCAGTCACTCCCAGACACCTTTTTATAATTTGTTGTGAATTTTCACATGAATAAGTTGGACGTCAGCTTGCCCGAGTTACTTAACATGTTGAAAACTACTGAAGGTCACTTCTCATCCAACAAGAATCAAGTCTTACTAGTGGATGATTCTTCCAAGAAAAGAAAGAGTCACAAGGTATCTTCTAAAAAGAAGAAAAAGAAGAAGGCTAAGGGCAAGGCAAAAGGAAAGGATAATAAGAAAGTTGATCCAGATAACAAAGGAATTTGCTACCATAGCAATAAGTCGGGTCACTGAAAGAGGAACTGCAAGGATAATCTTGCGAATCAAAAGCAGAAGAAGCTTGGAGAAGCTTCGACTTCCGATCTAGGGACTAAGCAGAAGTAGAAAGCTGAACAAGGAAGAAGTCATCCTACGAGTGGGAAATGGAGCAAAGGTTGCTGCATTAGTTGTAGAAACTTATTGTTTAGCATTGCCTACGGGCAAGTCCAATAGTTTAAATAATTGTTATTATGTTCCAATACTCATTAGAAACATTATTTCAATTTCTGTATTGGATATGAATAGTTTTGATATTATAATTAAGAACAACAGTTGTTCTATTTATAATAAAAAATATTTTATATGGTGTTGGTAATTTATTGAATCGACTTTACATACTTGACTTGCATGAAAAAATACTTCAAATTGAACAAACTAAGAAAAGAAAGAGAGATGATGCTAATTATTCATTTATGTGGCACTGTAGACTCGGTCATATCAATGAAACAAGATTAACCAAATTGCATAAAGATGAGATTTTAGAGCTATCTGATTACGAATCATATCTAACTTGTGAATCTTGTCTCATGGGTAAGATGACTAAATCTCCTTTAGTGGAAAAGGAAAAAGAGTTACAGAGTTGTTAGCGTTGGTACATACAGACGTATGTGGACCTATGACAACGAATGCACGAGAAGGGTATTCTTATTTTATTTCACTGATGATCGTTCTAGATTTGGATATATATATTTAATGAAATACAAATCTGAATCGTTTGAAAAGTTCAAAGAATTCAAAAGTTCAAAGAATTCAAAAGTGAAGTAAAGAAGCAAACTGATAAAAGTATTAAGATTATTCGATCGGATCGAGGAGGGGAATACTTAACCAATGAGTTTCTCAATTGTCTCAAAGAAAATAGTATAATCTCACAATGGACTCCACTAGGGACGCCACAATTAAATGGTGTATCTGAAAGGAGAAATTGAACATTGTTGGACATGGTTCGTTCCATGATGAGTTTTACCGACCTTCTAGTATCATTCTAGGGTTATGCCCTAGAAATGGTTGTATACCTACTTAGCAAGGTACCTGCCAAATTCGTCCCAAAGACTCCATATGAATTATGGACAGGGAGGAAACCTAGTCTTAAGCATGTTAAGACTTGGAGTTGTACAACTTATGTCAAAAGGTTTGAGTATGATAAGCTAAAGACAAGATCCGACAAATGTAGATTTGTGGGATATCCTAAAGAAAACTTAAGATATTATTTCTATCATCCTACTGATCAAAAGGTGTTTGTAGTGAAACACTCTGCCTTCTTGAAAAAGGAGTTTATCCTTGAAGGGGTCAGTGGGAGTAAGATATATCTTGAAGAAGTTCAAAAACCACAAAATACTACGGATCAAAGTCAGGTACCTGACCAAGTGGAAGAACCTAATGTACCACAACCTATTCGTAAATATGGAAGAGTACCGAAGATACCTGATAGGTATGGATTCATCATAGAAGATGATGATGAGGTACGCATCATAGATGATGATGATCCATTGACTTACGAAGAGGCTATGAGTAGTAAATGTTAGGTTTGTATATAACCCATACATGTAATCAAATTACATAAATAGGGTGGAAGCGTGATAAAATGGATTTTAAAATTTTCATACAAACCATCACCATGATCTATCCTTGTGTTCAATTATCAATTAAACGAAAGAGAAAGAGAATAAGAATTATACCCTCGTAGTTCAAAGCTTCCTCGGGTACAAGTTTAACTCCTAGTCCTTCGTGTTCTCCTCGAATTCCACCGATGAGATTCCTTCATTTGATCAACGTTAGCCACACAAGTGTTTGGCCTCTAGAGGTGATCCACCAAGGAAGAATAGGTATTCAAGAAGTTGGGTATTGGCAAAACCCTAGTTTCTATTTCTATAAAAATTACAAGTACTCTCCACAATCTAATACAAGAGTGTGTAACCCTAATCTATGATAAGACTCTTCTTATTTATAGATGTAGGAAAACCCGTCCCTAAACTATTTAGGATTAGGGTTTCTATTATAATTAAACTCCTTTAATTAATTATGCTCCTAATCCAATTAGGAACTCATGGGAAAGTACTTCTATTAATTAATTCCCAATCCCTATTAGGAATTAAATAATAGTAATAGTAATAATAATAATAATAAGACTCCTCTTATTAATTTATATTTAATATTTCTAAAATATTAAATAATAAATATTAAGCTATTTAATTTATTCTATCTCCATAGATTAAATTAAATATGCTTAACTTATTATTACAATTATGCCATTTACTTCTAAAATAAATATTTTCCTTTTGTACTGTGACCCTTTAGGTTCTCCATATTAAACCGGTTGTGAATAAATCAATTAGAACAATTCTAATCTTATATAAACAAATAAATTAAACTATTTAATTTATTTAAATAAATAATATTTATTCTACAATAAGGGTAAGCCCCCCTTAGCCATCAATGACTTTCCAGAATAATATAGATTTCAACATTAATCACAAAAGAACCTTTCAGTGCATAGTTACCGTACAATTCAATCCTTCTACCATTCAACGTCCTAATTAAATATAAGACATGGATTTACTGTCAAGTCTTATTTTATTTAATTATATGTATTTCGATTCCCAAATGCACAACTCTAAATAATGCAAATTATAAACACCTTTCCAATTTCATTCTGCCTTGGCCAAGGACTATTGAGTTGTCATTTATCGAATCACATAGGACATTTCATCTTTTACTAGACGAGGTAGATTCTTTGTTAATCATTTACCTATCTCCATGTACAACTAATTATACCCAATCATACCCTTTGATATACCCAAAATGTCTTAAGGGACATGTCAAAGTATAACTCATCATACACACGATACTATGATGATCTCAAGTCCAAGGATCACTTGTACTACTATCACTAGAGGAATTCCTATTGACAGGCGAGTAAAACTCCATTAGGTATTTCTTAGCGAGTCACGTTCAGTGAACTTATTCTCCAATAAGCACCTACATACTTGCTTTAGTGTCTCCACACAAATGATTATGAGATCAATCATCCTCTTCTTAAGAGCAAGCAATGTATGTACTAATCTATCCGGATTCACTAATCCCCTTTTTAGTAATCCAATGATTAGGAACAATTTTAGTTTGTGAGCTATCCAGAATTTAGATCTCATTAGCATGATCACCATCATGATTCTAAAAGCATTGCTCAAAACTATGGGTTTATCACATTTAATATAACAGCACCATGTAGATAATATAAAATACCTTTTAAGAAAATCAATTCTTTTATTCATAAATGAATAAGATTACAAAGTATATGCTACACATATCAAATATGATTGGCTTGTGTGCATACTACTTTCAATCTCTCACTTGCACTAAAGCCAATCGCAATGGTATCTAATACCCATCTTCTCTAAGTGACGATCAAACTGCTGTTGAGTTAAAGCTTTAGTAAATGGATCTGCAATGTTGTCTTGAGAGTCCACACGCTCCAAGGTGACATCTCCTCTTTCAATGAAATCTCTAATCAAATGAAACCGCCGCAACACGTGTTTGGATTTCTGATGAGACCTGGGTTCCTTAGCCTGCGCAACAGCTCCATTGTTGTCACAGAATAAAGGTACGGTTCCTCTAATGCTAGGAACCACTCCAAGTTCAGTTATGAACTTCTTCATCCAAACAGCTTCCTTTGCAGCTCACTTGCAGCTATGTACTCTGCCTCTGTCACTGAATCAGCAATTGTTTGTTGCTTGGAACTTTTCCAACTCACTGCGCCACCGTTTATGGTAAACACATACCCTGAAACGGATTTACTGTCATCTTGGTCCGTTTGAAAACTTGAGTCTGTATAGCCCTCTAGTTTCAACTCAGACCCACCGTAGACTAGAAATACATCCTTAGTTCTTCTCAAGTACTTTAGGATGTTTTTCACTGCCTTCCAGTGCTCTTCTCTTGGATTCGACTGATATCTGCTTGTTACACTAAGTGCATGAGCGACATCTGGTCTAGTACATATCATACCGTACATGATAGATCCTATTGCGGAAGCATAAGGAATCTTACTCATGCGGTCTCTCTTCTCAGGTGTCTTTGGGGCCTGTTTCTTGGAGAGATGTATTCCATGGCTCATCGGCATGAGACCTCTCTTGGAATCTTCCATGCTAAACTTCTTTAGCATCGAGTCAATGTACTTTTTTTGGGTCAAGCCTAACATCCTTTTAGATCTATCTCTATAGATCTTTATCCCCAAAATATAGGATGCCTCACCCAAGTCCTTCATGGAGAAGTGTTTAGATAACCAAATTTTGATCGACTGTAGCATAGGAATATCATTCCCTATCAGTAATATATCATCAACATATAATACAAGGAATGATACATCGCTCCCACTAACCTTCTTGTACACACAAGATTCATCCTCATTTTTAATAAAATCAAACCTTTTGACTATCTCATCAAAACGGATGTTCCATCTTCGAGAAGCTTGCTTCAATCCATAAATGGAACGTTGTAGCTTACAGACTTGGTTTGTTCCAACCGTTGAAACAAAACCCTCTGGTTGTATCATATATACATTCTCCTCAAGCTCTCCATTGAGGAAGGCCGTTTTCACGTCCATTTGCCAGATCTTGTAGTCATAATAAGCTGCAATTGCAAGAAAAATCCGAATGGAGTTGAGCATAGCTACTGGTGAGAAGGTTTCATCATAGTCAACTACTTGTCTTTGTTTAAAACCTTTTGCAACCAGTCGGGCCTTATAGGTCTCTACCTTGCCATCTGCTCCAGTCTTTCTCTTAAAGACCCATTTACACCCAATAGGCTTAATGCCCTCAGGTGGTGAAACCAAAGTCCATACTTGGTTTGCATACATGGAGTCCATCTCGGATTTCATGGCTTCTAGCCATTTCTCTGAGTCATCACTACTCATAGCCTCATCGTAAGTCAATGGATCATCATCATCTATGATGCGTACCTCATCATCATACTCTATGATGAATCCATACCTGTCAGGTATCTTCGGTACTCTTCCAGATTTACGAATAGGTAGTGGTACAATAGGTTCTTCTACTTGGTCAGGTACCTGACTTTGATCCAGAGTATTTTGTGGTTCTTGAACTTCTTCAAGATATATTTTACTCCCACTGACCCCTTCAAGGATAAACTCCTTTTTCAAGAAGGCAGCGTGTTTCGCTACAAACACCTTTTGATCAGTAGGATGATAGAAATAATATCCTAAACTTTCTTTAGGATATTCCACAAATCTACACTTGCCGGATCTAGTCTTCAGCTTATCATGCTCAAACCTTTTGACATAAGCTAGACAACCCCAAGTCTTAACATGCTTAAGACTAGGTTTCCTCCCTGTCCATATCTCATATGGGGTCTTTGGGACAGATTTGGTAGGTACCTTGTTAAGTAGGTATGCAGTCGATTCTAGGGCATAACCCCAGAAGGATACTGGAAGGTCGGTAAAACTCATCATGGAACGAACCATGTCCAACAATATTCGATTTCTCCTTTCAGATAAACCATTCAACTGTGGTGTCCCTGGTAGAGTCCATTGTGAGATTATACCATTCTCTTTGAGACAATTGAGAAACTCATTGGTCAAGTATTCCCCTCCTCGATCCGATCGAAGAATCTTAATACTCTTACCAGTTTGCTTCTCTACTTCACTTCTGAATTCTTTGAACTTTTCAAACGATTCAGATTTGTATTTCATTAAATACACATATCCAAATCTAGAATGATCATCAGTGAAAGTAATAAAATAAGAATACCCTCCTCGTGCATTCGTTGTCATAGGTCCACATACGTCTGTGTGTACCAACGCTAACAACTCTATAACTCTTTCTCCTTTTCCAGTAAAAGGAAATTTAGTCATTTTACCCATGAGACAAGATTCACAAGCTGGATATGATTCCTAATCAGATAGCTCTAAAAGCCCATCTTTATGCAACTTGGATAATCTTGTTTCATTGATATGACCGAGTCTACTGTAACGATCGAGAATTTTAATTCCCTTGTAACCCGAGTTTATGTATGAATGAAATGAATTTTTATTTTTATGTATATTATTATGTGTTATGTGCTTAAAGGTTGTGTGATAACCTAATATGTGTGCTTGTATTGAATTTTATGTGTTGTAGTGCCGTTAGGGTGAATACTTTGACTTCGCGAAAAATCGCAAATTCACTATTCACGGGGCACGCTTATCGAGGCGCTATTCACGCCATAATATTTTTGCGTCTTTTTCGTCTTTAATAAATTTCATAAATATGTATATCGGTACGAATAATTTTTCCAAGTGTCGGATTTTCGTTTTGCGCCCGTTCGTGTTTTATTAGATATCCGAAACATATGATAAGGCTGTTCCGAATAAATGGGCAAATCCCGTAATAATTATTATTATATGTCCCAATAATTTATGGGAGTACCCAGTTTAATTTTGGGTAGAGTTATTTACCAGTTTTGGTACAAAAGTGAGAGTTTTCGGATATATTTTTGTGTATTTGGGTATTTATTTTGGCTTGTTACTCCAAGAGGGAACCAACCCCCAAATTTGGACTAATCAAAATTGAGCAAAGGGGGAGGTTGCCGGCAAGCTCCTTGAGCAACCAACCCCATTTTCATTTTTTCTCCCACTTCTCCTAAATTCACTCATCTACTCTCCCAAATCATTCAAACTCTCATTCCTTCCCTAAACCATCAGCTGATAGAGAGAAAGAGAAATAGAGAGTGAGAGAGCTGCAAAGAGGAAGAAGAAAGAAGGAGAAGGCCGCCGGAAAAGTCGCCGGAAAAGAAGAAGACTCGCCGGAAAAAGGAAGGAGGAAGAAGAAGGCACGGGTGGAAGAAAAAGAGAGTCCAAGCAAGAAGAACTCGAGCCAAGCAAGCCTAGCAAGCTTCTAAATCATCTAGGAAGGATTTACAGAGGTAAACACCAACAAAATCCATTCCATTCGATTTCTTATAAAGATTTTCAAGTTTTCTTAGTTTTTGAGCTCTTGAGCTTGTGGATTGATTTTCTAGCGATTCTGGATGATTTTGCTTGTTCTAGATGTTTATATATGTTGTTAAGAGACTATAAAAGCCATTAATAACATCAAAGTGGAACAAAAATAGAAGAAATCCGTACCTATGCTTAAGGAGGATGGAGAACATGAAGAACAATGGACTTTTGGACATTTGGACTTTTTAGAGGACTATAAATACTAGATTTCGTGTTTGTTAATTTTATTTGTTGCTATGGTGTTGTAGTTCCATGGGTTACGAAGCTAACCTAATTGGAATGGAGTAAAAAGGAGTTAAAACGAGTTAGTAGGAATGATTTTCGTAAAACTTGTCAAGAACTCGAAGAACAGAGTATGAACTTTACACTTTGGCTTTAGATTTGACCATGTTAATGTTAATGGGTAGCTCTGCATTTTTGATATGCTGTAGCCCCATGAGTCAGGAGTCCATAGAGTCCGGAATGGACCAATTTGCTTGTGTATTGAAGGAGTTATGGAGGTTGGAGTGGCCGGAGGTCGGAGTCGCGTTCTGGAAACAAACCCAGAATCCGGCTACTGCAGAATGGCGCCGCAGCGCCACCCATATGCCCTGCAGCTCACGCTGCAGCGAGGGGCAAGTGGGGAAAAACCGGGACTCGCGCCGCAGCGTGAGGCCCAAGCTTTAAGGCTCACGCCGCAGCATGAAGCCTGGTCATGGAGAAGACACGGGACTCACGCCGCAGCGTGAGGTCCAGTGCTTGGGCTCGGCGCCGCAGCGCTAGCTCCGTGTTTGGGCCAGGTTGGGTCGGTCAGGCGGGTCAAGTCGGGCAATCAACGTGTTTTAATGATGTAACGTCTGTTTTGAACCTAGTCTTTATGTGACTAATTGTTATGTGAATATATATTTACATGTGTAGGATTTAAGGAGCGTGTGTTGTAATATTGTAGCAGCGCTTCAGGCAAGTTCTTCTTTAACCCTTGTCTAACCCTTGTGTTGGGCAAGTTTTTAAACCGTATGCACTACTTTTATTTCGTGCAAACAGGTACATTGTTGCAAGTTTCATGACTCAAATCGAGTTATTACCTTCAATTATTTTGGTGGACTAATTTTTGTCAATTACTCCACATCAAAGATAAATTATTGATATTCACCGCTTGTATATTTGAATTCATTATCTGTTGTTGGACTGTGAGACGTTTAGTTCTTCATTTATGAACTGTTTAAGGAAATAGTTTACGCCACTTGTTTCGGCTAGACGTATGTTTAATCATCATTGTTGTTAAGTAAAGTTATCCAATCAAATTGTTTGGTTTGGATTCCTATGTAAAGCTGAGATGAACAACCCTCTTAGCAGGGGAAACAGTATGTATGTCGGGAGACCGACACGCGCGCGAACAGTATTTTAAAAGGGGTTATGCATAACACCGGGTACATTAGGCTGATCACCTATTGTATTAGTATGTTGGATTATCGGATGAATTTTCTGGTGATTCTAGTAAAAGTTCAATGTCAAGATGACCACTCAGTATAGAATATTTCCTCCATTTGGAAACATTGAAATCATTCGGTCCTTAGAGGCCCTACAATTGTGTTAATGAGGTCATTCGTTGAGATTATGCAGATTCTTGAGCTATCTTTTATTCTCTTGATTCTTGTAAGCTATAAAGTATTCATTTGATGATTCACGATTATTGTTATTATACTTGCTGAGCAAATTTGTTGCTCACCCTTGCTTTCCTTAAAATATTTCAGTTAGTGGAGCTCGTGGTGAAAGTTCTGGGAAGGATAAAGGCAAAGGCAAAGCTACGGATTAGTTTTGTACCATTAAGATCACCATTTTGATTATGTATTAAGACTCGTTGACTTTTGTGATGTATTAAGACTTAATTACCCTTATGTATTAAGTTACGTTGTAGAAGTTTTGGTTTCGAGACTTGGGACAGGATTATTTGTGTTATATCAATATGAATATTCCTTTATTTCCGCTGTAAGTTATCAATAGTTTGATGCAGGTATGAGATAGTGACGAACCAGGTCCGCGGTTCAGGTGACCCGGATTTGGGGGCGTCACATCTACAGTGCCACATAAAGGTATAATTAACATCATCTCCTTTTCTTTTCTTAATTTGTTCAATTTGAAGTATATTTTCATGCAAGTCAAGTATGTAAAGTCTATTTAGTAAATTACCAACACCATATAAAACATTTTTATTATAAATAGAACAACTATTGTTCTTTATTATAATATCAAAATCATCCATATCCAATACAGAAATTGAAATAATGTTTCCAATGAGTGTTGGAACAAAATAACAATTATTTAAACTAATGGACTTGCCCGAAGGCAGTGCTAAACAATAAGTCCCTACAGCTAATGCAGCAACCTTTGCTCTATTTCCCACTCGTAGGACGACTTCATCCTTGTTCAGCTTTCTACTTCTGCTTAGTCCCTGCATATTATTACATATGTGAGAACTACAGCCGGTATCCAATACCCAAGTAGAATTTTGACTTTTAGAAAAATTAATTTCAATCATGAACAAACCTAGATCGGAAGTCGAAGCTTCTCCAAGCTTCTTCTGGTCCACAAGATACTGCTTGCAGTTCCTCTTCCAGTGTCCCGGCTTATTGTAATGGTAGCAAATTCCTTTGCTATCTGGATCAGGTTTCTTTTTATCCTTTCTCTTCGCCTTGCCCTTAGCCTTCTTGTTTTTCTTCTTTTCAGAAGACACCTTGGGCCTCTTCCTTTTCTTGGAAGAATCATCCACTGGTAAGACTTGGTTCTTGTTGGATGAGAAGTGACCTTCAGCAGTTTTCAACATGTTAAGTAACTCAGGCAAGCTGACGTCCAACTTATTCATGTGAAACTTCACAACAAATTATGAGAAGGTGTCTGGGAGTGACTGCAAGATCAAATCTTGGCTTAACTCCCCATCCATTACGAACCCAAGCTGTCTAAGTTGTTCAATCAGATTGATCATCTTAAGGATATGAGTCTCAATGGCAGTGCCCTCGGTCATACGAGATCGGAAGAGCTCCTTAGATATCTGATATCTAACAGTCCTACTTTGTTCACCATACAACTCTTTGAGGTGCAGCAATATAGTAGGAGCATCCATAGTTTCAAGCTGACGCTGAAGCTCGTTACTCATGGATGCGAGCATGATGCATTGAGCCAGGATTGCATCCTCTTGCCACTTTCTGAAAGTAGCAATCTCTTCCTTAGAGGCTGTTTCTACAACACTTGCAGGGACTGGCGAATTTAGGACATAAGAAATCTTTTCAGCACTGAGAACAATTCTCAGATTCCTTAACCAGTCCGTGTAATTCGGTCCGGTCAGTTTGTTAGCATCAAGTATGCTACGCAGTGATAGTGAGTTTGACATTTTTAAATTCTGCATGTGAAATAAACAACATTTTAGCATACATTCATTTAATTAATTACCAAAATAAATTAGGTCTTTATTTTAAATTGGTATCTCTCACTTTTTTCATCAAACTATATTACCCTCAATATATAGTTCGGCAAATCTAATTAAAGATTTGCTAGTGAGATTAAGGATCTCATTTCAAATGTATATAGCCTTGTGCGTGCACAACAAACTATATATAAATAAATAGGTAGACAACTATTGTCAATTACATCACTATGTAACTCCTTGTATTTTGTCTCTTAGATTATGATGGTCAAGTGTGTGCACATCCGAACTAAAATAATCTAAGTTAAGTCCAACCTAGTACTTTCATATATGTGAAGAGAAAAAGACCGCCATTGTGTGTGCACAACAAAGCAGTAATGTTCAATTCCTTAATAAGCATCAAATGTGATAAAACAACATCTTAAATATTTAATACTCACCTTGTGTGTGCACAACAAACTCATATCAAATATTTAATACTCTATTGTTTTACCATGCTAGAAGGCGACATTCGATATTCTTAATATCTTTGAACGCTTAGGACTTAATATGATTCCTTTGAGGGGTTTGTTATTATTAGTCTCATCTTGATTAGCGCGCATGCACATATATATATAAAATACGCGTCATATTATTTTACATGCGAAGCATGTTGGATAATATATAATATATATATATATATATATATATTAAGCATGCACATATAGAATATTATATTCTACCCGGATTGATTATGGACTTTTATTCTAGTTTGGTTCACTAGAGCCACCAAGTGAACCAAAAGGTCAAACCTAGGGTGCAAGAATAATATTTACATATAACTATTACATTTAAACCCGGGTTCCATTACAAACAGGTCTCCATGCGCTCCTTGCTCCTTTGTCTCCAATTCTTCAAAATTAATTCTAACTATTCCTATTACATGAACTATTTACAATAAATAGAAACCTTGATCAGCAGTCAAGGGGAAGTACATAGGAGGGAGATAGAATTTATATTAAGAAAAATTATAGAAGACGAGGTACGCAAACCCCATTTATAAAAACCCATACATTCAAGCATCCACTAAAATAAATCCAATCACACATTGGTCAATAGTCCATAATCAATCCCTATTTATTATCATACATATCTCTATATGTATCAATAAATAACATTCATCCCATGAATAATAAAACCATTCCATATATGCATTGATATCAATTAATGGGCAAAAGTTTTGCTAATATTTAGTTTTGAAACAAAATAAACTCTTTTATTTTAATCAAAAACCAAATCCAAATTAAACTCCTTTAATTTTAGCAATCTGAAATCCTATTCAAGATAAAATAAACTCTTTTATTTTAAACTTTTATCAATTAAATAAACCATTTATGTTAATTGAGAAAAACAAAATTTTTCAAAATCTGGACACTGGCGCGACCACGCTCCAATTTGAACTAGGAGCGGCGCGGCCGCGCTGCACCCCTAGAAACGTTTTCTGGGGTAGGGCGCGGTCGCGCTCCAGAATGAACTGGAAGCGGCGTGGCCGCGCCGCGATGCAGAATCGGAAAAATATTTCCAGCCTAAAATTCGATCGTATCGCATATCAATTCATACATGGAATCATCACAATCAATAATTAACACAAGGATTAGGCTCTGATACCACCGTTAGGTTTGTATATAACGCATACATGTAATCAAATTACATAAATAGGGTGGAAGCGTGATAAAACGGATTTTAAAATTTTCATACAAACCATCACCATGATCTATCCTTGTGTTCAATTATCAATTAAACGAAAGAGAAAGAGAATAAGAATTATACCCTCGTAGTTCAAAGCTTCCTCGGGTACAAGTTCAACTCCTAGTCCTTCGTGTTCTCCTCGAATTCCATCGATGAGATTCCTTCCTTTGATCAACGTTAGCCACCCAAGTGTTTGGCCTCTAGAGGTGATCCACCAAGGAAGAATAAGTATTCAAGAAGTTGGGTATTGGCAAAACCCTAGTTTCTATCTCTATAAAAATTGCAAGTACTCTCCACAATCTAATGCAAGAGTGTGTAACCCTAATCTATGATAAGACTCTTCTTATTTATAGATGTAGGAAAACCCTTCCCTAAACTATTTAGGATTAGGGTTTCTATTATAATTAAAGTCCTTTAATTAATTATGCTCCTAATCCAATTAGGAACTAATGGGAGAGTACTTCTATTAATTAATTCCCAATCCCTATTAGGAATTAAATAATAGTAATAGTAATAATAATAATAAGACTCCTCTTATTAATTTATATTTAATATTTCCAAAATATTAAATAATAAATATTAAGCTATTTAATTTATTCTATCTCCATAGATTAAATTAAATACACTTAACTTATTATTACAATTATGTCATTTACTTCTTAAATAAATATTTTCCTTTTGCGGTGTGACCCTTTAGGTTCTCCATATTAAACCGGTTGTGAATAAATCAATTAGAACAATTCTAATCTTATATAAATAAATAAATTAAACTATTTAATTCATTTAAATAAATAATATTTATTCTACAATAAGGGTAAGCCCCCTTAGCGATCAACGACTTTTCAGATAATGTAGATTTCAACATTAATCACAAAAGAACCTTTCAGTGCATAGTTACCGTACAATTCAATCCTTCTACCATTCAACGTCCCAATTAAATATAAGACATGGATTTACTGTCAAGTCTTATTTTATTTAATTATATGTATTTCGATTCCCAAATGCACAACTCTAAATAATGCAAATTAGAAATTCCTTTCCAATTTCATTCTGCCTTGGCCAAGGACTACTGAGTTGTCATTTATCGAATCACATAGGACATTTTATCTTTTACTAGACGAGGTAGATTCTTTGTTAATCATTCACCTATCTCCATGTACAACTAATTATACCCAATCATATCCTTTGATATACTTAAAAGGTCTTAAGGGACATGTCAAAGTATAACTCATCATACACAAGATATTATGATGATCTCAAGTCCAAGGATCACTTGTACTACTATCACTAGAGGAATTTCTATTGACAGGCGAGTAAAACTCCATTAGGTATTTCTTAGCGAGTCACGTTCAGTGAACTTATTCTCCAATAAGCACCTACATACTTGCTTTAGTGTCTCCACACAAATGATTATGAGATCAATCATCCTCTTCTTAAGAGCAAGCAATGTATGTACTAATCTATCCGGATTCACTAATCCCCTTTTTAGTAATCCAACGATTAGGAACAATTTTAGTTTGTGAGCTATCCAGAATTTAGATCTCATTAGCATGATCACCATCATGATTCTAAAAGCATTGCTCAAAACTATGAGTTTATCACATTTAATATAACAGCACCATGTAGATAATATCAAATGCCTTTTAAGAAAATCAATTCTTTTATTAATAAATGAATAAGATTACAAAGTATATGCTACATCATATCAAATATGATTGGCTTGTGTGCATACTACTTTCAGTAAAGACTTAGAGAAATGGCTAGAAGCCATGAAATCTGAGATGGACTCTATGTATGAAAACCAAGTATAGACTTTGGTTTTACCACCTGAGGGCATTAAGCCTATTGGGTGTAAATGGGTCTTTAAGAGAAATACTGGAGCGGACGGTAATGTAGCGACCTATAAGGCCCGACTGTTTGCAAAAGGTTTCAAACAAAGACAAGGAGTTGACTATGATGAAACCTTCTCACCAGTAGCTATACTCAAGTCCATTCGGATTTTGCTTGCAGTTGCAGCTTATTAGGACTACGAAATCTGGTAAATGGACGTGAAACGGCCTTCCTCAATGGAAAACTTGAGGAAAATGTATATATGATACAACCAGAGGGTTCTGTCTAAAGCACCCTCAGGAGGGTTCGAAACCTTTGGAAACATACTTCTCTGATGAAGGCGTGATAGTCGTCCAACAGACGAGATGCGAAGACGAAGGCCAATTTTGGAAATTATATTTTGACGGCGCCACGATTATGGAAAGAGCTGGAGCTAGGGCAGTTCTCATATCTATCACGGAAGAACAATACCCCGCGACGACTAAGTTACGATTCAGCAATTCCAACAATACGACCGAGTACGAGGGATGTATTTTGGGATTGTAAATGGCTCGAAGAATGGGAGTCAAGCGATTAGCCGTTTTTGGAGACTCAAAATTGGTCACCCGATAGTCTTTGGGGGCATATAGCACTAAGGAGCTTCACTTACTACCTTACCATCAACACATCATCCATATGGCTAGGGAATTTGAAGACATTGCCTTCAAACATATTCCGCAAAACAGAAACGATTTTGCAGATGCACTAGCCACATTGGCATCAATAATCCATGTGTCTGAGAGAAAGGGTACATTTGTCGTTGAATTTGCGATATAACACAACCCCGCCTATGAGAATTATGTCAGGGAAGTTTCAAACAAAATACCTCAATCCGAGCAACCATGGTATCATGACATCAAAGAATATCTACGCGACGGATCCATCCCTACAGGGGTAAATCGAACCGACAGACAGCGGATCCAAAAGATGGCATTGAAATTTTATCTAAGCGAAGACACCTTATATAAAAGAGACGTTGGCATGGGACTCCTAAGATGCTTAGACAAAGATCAAGCCCAAAGGCTAATGGACGAGATACACGACAGAATATGTGAACCGCACACGAGTGGCCCGCTTCTTGCTAAGAAAATTTTGAGAACGGGGCATTATTGGTTATCACTTAAAGCAGATTATAATGATCACGTCAAGCGATGTCGTCAATGTCAGATACATGCCAATATTATCCACGCACAGCCTAACGAACTACATTATATGAATTCACCCTGGCCATTCTTTATGTGGGGGATGGATGTGATTCGCCTAATTGAGCCCCAAGCAAGCAGCGGGCATCTATGCATATTCACCATGATCGATTATTTCACCAAATGGATAGAGGTGGCGTCCTTCCCCAAAGTAACGAATGAGGTTATCATCAATTTCGTCCGGAACAACATTATATGCTGATACAGACAGCCGGAAATTCTGGTATCGGATAATGCCAAAAACATGAACAATGCGATAATGAAATAGCTATGCGACATGTTTAAAATTAAACATCTCAATTCAGTTATTTACAGACCAAAAATGAACGGTGTTGTAGAAGCTGCGAACAAGAATATCAAGAAAATTATGGAGAGAATGACAGTCAACTATCGGGGATGGCCAAATTTATTGCCTCTTACCCTATTTGGCTTACCGAACGTCGATACGCACATCGACTGGGCAACTCCCTACTCTTTAATATACGGCACGGAAGCCGTACTACCAGTCGAAGTCGAAATGTCATCCCTCAGGATATTGCTAGATGCCCAAATCAAAGAAAGCCAATGGATACAGGATCGATACGACCAATTGGCTCTGATAGACGAGAAAAGAATGGCCGCCATCTTCCACGGGAAACTATATCAACAACGAATTTCCCGCTCCTACAACAAAAAGGTGCGATCTCGAGAATTTAAAAAAAACGACTTGGTATTGAAGAAGATTATTCCCTATCAAGACGAAGCCAGAGGAAAATTTACCCCGAACTAGGAAGGACCATTTGTTGTCAAATCAGTATTATCAGGAGGAGCTTTGATCCTCCAAGAAATGGACGGTGAGATATTTTCACAACCTCTTAATGCGAATTCTATAAAGCGATATTATGCATGAGAAACGAAAGATTAAAAAAAAGATTTCTTATACTCGGCCTGAGCTACGTCAGACCTGATCTCCTTATGATTTTAGGAGTACATAGGCAGCCGGTTACGGTGCACTCTAATCCTTATAAAAAACCAAAATCCTTTCGATGACTTGTCAATCATGAGGCTTTTTTAATGAACTGTCTGATCCTTCTCTTGACCAACCCAAAATAGCCATTTATACCTAGATATAATACCCAAAACCCAGATTTCTCCAAAATAAGCCAAACCATTATATCCAATTGACCCTCGTCAGTGATCTAATCCGATGAAATTAGACAGTATCTTGGCAAGTATACACCAAATCAGACTTGAGTACCTGAAACGAGAGAAACAATAATACATCGAGACAATAATCATCAGGAGGAGATGACAATCAGATAAAGGGCGAGGATACATTCAGAAAGGGAAGTTGACTAAAAATGTAAATCTTTTTATATATATTTGACTGTTTCAATATACAAAGTTTTCTATGGTGAATAACAAAATGATATAGTCTATGCAGAAAAACAAAATAAAATTCGGCCTATAAATCTAAAGTAAGACGAGACAAAAATGCAAGATAGCGGGCAGTCTCTAGGGTTTGAGGAACCAATCTCAGCTCCTGCTCTAACGTGTCATCGTGCCCCAATAGGGTCATCGCCATCCGAACAGTGTTATCCTGACGCTTTAGGACATCCCTAGCCTGGGCAACGTCCTCATCAGCATAGGCCCGGTGAGCATCTCTATCAGCAATGGCAGCATCCCTGGCTATAAAGGTCGCATCCCTCTCAGCGTATGCGGCATCACGGCCGACCAAGGTAGTTAGTATCAAGGATCGAGCCTAGTCACACTCAAAGGTCAAACTGTGCACTCGACAATCTAGCTCAGCCCTCGTCATAACCGTAGAAGTAGAAGCAGTGTGAGAAATGTCTCCGGCGAGTGCATTTGTCAATCCTGTGAACAAATCGTCCTCGGATCGCTTCGCCTAACCATCCTCAGGATCCTCATCGGAAGAATCATCCAACAGCTATGTGCGGTCATCAGTAACAGCCATCAAATCTGCCTCTAACCAGGCCAAATACTCAGGCGAAACAAAAGTCGTGACGACGGAAACTCCCTATCGGCCTCAGATAAGTCATAAACCAGACGTACAACAAAACCGAGCTACCCCGGAACTCTCTATCTCCAAAAGTCCGGTAGTAGGAAGCAGAAATATACGTCTCAGCGAAGATCAAAGGCAGAATAGTGTGATCCTCGTGAAGTGCCCTGATCACCATCATAACCCCGACATCCATCTGATCCATATAAATTAACATATATAGATATGAAACGATGCACATCATTAAAGTATCGACCTGAGCCAACCTCCATCGATCCTCAGAAATGGTGAAGTCATCTCGATAAGCAGTGAAACTGTTAGAAGAACTATAGCGATCAATCAGAAAATCCATAGATACGACGTGTCCAGCAGTAACCTCAGCCAGTATAACCGCGTGCCATAATCTAGTAGTAGTCATAAACTGATGATGCATCTGGCCAATCAAAACTCGGGCACAAGGACCCGCCAAAGCCAAACCTGTGAAGCGGGCATACTCTTCCAGAGTCGGAGTGAGCTCGTAGGTCCCAAATCTGAAGACGTGTCGATCAGGAATCCAATAGTGAGTCATACCCTCGATAAACCCATCAAGCACCTGGAAAAGCAGAAAAGATATATTGTGCCCCAAGAGCCTCTCCACAATCGAACGATCTGGGGCAGGCAAATCATCGAACCACCCCCTCAATCGAGAGGCGGTACTACTAGTCGAAAAATGATCTAGGCGAGAAACTAAGGATGAGGCCATCTGTAAAAGAACAGTATCAAAAAAGATTATATAGGGGTCAATTTTACTCAGTTCACATATAATGAGCATGTATCACGATAAATGAAATCCATAAGCATGTGCAATAACATGAAAATACCTAGCCAATCCATATAAATACTGCGAATCATACATCATTTTTTTACATGAGCATCATCTATATACATATGCAAAAACATAAAAGATAAAATATACAGGGAAAAGGGGCACAAGCGCCCAACAACGACCAGTACAAGGCTAATCTGTAAACTCTATATCATCTACAAAAGTGGTGGCATCGTCAAACTGAGCAACTCTGGCCAAATCCTCCTGACTCGGGGCCCCTGCGTCGAAATTCAAGTTCGGGCAGTAAAAGGTCGGAGCACCTCCCTTAGGAATATCAGCGGCACCAGGACCGGCAGTCGAACCGAAACCCAATCCAGTAAGATCACATGTAAACGCCTCCATAGGGTCCCTACCCATCTGGCGAACAAAGAAAAACAACTGATCCACTTGATGAGTCAAGCTGGCTATCTGATCTCGATGAGTCAGCTATCTTACATAGGCCATCTAATCGGTCATCATCACGGATCTAGGAACGAGATCTCCTAAGAAGTGAGTGGCCTAGGTCTATGCACCAATAGTACGAGGCCTCCACCAAACAGAAAAAACCTTTGATGTACTGGGACTATCCGATAATAAGAAGCCATCTATACCTTCCAAAGTAAACTTTGGAATATGCACGTCAACAAGCCAAGACCTCTAAGGGAGAGGATGGAAAGGGATACAGATCTCCCTTGAGATACATCTGAAAGCTCGCTCCCCGAGATAAAGCTCTCAGCCTCTATACGACAACAAAGGAACCCGACGGGTGGACAGTGCAAACTCTGGTCCGCTCGGAAAGCCATCCTCGAACCCAACTGACAAATACTCTAATGTATACAGGACCCAAGTTACGTCAGTAGCAGTGATCAACTTTAGCTGAAGACGGTAGTGAGTGAAACTATCAGAGATAGGGACCTCGTCCAAAGTAGTTTGATGCCACCGACGATCCCGAGGATAAGTGTTCAGACCTAGAGTGGTAACGGGCCGAAGATATAGAAGTCTCTCATAAGCCCAAAACTGAAATACCAATAACAACTACATTAGTCAAAATGACAAAAGTGAAATAAATCAAAAAATGTGAAGAATTGGAAAGGAAGCTTACCAGGAGGAATGGGAAGAAGCCTAGCCATGCATCAGTCTGACCCTCTGAACGGAGACGCATGCCGTGGAGGAAATACGTAAATGACCCCCAATCATAGTCCCTGATGCGATCAACATCCCGAAGATCTCCCACTATGCTGAAATGAACTGTGGAGGAGTTGTTCGCGAGAAAACAACCCCTCATAATGGTCAAAAAGAGGCGCCGTATAAGTCGATCTCACTCCACCAAGTCAACAGGAAATAGCTCAGACAAGATCCTTCTGAGGGCGTCGAATCCCAAAGTGTCGGAACAGATACTACGAGCATTGAAGGCCATATCCCGCAAAGAGAATCCTAATAATGCGCAAACAGCAGTGGGGGAAATATCGGTCTCCAGTGGCACTTGAAGCCCTATAAACTCAATACCCATAATATACTGCCAATCCATAGGCGTCATCATCCCTTCACAGTCTAATAAGTGAAGAGACTGGCTCTGATGAAACCATTTCTTGGACAAAGCATGAAGATAGCCCTAAGGACAATGACGTGGAGCTATGGTAAAGAACTGCTCAAAGCCCCAAGAATCGACCCGAGCTCGGTAGTCAACATGAAGAGTCTGATAAAGAGAGCAAATACTAAACCAGTTACCCCGAGGTTGTGTAAACTTCGGGACCTAGGACACGTAAAAGATAAGATGACTACCACTTGAAAGGGGAAGATTAAGAAAATGACTCAAATTTTCCTATACCTCGTTACCGCACAAGTATGCTAACGGATGACGACTGAGATCCAAGCCTAGAAGATCGGGTATGGCCATTCGAGCGCCAAGAAATGCCCGACCACGAACAGGCTAAGCGGTAGCATCTATATCAGGTGTAACGAATGCAATTTTTGTGATTTAATAAAAATATTTATTGAGTTATCTAAATATTTTTATTAATTGATTTATTGAGTTAAATAAATAATTTATAAAGCTATTGTGAATAGTTCATGTTGAGTTTAATTGTGTTAATTGTTATTTGAATAGGATTTGATGTGTTTATTCTAATTTAATTTAATAATTAAATTAGATGATGAAAAGATTTATTTGAATAAATAATTTATTTGAATAATATAATTTATTTGGTGATATTGTTATTGGGTAAATAAAATTATTATTTAAGTTAGTAGGGTTTAATTGAATTTATTTAATAATAAGTTCAATTAAATTAGAAGTGTGACAATTAAAACTATATGTTATAATGGTTTATTAAAATAAATGAGAAAGTGTTTTATTTAGTTTTACCCAAACAAGGTCTTATGACCTTTGGTTGGAAATAATGAGTTATTTTAATTCTGTTTTGTCAAACAAGCCTTAGAGGCTTTTGAATTATATGTAACTGATGGATTTTAATTATAAGTTATTATTTGTTTTTAAAACCATCAGTTTTATTTTAAAACTCCATCAGTTTTATTTTTATTCTTTACGTATCTTTACCAAGCCTAAAAGAAACACAGAAGAGAAAGAAAAGAACAGAGTGAGAGAGAACTCTGTGAATTTGAGAGTTGAGAGAAAAGAGAGAATTGAGAAGAAGAGTTTGGAAATTGAAGGTAGAAATTCTAAAAACAAGGAGATTAATCAAAGCAATAGAAGGTATAATCCTTTTCTAAAAGTTCTTCACTATACTTCTCTGTATATGATTTCTATTTTCTTATATATAAATGTTTATGCTAAATACATGAATTACTTGTTAATAGTTGTTAGTAAGAATGTATTAGATGATTATATGATGATTGTAAACCAATTAGAAGGTATTTATCCATGAAAGTATGCTTTAAGAATTTAGTTTTTTGGTTTACAGTGTTGTATTTTCATATATGGCTTATATGTATAAAAATTGAAGTTTAATTGGTATGTTAATCTGTAAATTAGTGGTTTATTATTGTAACTCACTGAGAAACGAAAACAATGTGATTTGAATGGAGTAAAATGGTTGAATATCGAAGTTGTAGTGCTTGATTATGCTAAGTGTGTTCAACATGGAAAAATTAGCAAGAACTTTGATTTTTGGCTTTGAATGTGATTGTTTATACGAATTGTGTCGTTAAAATTGTTGAATACATGTTGGGTTTGAGTTTTAATAAAGTTGGTAACGTCTGGGATTGTTGATTAAGTCTCTAAGTGTCGTTAATATGAAGTTTGGGAAGAAACAGAGCCTGTTCGCGCTGCGGCAATTGAGTCTGCATCGCAGCGCGGCCGCGCTGGTTTCCAGTGCAAAAGAGGCGCGGTCGCACCGTCTACAGATCAGTCCCTGTAAGTGTGCAGCGCGGCCGCGCTGGTTCCAAGAGTAAATGTGGCGCGGCCGCGCCGGTTCCAGGACAGAACCTGAATTTTATTTTCACATGCATGGCTTGGGTAATGATATGTTAACCTATTCTAATGTATGTGAAGAATCATAAAGCATAATATAAGACTTAATAACATATCGTAGCTATTTATATGATGATTATAAGTTATAGGTCATAAAATTTGTAATTCTATACCCGCAAGGATTTGAGATGTTAAACATACGTTATAATCTATGTTATGTGATGGTATAAATGTCTGATTTGAGTTTTGTGGTTAGCTAGAAAGTTCAGATCATAATTGGATAGTAAAGCTGTTAGTCCTAGATGTAATGATCTAATTGATATTGTGATCATAATGATCTATGTAGGATATACGAAGAGCGTGATTTATAATTGTTTAGCTAACGCGCAAGGCAAGTTGTTCTTCTCTTTAACTTGTGAACTTATTCAAAGCAAGTTTATTTATATTGAGCAAGCTTATTGACCTTAGCTTATTGTTATTCAAGCAAGGTTGTTATCATGTTACGTACTTAAGCTTTATTCCAGTCAATTGTTATTCAATCATTGTTTGTTATTCAAATTTCGAGCATAGTTTCTATTGAACAAACTTTATTGTTGAATCGAATGTTTTAGCGACTAGCAAACCCTTATTGATTCAGCTAGTCCTTAGTTGATGAACGTTTCAAAGACTTAGAATGTTTTAAACTTATTCCGAGCCAAGTTCCTTTTGGTACGGATTCTGATGAAAAACTGAGATGAACAACCCTAATATAGGGGATTACTTACACGACAATGTTAAAATGTTTGTGCACAATACGTTGTACAAAGGGCTGATCCCCCTGAGTACGAGATGATGGTCCATAGTCTATATGACTGTTAAAGGTTACAGTAGAAATACTTGTTAACCTAGGACATAGTTCGAGGTCTTGTGACCCTCAGATATAATTTCTAAATCTTGAAATCTATTTTTTCTTGAATCGAGCATTCTAATGAGCTTTTAGACTTTGATCATTTATTGACTGAGATTCAGAAAACTATTATTCCTCAGTTGAAATCCATTTCATTTAAATATTATTGTTATCATACTTGTGAGCAATTGTTTGCTCACTCTTGCACTAAACATTGCAGCTAAGCCAGAAAAGCAGGACGAGCCGTCCACGAGTAAAGGCAAGGGCAAGATGCCAAAGTAGCAAGAGATTTATAATCCACTTGATGTTTATTTGTATCAAAGAGTTGTTTAATATTATTTTTTATTCCGCACAGATGTAATTAAGGTTAGATAACCTGTGATTTGTTTCATTTAGAGATTGATGATGTAACCCCATTTGAGGGGAGATATTTCTTTAAGTTTATTTTAATTGTTCTTATTATGGGTAAATAGTTGTGAATGATTGATATAGTGAACACCAAATCAGTGGGAATTAAGTACCTGGATTTGGGGGTGTCACATCAGGAAGATCATCAGCCAAGTCGGCAGCATCGCCTAGATCAACGCAGATAGGACGAATGCAGGCATCTGTAAGCCATCGAGCCTGTCGTATGACACTGTTGGTCGATTTAACTATCGATAAACATACACGCACAAGTATACGCGGTCCACAAATAATATATGATAAGATATGAGTCGAACCCACAGGGAATTGTGACAAATAATAACCAAGTACCAATCGTATATCAATTTGATCTAATTTAAACGATGAAAGTTTGAATGTTTGTTGATTGGTTGAGTTCACAAGTCAAGTAAAGAATAAAGCGCAGTAAAATATCAAGATAAAAAGGTCTAAGATTACAATTTCCCCCAACACGTCATTTGAATCTCCTAACTCTCTCTTTTTAATCAGTTATATTATAGGAATTGACAACCGAGAAATCAAAACTACATAAGAGCCTTTGTCGATGGTCAATCACGAATCTTCCTGAACAGTGCATAGGTATATGTCTATCCTATACACTATCAAGAGCCTAATTTCAGGAATGATTAATAGACACGTGTCACTAAATCTAATTAATCGTCCCCTCAATTACCAACTTTCACATTGAAAGTCATTAAGACTAGATTCTCAATTGGTTGCATGCGGTAATTAGGTATATATCTATCCCAACTACTATCAAGATACCTATTATTGCAGATAATTAATAAGACACACGTCACTTAATCCGATTAATAACCCACAACAATCTATACTCTCGTATGTTATCATAACTAGGTCTTAACCTATAATCCGTTCGTCAAGTTCATATAGGTTCCCAAGGTAATTACGGGCCAAACAATTAATCTAGAAAGCAAAGGTTACGATAATCAATTCACAAATGAATAACTAAAATCAATAGAGAGAGAATTCAATTCAATTTAAGTGTTGGGTTCCATTGCAATCTTAGAATAGAAGGCTAGTTCATGATAGCTACAATAAACATCAATTTTAATTTATACATTGTCAAATTCGAATTACAAAGGAGTTGAAAATCTAGAAATGAAACCACTTTTGAGGTTGTTCAGTTGTTGTTCCTTGGGTTGCTGTTGGTTTCTAGCTCTCCTCCTTAGTTTTGCAATTCTTGTTGACTGAGTTCCTTGGCTTGTGGCTTGATTCAGCTTGATTTGCAGCCCTTAGCCCTGTTGTTGATGTATTTTGTAGCCTCCCTCTCCCTCGATGTCTGATATGAAGCTTAGAAGAGATTATATATAGCCTCCATCAGGAAAACCTTAGCAAAAGTCGGATAATATGGAGCTCAGATCGCACTGAAACTGTGTTAGATCGCACTCAGGACGACGTTGACGTGCCCGCACGGTGCCTGGGGCGCGCGCGCCCAAGCCCTGGTTAGCCCATGCTGAGTGCCGCACGCCGGCACGCTGGCTGCCGCGCTCCCGCGTCGCGCGCCCGCGCCCATGCCCTGGCTGCACGCTGGCGCCCCAACCTGCCGCACGCCCAGCGCACCAATCTGCCGCACGCCCAACGCGCGCCCGCGCCCATGCGCCTACGCCCAGCGCCTGCCTACCTGCCAAGCGATGTCCAGCGATGCCGAGCGCTGCCGAGCCGCCGAGCACAGCGCGCACGCGCCCCCAACCCGTCTGCCTGCCGAGGCTGCCGAGCGCCAGCGCCGAGGCTGCCGAGCGCCAGCGCCGAGGCTGCCGAGCGCCAGCGCCGAGGCTGCCGAGCGCCCAGTGCCCAACGCCCCGCACGCCCGTGCCTGCTACCGAGGCCCCCGCGCGCCGCACGCCCAGCGCCTGCCTGGTGCCCCCAACTGCTACACGTCGTGCCCGCGGCTTAGCCGACGCCGCACGCCGTGCACGCCTTCCAACGTCGTGCACGCCCAACTTCCAAATGTCATCAAATTAAACTCCGAGCATCGCCAAACACAAATTTTCATCGTATTATCATTCGGGCATGGATATCCAAGCACGGGCTTGCCTTCGTGGCATGGCCGACGCCGCACGCTGTGCACGCTCTCCGACGTCGTGCACGCCCAACTACCAAATGTTATCAAATTAAGAACCGAGCGTCACCAAGCACTAATTTCCATCGTACTACCATTCGGGCATGAACGTCCAAGCACAGACATTGAGTTAATACAAACAACGATCCGAGCGGTCTTTATTTTCATTCCTACAAACATAATGAAAATGTATCAAAGCAACATAAAACATGTAAAAATAACTAAAAACTAAATTATGTAGAAATATGATAAAAATAACTAAAAACCATATAAAAGTCCCAAAAACTAACAAACTATCAAGGTCAAAGGTACCCAAATTGTGTGTATAGAACACCCTCATCAAATACCCCCAAACTAAACCCTTTGCTTGTCCTCAAGCAAACAGAGATACACTAATTTCTTGAAATAAACACAACGACAACTGAATTAGAAAAGAATGACTCAAGAATTGACCTCAAAGGAAAAAGATCAAAAGCGGCCCAAGAACAACGTAGAGTTACAATTTAACACAATTTCTAAGCTCACAACTACTCAAGATTTCTGCAATGTGTGTGTGTATATGCTATCTATTTATGCGAGTTAGGAAAGAGCTAACACATGAACTCAATTTATGAGAAATTATACTATAAATCTACAAACTCATCATTACCTTGATAAATACCAAACAAGACGACCATATAAAAAGGGGGTTCCCGGGGGATTATTGTAGTACTGAGTAATCACACTAGTGAGTGCGTTTTACGCTCCATCTCACCTTAACTAAGCGCATGACCGTGCGATGTCTAATCACATTAGGCTATTCAGAGCTACCCATGTAACGAGTGTTTGATCAATGACTCCCAAACCAGATGGCTTTAGAGCACTAGGTGTAAAAACACCCCTAAGGATCTATTAACTCGAGTAGCAATGGCCACGTAATTAAACTTGGTCAGCAAATAATAGTAATAATAATAAATTATTTTTTTTGTTATTGTTTTTTTTTTCAAATTCCCCCAAACTTATATGAAAGTCTAAAACAAACATAAAAGGCTGATGACAAGAGTTCAGTATATTTAAAGTATAATAACCCAAGTATTGAAGTAAATGAGATTTCTCAATGCTAACTAACTAAACAAGCACACTGTGTATGTGAAGAGCTTACACAACCAAGAGTAGGGTGGTTAGCCAACATGTTAAGAAGTAACTAAACATGCTCAAACCTTACTTTAGATAAAAACACAATAACCAGCAAAATATCATTGGCCATTCTTGCATCACAACACGACTTAGACAAAATAAAACTAAATTAAACTACCATACACCTAAACTTGAAATAAACATAGTCCTCGATGTTATAATAGACAGAATTTAAATAGAGAACTTCACTGAGGAACTCAAGCAGCACCATCCTCATTGTTACTATATGCGTGATTGCCTCCATTTGCATCATCACCCGAATCAAGGTCATACTCCGGGAATGTAGGTGTCATTGGGAACTGGACTGCATTTGGGCCGGTATTGAACCCATTGTTGTTGATCACCTATGCGGTAGCATTATAAAAATCGGAAGTATACATACACAATGAATTGACCGGTTGAATTGAGTGATTAATGCGCCGGGACATGCGCCTATATTCACGCTCCATTTCCCGGGCTTCCTTTTCTCTTTCTTGCGTATTCCGCTGCATTTCAGCCCTCATCTCTTGATTTTCATGCCGAAATTCGCGCATCTCAGCAATAAGTAAGTCAATTCAAGAGCTAGATGGCTCGGGGTGCTCGATGCCAAGTGGTGGGTTGTCATCATCTTCAGGTTCGTGAGGATGTAGCAAAGGTAGGAATCCAGCTCCATGTTCCTCTGATGCCCCGCCCATCCAGACTTTGTAATGGCGCATAGCGAGGCTGTCAATGGGCGTCAAGGGGGGTTGAAGTATCTCATTAGTGTTCCACTTGACTTTTGCCAACTTGCACAAGCCACAGATCAGTGATGGGTGTGGCAATCCACCTGTAGACTTTCCTTTAGCATTTTGGATAATGGAGTTGCGAATCAGTCTACCCACGTTGATGCTACGCCCCGTCACCAAGGTAAATAGGATCAGAGCCCGCATCAGAATCACTTGTGTTGCGTGGGTGGTTGGCCAAAGCTTAGCATTGATGAAGTACAACCACGCCTTCCCATACTTGCTTAAATCACTCTGTCGTAAATGCATTGGTTCTCCCCCTTTCATTGTCCAACGGGCGCCTAGCTTATATAAGGTTACAATGATTTCATCCTAATAAGGCTTTTCGGTTCCCAACCTGGTGAGCTCATCCATGCCATGGCTTCTAGGAAGGTTATAATAATCTTCAACGCTTCGTTTGCCAAATGACACCATTTTGCCCCGAACCATAACTACATAATCTTCGGCTTCCATGGCATTCGCATAAAATTCCCTGACAATGGATATACATGCTGGCTCGGGCTGTGCGGTGAAAGTTTGCCATCCCCTTTCCTCAATCATAGTTAGGATGCTATAATCATCAGTTTCGTCTGGAAGAATACCCCTCTCAGAATCAATATTTTTTGTGGCCATAACAGTGTGGTAATGCTCGGATGCCTCAGCACTGACGAACCTTTTCTTGTCATAGGCATTAGTTGGCTTGGAAGATGAAGATTCACCCCGATGACGTTTGGGAGCCATACCAGAAGAAGCTTCAAGCAAATTACCCAAAATAGCCCAAATTTCCCTCTCAGACAATTTATCGAACAGGTGGCGTGCACTCGTTAAAATCACAATTGTAAGTGCAATGGAGAGCAAGCCCAACCCTCTACAAAGCCTTGCAAAGGGAGCTAGCTATGTACCTGTTAATCAAAACCACCAAAACACAGCACCCAAGCAAGAAAATTTGCAATTTATAGCCCTATTTTACCTTTACTTGGAAAACTTTTGAAAAGCCATGGAAATCCTTCAAAAACCTTCAAATCCTTGTTAAAATCCAAGTTAGAAGATGAAATTGATGATGGGTTGCCGAGATTGGATGCCAATTTGAAGCAATGATGCACGAATTTGAGTTTGGGAAAGATGCGTGCAAGTTAGCTAAGGAGATGGAGGAGAGAGATATAAGAATGGGGTTAAGTGAATGAGGATAGTGCTTTAAAGAACAAGGCCTAGTCGGTTGGTGCGGCCACACGGCTAGTGGTGCGCCCTGGTCGTATGCTGGGCGCCCAGCCCGCACGCCCCCGTCTGCCGCTCACATGCGCCTGCTGTGCACCAAGCCTGTCGAGTTAGCTGCGCGCGCTCATACGCGCCTGCCGCGCCCGCGTCTGCCGCCTGCCAGCGCCCATGCCCCTGCCGAGTGCCAGCGCCCATGTGCTATGCCTGGGGCGCGCGCGCCTGCTGTGCCCGCGCCTAGCGCCTGACTGGCCTGCTGGGCGTGCTGTTGTTGGCGTGCTACTGGCGTGCCGCTGACATGCTGCAGTGCTGACATGGTTCGCTCGAGTGCCAAAATTGGATAAAAATTCCTACATGTAGCAACAAAATTAACAAAATTAGAAACAATTAATGATAAAAATCATCCTTATGAATTTTGTTTTTTTACAATAAACAATAACTCATGAATTTAATCTAAAAATTGGGTTGCCTCCCAACTAGCGCTTGATTTAGAGTCTTCAGCCTGACTATTCCCCAATCATTTCGGATCAACGAGACTAATTGAGGTCTTTTGGCGCTCAATGTCGCCACCCCAATAGTACTTAATTCTTTGTCCATTCACCTTGAACAATTAGTTTGTCTTATCATCCCACAGTTCAATTGCCCCATGCGGATAAACATTATTAATATAAAATGGCCCTGACCATCTCGATTTGAGTTTACCGGGAAATAGCTTCAACCGAGGATTATAAAGTAGGACGGGTTGTCCAACCTCAAACTTTCGATCGATTATCTTCTTATCGTGCCACCTTTTGACTTTCTCCTTGTAGAGCTTTGCATTCTCATAGGACTGGAGACGGAACTCTTCCATCTTATTGAGCTGCAAGAGGCGTAGCATTCAAATCAAAATTGAGCCTCCGGATGGCCCAATAAGCACTATGTTCTAGTTCCACCGAAAGGTGACATGCTTTCCCATACACAAGCTGATATGGTAACATCCCGATAGGAGTTTTATATGCCATCTTATACGCCCATAAGGCGTCATCAAGCTTCAATGACCAGTCCTTTCTATTCGGGTTCACGACCTTCTCTAAAATCCTTTTCACTTCTCTATTAGATACCTCCACCTGACCACTTGTTTGAGGATGATAGGTCGTTGCAATTTTATGGGTCACCCCATATTTAGCAAGAAGGGCGTTAAAGTTCTTGTTACAAAAGTGCGACCCTTCATCGCTAATTATTTCTCGCGGAGTTCCGAATCTTGTGAAAATATTTTTTCGAAGGAACTTCAGCACAACCTTGGCATCATTGGTGGGCGTCACGGCTGCTTCAACCCATTTTGACACGTAATCAACAGCCACAAGGATATACAAATTGTTGAACGAAGAAGGGAACGGACCCATGAAGTCAATACCCCATACGTCAAAGATCTCAACCTCCGGGATTGTGGTTAGTGGCATCCCATGATGCCTGGAAATGTTCCCCACTCTTTGACATCGATCACATTTTAGCACGAACACATGGGCATCCTTAAACAGCGTTGGCCAATAAAAACCTGACTGAAGCACCTTCGCCGTTGTTCGATCTCCACCATAATGTCCTCCAAAAGCTGAAGCATGACATTGTTGCAAAATACTTCCCATTTCAGATTGAGGTACACATTTTCTGATCAGCTGGTCTGCACATTGCTTAAACAAAAATGGTTCGTCCCAAAAATAGTGTTTCACATCATGCAGGAACTTCCTTTTCTGTTGATAGCTCAGCTCGGGCGGTAGCACATGACTCACCACATAATTAACATAGTCAGCATACTATGGCACTTCATGTGTGATGGCGAAAAGTTTCTCATCGGGGAAAGATTCATTGATCATGACACCATCTCCCACCTCATGGTCTACATTTTCCAGCCTTGACAGGTGATCCGCCACTTGATTCTCGGTTCCCTTCTTATCTCGAATCTCAAGATCAAACTCCTGAAGCAATAAAACCCATCGAATCAAGCGTGGCTTTGCATCCTTCTTTGCTATCAAGTACTTTATGGCTGAATGATCCGTGTACACAATGACCTTGGTGCCAATGAGACAAACACGAAATTTGTCAAAGGCATAGACAATAGCAAGCAATTCCTTCTCCGTTGTTGTATAATTAAGTTGTGCTCCAGTTAGTGTCTTGCTAGCATAATATATCACATGAAAAACCTTGTCCTTGCGATGGCCCAAAACAGCACCAATTGCAAAGTCACTAGCGTAGCACATCAATTCAAACGGAAGATCCCAATTCGGGGCCATGATAATAGGAGCACTTACAAGCTTCTTCCTTAGTAACTTAAAAGCCTCTAAACATGCATGATCGAAGACAAATGGAGTGTCTTTCTCAATGAGGCTACACAGCGGTTTTGTAATTTTGGAAAAATCTTTAATAAACCGCCTATAAAATCCAGCATGTCCAAGGAAACTGCGAATGCCCTTGACGTTGGTTGGTGGAGGAAGTTTCTCAATGGTCTCAATCTTGGCCTTATCAACCTCCAGCCCCTGTGAAGACACTCTATGCCCCAAAATAATGCCTTCTTGCACCATGAAGTGGCATTTCTCCCAATTTAGCACCAGATTTGTTTCAACACATCGTTTCAGTACTTTCACAAGGTTTTCAAGGCATAAGTCGAATGAATCTCCAAAAATTGAAAAATCATCCATGAAAACCTTCAATCCTTGCTCAACTATATCAGAGAATATTGTCATCATACATCTTTGGAAAGTAGCGGGTGCGTTGCATAGCCCAAACGACATTCTTCTGAAAGCAAATGTCCCATATGGACAAGTGAATGTCGTTTTCTCTTGATCTTCGGGGGCAATAGCAATTTGGTTGTAGCCCGAATATCCATCCAAGAGACAATAGAATTCATGTCCCGCCAACCTGTCTAGCATTTGATCAATGAATGGAAGCGGGAAATGATCCTTGCATGTAGCCTTGTTCAGCCTCCTGTAGTCCATGCAAACTCTCCATCCGGTGACAGTTCTAGTTGGGATCAACTCGCTGTTTTCATTAGAAACCACTGTCATGCCTCCCTTCTTTGGAACACATTGAACTGGACTGACCCATGGCCTATCTGAGATGGGATAAATGATGTCGGCATCGAGCAATTTGATAATTTCCTTCTTGACCACCTCCTTCATGACGGGGTTCAATCTACGCTGATGCTCAACCACAGGTTTGGCCTCATCCTCCAATATAATCTTGTGCATGCAAAATGTAGGGCTAATTCCTTTGATGTCGGCAATGGACCAACCTAGAGCTGTTTCGTACTCCCGTAGCACTCTTAGCAATTTATTTTCCTGCACATCATCAAGTGAAGCAGACACAATAACAGGCAAAGTACTAGCATTACCCAAATACGCATACCTCAAGTTGATAGGCAATGGTTTGAGCTCCAAGGTGGGTGGCTCCTCCCATGAGGATTTTGCAATGGCACTAGAACTGCCCGATCTATCTAACAGTTCAAACTGTTGCTTATACTTGATAAAATGTGGGGGAAAGTTCAGCACATTCACCATCTCATTAAGAAAAAGAGGTTCACTCTCAAGTGATTCTCCCAGTAATTCTTCAAAAGGGTCAACTACACAATTTAATGTGAACACCTCATCCACCGCTTCGTCAATCAAGTCCATCCTGAAGCATTCATCCTGCACATTAGGAAACTTCATTGCTTTAAAAACATTAAACGTTACCTCTTGGTCTTGGACACGCATGGTTAGCTCTCCTTTTTGCACATCAATCAAAGTTCTGCCCGTGGCTAAGAATGGTCGCCCAAGGATAATAGGTATCTCCCTATCTTCTTCAAAATCAAGGACAATAAAATCTGCTGGAAAAATAAACTTGTCCACCTTGACAAGCACATCTTCCACTATGCCTCTTGGGTATGTCAGAGACCTATCCGCAAGTTGCAATGTAACATTTGTAGGTTTTGCCTCACTTAATCCCAGCTGTTGATAAATTGAGAGTGGCATTAGATTGATGCTTGCCCCCAAATCACATAGGGCCTTCCCAAAGAATTGGTTACCAATTGTACAAGGAATTGTGAAACTCCCCGGATCTTTCAACTTGGGCGGTAACTTTCTTTGTAAAACAGCACTGCATTCTTCGGTTAGTGCCACCGTCTCAAACTCCTCAAGCCTTCTCTTTCTTGACAAGATTTCTTTCATGAACTTCACATAACTAGGCATTTGTTCCAATGCCTTAGCGAATGGTATATTTATATGCAATTTCTTGAAGACTTCCAAGAACTTAGAGAATTGCTTATCCAATTTTAATTTCTGCTGACGTTGAGGGAACGGGCATGGTGGATACATAGGGCCTTGCTTGCTCCCCTCTGATTTTGACACGGGCTCCGTTTCCTTCTTTTCTACTTCTTTTCTCTTTTCTTCCCCTTTCTCCACATTCATATGCTCAATCACTGTTTCTGGCGGAACATCATTCATAATTTCCGGTAGTTCCTTCCCACTTCTCAAAGTCACAGCCTTGCAATGCTCCTTGCCTTCTCTTTTCGGGTTGACTTCAGTGTCACTAGGTAAGGCACCTGGAGGACGGATATTCATAGCACTAGCTATTTGTCCTAGCTGAAGCTCTAGATTCCGTATCGAAGCGATGTTTTGTGCAATTATTTGAGCCAATAAATCATCCCAACTAGGCTTTTTCTCTTGTTGAGGCAAGAGAGGGTTTAAGGCTTGTTGGTGTGATTGGGGTTGATGATGTGGTTGAGTTTGGTTTTGAAATCTTGGAGGATATTGATGCCTAGGAGCTGAATATTGGTTTTGGGTGTTGCTGTTGTTGCTCCATGAGAAATTTGGGTGATTTCTCCATCTAGGATTGTAATGATTGGAGTGAGGGTTGTTTTGCTGCCTATTGTAATTACCAACGAACTGTACGGATTCTGCATTGATTGCACATTGCTTGGTTGGATGATTCCCAACACACAACTCACAGGTTTCAGAAATGCTCTGCACAGATTGAGTTCCTAAAATTTTCACTTCCTTTGTAAGCACGGCTAGCTGTGCGGCTATTATAGTGAAAGGACCAACCTCGAATTTCCCTGCTGCCTTTTGTGGCATTTTCCTCTCCGAAGGCCATTGATAAATATTGGCAGCCATGGTTTCCAATAATTAATAGGCGTCCGCAAAACTCTTTTCCATTAAACTACCACCTGCAGCTGCATCGACACTTTATCGAGTGGCATTGGTCAACCCGTTATAGAAGATTTCAACTTGCAACCACTGAGGCAAACCATGGTGTGGACATCTCCTTATTAGATCTTTGAATCATTCCCAAGCTTCATACAAGGACTCAGGATCATATTGAACAAACGAAGTGATGTCATTCCTCAATCTTGCAGTTTTCGCGGGTGGGAAGAACTTTGCCAAAAAATTCTGGGCTAAGTCATCCCATTTGGTAATCGAGCCCGAGGGAAGCGAATGCAACCAACTCTTTGCCTTGTCACGAAGCGTGAAAGGAAATAATCGGAGTCTAATTGCATCATCAGTAACTTGAGTGTACTTGAATGTGTCACATATTTCTAGAAAACTCACCAAGTGAGCATTTGGGTCGTCATTGGGCAACCCACCAAACTGCAAACAGTTTTGGACCATTTGGATGGTGCCTGGCTTAATTTCGAAGTGGGTGGCCTCAATAGCTGGCCTGGAAATGCTTGAGTGCAAATCTGTGACAAGAGGCATGGCATACTCTCTCAAGGATTTAGGCTCCTCCTCAGCCATGGTATTTTGATTGGGTATACCCCGAACTTTGTCTCTTCGTAGTCTTCGAATATTTCTCTCGATCATGGGATCGTAAGGAATTAACTCAAGACCACGTGAGCGTGGCATACAAATCAAGAATACCTACAAAACAAAATGAAAAATTATATACAAGTCTAAAAAGAGACCAAGTCGATTGAAATTGATATTGGTATAATTATTAGGAAACAACTCCCCGACAATGGCGCCAAAAACTTGTTGGTTGATTTAACTATCGATAAACACACACGCGCAAGTATACGCGGTCCACAAGTAATATATGATAAGATATGAGTCGAACCCACGGGGAATTGTGACTAATAATAACCAAGTACCAATCGTATATCAATTTAATCTAATTTAAACGATGAACGTTTGAATGTTTGTTGATTGGTTGAGTTCACAAGTCAAGTAAAGAATAAAACGCAGTAAAATATCAAGATAAAAAGGTCTAAGATTACAATTTCCCCCAACACATCATTTGAATCTCCTAACTCTCTCTTTTCAATCAGTTATATCATAGGAATTGACAATCGAGAAATCAAAACTACATAAGAGCCTCTGTCGATGGTCAATCACGAATCTTCCTAAGCGGTGCATAGGTATATGTCTATCCTATACACTATCAAGAGACTAATTTCAGGAATGATTAATAAACACGTGTCATTAAATCTAATTAATCGTCCCCTCAATTACCAACTTTCACATCGGAAGTCATTAAGACTAGATTCTCAATTGGTTGCATGCGGTAATTAGGTATATATTTATCCCAACTACTATCAAGATACCTATTATTGCAGATAATTAATAAGACACACGTCACTTAATCCGATTAATAACCCACAACAATCTATACTCTCGCATGTTATCATAACTAGGTCTTAACCTATAATCCGTTCGTCAAGTTCATATAGGTTCCCAAGGTAATTACGGGCCAAGTAATTAATCTAGAAAGCAAAGGTTACAATAATCAATTCACAAATGAATAACTAAAATCAATAGAGAGAGAATTCAATTCAATTTAAGTGTTGGGTTCCATTGCAATCTTAGAATAGAAGGTTAGTTCATGATAGCTACAATAAACATCAATTTCAATTTATACATTGTCAAATTCAAATTACAAAGGAGTTGAAAATCTAGAAATGAAACCACTTTTGAGGTTGTTCAGTTGTTGTTCCTTGGGTTGCTGTTGGTTTCTAGCTCTCCTCCTTAGTTTTTCAATTCTTGTTCACTGAGTTCCTTGGCTTGTGGTTTGATTCAGCTTGATTTGCAGCCCTTAGCCCTGTTGTTGATGTATTTTGTAGCCTCCCTCTCTCTCGATGTCTAATATGAAGCTTAGAAGAGATTATATATAGCCTCCATCAGGAAAACCCTAGCCAAAGTCGGACAAAATGGAGCTCAGATCGCACTGAAACTGTGTCAGATCGCACTCAGGACGGCGTTAACGTGCCCGCACGGTGCCTGGCGCGCGCGCGCCCAAGCCCTGGTTGGCCCATACTGAGTGTCGCACGCCCGCACGCTGGCTGCCCGCACACCCGCGCCGCGCGCCCACACGCCAGCGCGCGTGCCCGCGCCCATGCCCTGGCCGCACGCTGGCGCCCCAACCTGTCGCACGCCCAGCGCGCCAATCTGCCGCACGCCCAGCGCGCCAATCTGCCGCACGCCCAGCGCGCTAATCTGCGCCCGCGCCCAGCGCCTGCCTACCTTCCGAATGTTGTCGAGCGATGCCGAGCGCTGCCAAGCCACCGAGCCCAGCGCGCGCGCTCGCCCAACGCGTCTGCCTGCCGAGGCTGCCGAGCGCCAACGCCCAACGCCTGCCGAGCGCCCAACGCCGAGGCTAACGAGCGCCCAACGCCCCGCATGCCCACACCGTGCCGGCGGCTTGGCCGACGCCGCACGCCGTGCACGCCTTCCAACGCCGTGCACGCCTTCCAACGCCGTGCACGCCTTCCAACGCCGTGCACGCCCAACTTCCAAATGTCATCAAATTAAACCCCGAGCATCGCCAAGCATAAATTTTCACTATATTATCATTCGGGCACGGATATCCAAGCACGGGCTTGCCTTCGTGGCATGGCCGACGCCGCACGCCATGCACGCTCCTCCGACGTCGTGCACGCCCAACTACCAAATGTTATCAAATTAAGCACCGAGCGTCGCCAAGCACTAATTTCCATCGTACTACCATTCGAGCACAAACGTTTAAGCACGGACATTGAGTCAATACGAACAACGATCCGAGCGGTCTTTATTTCCATTCCTACAAATATAATGAAAATGCATCAAAACAACATAAAACATGTAAAAATAACTAAAAACTAAATTATGTAGAAATATGATAAAAATAACTAAAATCCATATAAAAGTCCCAAAAACTAACAAACTATCAAGGTTAAAGGTACCCAAATTGTGTGTATAAAACACCCTCATCATACACGGGGGGTCGGGGCTGATGAAGTCGTCCTACGAGGACGAACCCCGGAAGAAGCACAATGATGCGTAGAGCTACTCGGCATGTTCGGATCCATAACTAAACAGAGATCAACGGCACAAAGTGAGGAACGCTCCTATTTAATCCTATATATTTCAAATGTCATCTGCATTAACCTAGAAGATGCTAAAATAGGGAATTCCTAGGTCATGAATATATATATATGTCATCAACATGCATGGTCTGCATGTGCATCAAGACGAGTCTACGTCACTTTTCCTACATATAAATACGGCATAAAATGTATACTTACGTCCAGTCATGCGATTTACGAAAAATAATTTTTCCAGAGTCTCCCCTATAATATGGACTATCCATATGCACAATGGCATGCATATGTGACCATTTATAGGCACCCAAGGCACAACCCAAGAGATGCGCATAATTCACGATACAATGTGATTAAAACATTAATACAAATCAAACAAAGGCATGAAATAGCAATAAAAATATCCCAAAAATTGGAAACTTACGTATAAGGTGAATTCCAACATTAAAACGGATAATTTTTTATTAAATTGTGTGATAAAAAACAATCTTAGATCATGAAAATGTTTGCATCTACCTGTCTAACATAATAAAATACATGCATGCATCGAATAAGAATATTTTTACCAAGTCATTTGAGCATATATTTTGTGTACATTGAGTTTTAACTTACTACCACCCATCATGTGACGAAACAAAATAAAAAACATGCAAATGTTATACGAATATGTTACCTGCGATGTAATGAACGAATGTACGGAGTCAAAACGAGTAGAATCGAATCCCACGAAGCAGAGTGAATGAGAATATATGCTAGAATATTGAAAAATCTAATAGGAAGAGCTAAAGGAAGCCAAAGAGAATGAGAAAAGAAAGGAGACCCGAGTAAAAGTAGTATGCACACAAGCCAATCATATTTGATATGATGTAGCATATACTTTGTAATCTTATTCGTTTATTAAAGGCATTTTACTTTATCTGTATGGTGCTGTTATATTAAATGTGATAAACCCATAGTTTTGAGCAATACTTTTAGAATCATGATGGTAATCATGCTAATGAGATCTAAATTCAATATAGCTCACAAACTAAATTCGTTCCTAATCGATGGATTACTAAAAAAGGGATTAGTTAATCTGGATAGATTAGTACATACGTTGCTTGCTCTTATGAAGAGGATGATTGATCTCATAATCATTTGTGTGGAGACACTAAAGCAAGTATGTAGGTGCTTATTAGAGAATAAGTTCACTGAACGTGGCTCGCTAAGGAATACCTAATGGAGTTTTACTTGCTTGTCAATAGGAATTCCTCTAGTGATAATAGTACAAGTGATCCTTGGACTTGAGATCATCATAGTATCTTGTGTGTGATGAGTTATACTTTGACATGTCCCTTAAGACCCTTAGGGTATATCAAATGGTATGATTGGGTATAATAAGTTATATATGGAGATAGGTGAATGATCAACAAAGAATCTACCACTTCTAGTAAAAGGAGAGAATGTCCTATGTGATTCGATAAATGACGACTCAGAAGTCTTTGGCCAAAGCAGAATGAAATTAGAAAGTAGTTTCTAATTTGCATTATCAGAGTTGTGCATTTGAGAATCGAAATACATATAATTAAATAAAATAAGACTTGACAGTAATTCCATGTCTTATATTTAATTGGCACATAGTATGGTAGAAGGATTGAATTATACGGTAACTATTCACTGAAAGGTTCTTTTGTGATTAATGATAAAATCTATATTATCTGGAAAGTCGTTGATCGCTAAGGGAGCTTACCCTTATTGTAGAATAAATATTATTTATTTAAATAAATTAAATAGTTTAATTTATTTATTTAAATAAGATTAGAATTGTTCTAATTGATTTATTCACAACCGGTTTAATATGGAGAACCTAAAGGGTCACACCGCAAAAGAAAAATATTTGTTTAAGAAGTAAATGGCATAATCGTAATAATAAATTAAGTGTATTTAATTTAATCTATGGAGATAGAATAAATTAAATAGCTTAATATTTATTAGTTAATATTTTGGAAATATTAAATATAAATTAATAAGAGGAGTCTTATTATTATTATTACAATTACTATTATTTAATTCCTAATAGGGATTGGGAATTAATTAATAGAAGTACTCTCTCATAAATTCCTAATTGGATTAGGAGTTTAATTAATTAAAGGAGTTTAATTAAAATAAAAACTCTAATCCTAAATAGTTTAGGAGGGTTCCCTATATCTATAAATAAGAGGAGTCTTATCATGATTTAGGGTTAGACAGTTACACACTCTTCCATAAGAATTGGAGAGAGAGAGTACTTACAATTTCTATAGAGATAGAAACTATGGTTTTGCCAACACCCATCTTCTTGAACAACTATTATTCCTTGGTGGATCACTCTATAGGCCAAACACTTGGGTGGCTAACGTTGATCAAACAAAGGAATTTAGTCGGTGGAATTTAAGGGGAACGCGAAAGAATTGGAGGTAAACTTGTACCCGAGGAAGCACGATTCTATGAGGGTATAATTTTTATCTCTATCTCATTCGTTTATATCGTTAATTGAGCACATAGATTGATCATGGTGATGGTTTGTATAAAATTTTAAAAATTCGATTTTATCGCGCTTCCGCTTTATTTATGTAATTTAATTGCATGTTCGCGTCATATACAAACCTAACAATGGTATCAAAGCCTAATCTTGTGCTAATTATCGATTTTGATGATTCCATGTGTGTATGATATGCGATTAGATCGAAATTTTTGGGCAGAATATGTTTTTTTGAATCTGCTACGCGGCGCAGCTGCACCGTTTCCAGTTCATTCTGGAGTGCAGCTGCGCCCAAACTCAGAAAGTCATTTCTGGGGTTCAGCGCAGCTGCGCCGTTTCCCAGTTCATTCTGGGCGCAGCTGCGCCGGACAGCAGAATCCGAAAAATAATTTTTCCTTCAATTAAAATAAATGATTTATTTAATTGATATAAGTTTAAAATAAAGATGTTTGTTTTATCTGGAATAGGATTTCAGATTGCTAAAATTAAAGGAGTTTAATTTGGATTTGGTTTTTGATTAAAATAAAAGAGTTTATTTTGTTTCAAAACTAAATATTAGCAAAACTTTTGCCCATTAATTGATATCAATGCATATATGGAATGGTTTTATTATTCATGAGATGAATGTTATTTATTAATACATATAGAGATATGTATGATAATAAATAGGGATTGATTATGGACTACTGACCAATGTGTGATTGGATTTATTTTAGTGGATGCTTGAATGAATGGGTTTTTATAAATGGGGTCTGCGTACCTCGTCTTCTGTAGTTTTTCTTGATGTAAATTCTATCTTTCTCCTACATACTTCCCCTTGACTGCTGATCAAGGTTTCTATTTATTGTAAATAGTTTATGTAATAGGTTTAGTTAGAATTATTTGAAGAATTGGAGACAAAGGAGCAAGGAGCGTTTGAATACCCGTTTGTAATAGAGCTCGGGTTTAAATGTAATAGTTATATTTAAATTTTGTTCTTGCACCCTATGTTTGACCTTTTGGTTCATTTGGTGGCTCTAGTGAACCAAACTAGAATAAAAGTCCATAATCAATTCGGGTAGAATATAGTATTCTATATGTGCATGCTTACTATATATATATATATATGTTGTATAATATATATATATATGTGTGTGTGTGTGTATGTGCATGCGCGCTAAACAAGATGAGACTAATAATAACAAACCCCTCAAAGAAATTATATTAAGTCCTAAGCGTTCAAAGATATTTGGAATATCGAACGTCGCCTTCTAGCATGGTAAAGCAATAGAATATTAAATATTTAATATGAGTTTGTTGTGTCACCGCAAGGCAAGTATTAAATATTTAAGATGTTGCATTATCACATTTGATGCTTATTAAGGAATTGAACATTACTATTTTGTTGTATCACCACAAGGACGGTATTTTTCTCTTCACATATATGGAAGTGCTAGGTTGGACTTAACTTGGATAATTTTGATTCGGATGTGTCACCACTTGATCAAAATAATCTAAGAGGCAAAATAAAAGGAGTTACATAGTGATGTAATTGACAATAGTTGTCTACCTATTTATTTATATATCGTTTGTTGTGTCACCACAAGGCTATATACATTTGAAATGGGATCCTTATTCTCACTAGCAAATCTTTAATTAGAATTGTCGAACCATATATATTGAGGGTAATATAGTTTGATGAAAATAGTGAGGTACCAATTTAAAATAAAGACCTAATTTATTTTGGTAATTAATTAAGAAATGAATGTATGCTAAAATGTTGTTAAATTACAAATTCATTTACAGAATTTTACAATGTCTAATTTACTATCACTACGGAGCATATTAGATGCTAATTAACTGGACCAAATAACACGGACTAGTTAAGGAATTTCAGAATAGTTCTCAAGGCTGAAAAGCTATCTTATGTCCTTAATACGCCTATCCCTGCAATTGTTGCAGACAATGCCTCTGAGGAAGAGATTGCTACTTTTATAAAGTGGCAAGATGATGCACAGTTGACTCAATGCATCATGCTCGCATCCATAAGTAACGAGCTTCAGCGTCAGCATGAAACTATGGATGCTCCTACTGTACTCCGGCACCTTCAAGGAGTTGAATGATGAGGAAAGTAGGACTGCTAGATATTAGATATCTAAGGAGCTCATCCAATCTAGAATGACCGATGGCACTACAGTACAGACTCATGTCCTTAAAATGATCAATTTGATTGAACAATTAGGACAACAAGGTTTTGTCATGGATGGAGAGTTGATCCAAGATTTGATCTTGCAATCACTTCCGGACTCTTTCTCACAATTTGTTGTGAATTTCCACGTGAACAAGCTATATGTTAGCCTGTCTGAGTTGCTTAAACACGTTGAAAAACTGTAAAGAGTCACTTTCCAACCAAGAAAGACCAAGTCTTATTGGTAGATGATTCTTCCAAGAAGCAGAAGAGGGCCAAAGGATCTTCTTAGAAGAAGAACAATTCAGAGAAGGTATAAGGAAAGGCAATAACTAAGGACACTAAGAACAAAACTGATGCAGATAGCAAAGGAGTTTGCTTCCACTGCAATAAGCCTGGACACTGGAAAGGAAACTGTAAGCAGGATCTTGTAGAGGCTAACAAGAAGAAACTTAGTGAAGCTTTGGTTACAGATATAGGTTTATTCATGATTGAAATAAATTTTTCTGTAAGTCAAGGTTCTACTTAGGTATTGGATACCGGCTATAGTTCTCACATATGCAATCCAATACAGAGACTAAGCAGAAGTAGAAGGCTAAACAAAGAGTAAGTAATCTTACGTGTGAAGAATGCAGCAATGGTTGCTACATTAGCCGTAGTAACTTATATTTTAGCGTTGCCTACGGGCAAGTCTATTAAGTTAATAAGTCGTTATTATGTTTTCAGTTCTCTTTAGAAACATTATTATTTCCGTTGTTGGACAAAGAAGGTTCTGGTATTATATTTAAGAACAATTGTTATTCTATTTATAATGATAATGTTTTGTTTGAAACTGGAAGATCACTTGATGGACTTTGTAAACTTGACTTACATGAAAAATAATTTTGTAAATTGAACAAACTAGTAAAAGAAAAGGAGATGATCATTCAAATAGTTGAATATGTGTATTTGATGAAATACAAGTTTGAATCATTTGAAAGGTTCAAAGAATTCAGAAGTGAAACAAATTGACAAAGTATTAAGATTCTTTGATCAGATCGGGGAAGGAATACTTGTGCAATAAGTTTCTAGATCATCTCAAAATGGTATTTTCTCATAATGGACACGTCCTAATACGCAATAATTGATTGGTGTATCTTAAAAGGGAGAAATTGTACCTTGTTGGACATGGTGCAGTCCATAATAATTTTTACCGACATTCTAGTATCCATCTGGGGTTATGCCCTGGAAACGGCTGCATATCTACAAAAATAAGGTAACCTCAAAAATCCGAGCCCAAGACTCCATAAAGGTTATGGATAAGAAGGATTCCTACTCTTAAGTATGTTAAGATAAGGGATTGTCCAGCTTATGTGAAAATGTTTCAAAGAAAAGTTTGGGACAAAATTTGACAAGTGCAGACTTATGGGATATCCTAAAGAAAGTTTAGGGTATTATTATTATAATCCTACACGCTGCCTTCTTAGATAAATGTGTTTATCATTGAAGGAGCTAGTGGGAGAGTAATAGATCTTGAAGGAGTTCAAGAACCACAAAGCACTTTAAGTCGAACCGAGGAACTTGTAGATAGACCTATTGTACTACAACCGAATCGTAAATTTGGAAGAGTACCGAAGATACCTGGGAGGTATGGATTCATCATAGAGGATGATGATGAGGTACGCATCATAGAGGATGATGATCTAGTTTTATAGGATGAGGCTATGAGTAGTAGACACTTAGAGAAATGGCAGATGACCATGAAATCCGAAATAGACTCCATATATGAGAACCAAGTATAGACTCTGGTTACTCTACAAAAGGGCATAGTGCCTAGAGGGTGAATATGGGTCTTTAAGAGAAAGACTGGGGCAAATGGTAAGGTGGAGACCTATAAGACCAGACCTGTTTAAAAGGTTTTTCAAGTCAAGGAGTTGACTGTGATAAAACCTTATTACCGGGTAATGCTCAAGTCCATTTGGATTTTGCTTGTGATTGCAGCTTATTACGAAATCTGACAAAATGGATGTGGAGACACCCTTCCTCAATGAAGACTTGAGGAGAATGCATGTATGATACAGCCAGAGGAATTTGTTTCAAAGGTTGAAGCAAATCGTGTTTTAAGCTACAATGATCCATTGATGGATTGAAGCAAGCTTCTCAAAGATGGAACATTCGTTTTGATGAGACAATCAAAAGAGTTTGATTTTATCAAAAATAAGAATGAACCTAGTGTGTACAAAGGGTCAGTGGGAGCACTGTGACATTCCTAGTATTATATATTGATATACTACTGATAAGGAATAACACACCAATGCTACAATCAGTAAAGATAAAATTGTCTAAACATTCCTCTATGAATGACTTGGGAGGAGCATCCTATAAATTGGGGATATAAATCTATATAGATAGATTTAAAAGGATGTTCGGCTTGACTCAAGGAACGTATATTCATTTGATGCTAAAGGCATTTAGCATGGCAAACTCCAAGAGAGGTCTCATGATGATGAGCCATGGAGTGTATCTCTCTAAAATTGTCTCCAATTAAAAGAGAGATCGTATGAGTTACTATCATGTATGCAATGAATATACAAGGCTTGATGTTGATCAGTCATATTCTGGAGATGATCACTGTAAGACAGTGATAAACATCTTTAGGTACTTAACCGGTACTGAAGATGTGATCATGATTCATGGTAGGTCTGAATTAAAACTAGAGAGCTAAACAGACTCAAGTTTTTCAGACTGACCAAGACGATAACAAATCCACTTTAAGGTAAATCGTTACCTTGAAAGGTGGTGCAGTGAATTGGAAAGGTTCCAAATAGCAAAGAGTTGCTGGTTTAGTGACAAAGACAAAGTATATAGCTGTAAATGAAGCTGCAAGTTGATTGTTTGGATGAAAACTTCATTACAGAACTAGGAATAGTTCCTAAGTCTTATCTTGGATTCAAACAAATGTTACGACACTTTCATTTGATTAGTGGAATCATTGAAAGAGGAAAAGTCACTATAGAGATAGTGGACTCTCGAGAACAACATTACATATCCATCTACAGAAGCTTTATCTAACAGCAGGGTGATCGGCACTTGGAGAAGAAGGGTATTAGATACCATGGCGATTGGCTTTAGTACAAGTGGGAGATTGAAAGTAGTATGCACACAAGCCAATCATATTTGATATGATGTAGCATATACTTTGTAATCTTATTCGTTTATTAAAGGCATTTTACTTTATCTACATGGTGTTGTTATATTAAATGTGATAAACCCATAGTTTTGAGCAATACTTTTAGAATCGTGATGGTGATCATGCTAATGAGATCTAAATTCAAGATAGCTCATAAACTAAAATCGTTCCTAATCGATGGATTACTAAAAAAGGGATTAATGAATCCGGATAGATTAGTACATACGTTGCTTGCTCTTATGAAGAGGATGATTGATCTCATAATCATTTGTGTGGAGACACTAAAACAAGAATGTAGGTGCTTATTAGAGAATAAGTTCATGTAGACACCCAAATTTTGCGTTTCCTTCTACTAACCTTGACAGGAGGGCGAAATCGTCAATTGAACCAGCTTGCAGGAGCAAAAGAGCGGGCACAAGGGCGAGCGCCCGGCACCGCCGCAATGATTTGGGCAGCCCAAGTCGACGTGACAGCATGACCGTCCAAGGCAGGCATTTCCGAATGAGGTGGCACGTCTCCCGGAAGTTCCCGGACTGCGGAATACGAGCCTGTCAGCGAAAACCGACGTTGCGGTACGAAAATCGAGGCGTGGCACGAAAATCGAGAAAGTCAAGCCCGCCAGCCGCGGATAGATCTGCGGCCAAGTGGGTGCGCCAGCACGAAAACCGGGAAATCAGCACTACCAGCTGAGTGCGATGGGAGGCGTGCCAGCTGGCCAGCCGCAGATCCATCTGCGGCCAGCCGCAGATAGATCTGCGGCTGGCTCTGGCCAGCCTATTTAAGCCAGCTTCAGGCAGCATACAGGGAGTTCAGCAATTGTGAGGAAGAAGGAGAATACAGCAGCAGCCAACTCGGAAATTGAGGAAGAAATAGCTAGATTTTGCAATCAAATAGGAAGAAAAGAGAGAAAAAAGAGAGGAATAATTTTCTTTTGATTTGATTGTATCAAATAGATTTTTTTCCTTCTATTCAAATACATCAAGTTCACATCCATTTGGATATCAATTGCAAGGTGAAATCTCTTTTGTGATATCAATTTCTATCATATCATTTGATCAAATTAGATGCAATTTTTCATGTAATTTATTGATTGAACAATGAATTAGGGATTATGAGTGAAGTTTCCATCGGAATAAAACTCTTCCTAACAACCCGATGATATTCGTTCATTAATTTCTTTGTTGGTTTTAAGGTGTTATATTCGGTATCAATTCCTTTAAATCGTTATTTTAGGATGTCTTGGTATTGTTAGATTATCCGGGTTGGTTTATTTTCTTGTAATATCCAATTGTTTGTGTGTGGATACTTGGTTGTGAGCCTAGGAAAGCGACCCCGTGGTCCAAATCCGATGATGGACATGTCTTGATGTATGTAGCGGGGAGGATGTAGCCTCTTTGTAAATATGTAATCGTTGGGCCTTAAAACGACGCTAAGGCGAAAATCGTGTTTAAGGCCCCGAAATAGTGAAATTGGTGATTGTTGGCGTTCGGGGATATTTTGATGGTTTACATGCCCATGAATAGCCCCGACGCGTGTTTATGCTTGATTCGATTTATGACACGAAATTGATTTCAAAGCTAAATGATAAGATTTTCATAAAATCAATCAAAGTAGGATATTAGAATCACGAGGTTAAAATTTGAGAAATGTTAATGAATGTCGATTCCTATCTAACGAGAAAGCTAAAGAAAGATCGTTTTCCAAAACATCACACAAAATGATTTTATAAATAAAATGACGTTTTATTAAACCATTGTATATAGGGTTAAAGAGATTCTAGAAATTGCCCATCATTTTATGAAAGCAACGTATAGATCTCGATTCCTATTTAGACGAAGGTTTAAAGCTCTTATTTTGCCAAAACAACATTTAATGAAAATCTCATAGTTTTGGACAATTAAAATCAAACCTTTCTCATAAAGAATAAAGTTTTCTCGTGTATACCGAAAAGACATTCCGAAACGTTCTCAAATTAAAAGCACGATTTTCCCTCAAATCCAAATGACTCTTTCATACAAACTCACCACATCATTCACATAGACACACACACCCACACACAAGCGCGCGCACACACACATTCGTGAATTAAAGGATAGGAAAGCATTAAGATTGCGGTAACCGTGTTTCACGGAAGTCGAGGGATGCCTAACACCTTCCCCTCACTTAAACAAACCCCCGAACTCTATGAATCTCAATTCGCAGACCAATTAATTCGGAGTCACACATGAGCCAGCGATTTATAAAAAAACGAAAACTCGGATGAGTTGGTACATCCATTTCAAATATACCAACTGGCGACTCTGGTTAATTGGCTCATCATAAAACGCGATCTTTCAAAACCCCGTCGACATCAATGCCGACCTTTTCCAAACGTCATCTAAATCAAAAGGCTAAAATTGGAAAAGACGAAGAGAAAGAGAAAACCCGGCGTCGACAGCTGGCGACTCTGCTGGGGAAATTAGAGGGCTTAAGCCGCGTCAAGTCTTGATGCTATCCTATCCTTTAAAATTTATAAATGTGTATGTGTATGCGACATTTTGACTTCTTTTTATTGTTGTGTGAATGTGTGTTGTTGTCCAATGAATGAATGATTGAATGGATTTGTTTTACTTTAAAGTAATCATTTGCATACGGTGAGGACGATGAATGTGAATGTATGTTGAGAGAGTACCTCCTCCTGAGGCGAACCCGTCGGTTGCTTATTACTGGACTCGATGGGGCTGCTCCCCGGAGATGGCTCAGGAAACGCACCACTCAAATCCGCTCCAATCGAAAGGGTTCAAACGAGTAGATTGCGAAGATTTGGGAACCTTCATGCCGAAAAGCCCGTGAGAGTAACCCTAGGATAGGTCAGCCCCAGATTAACCCGACGCAGGATGAGTCTCTTCATGCCCTTTTACGTTTCTGCGTATAAATGCCATAATTCCATTGCAACATATTCATATATGCTTCCCCTTTATGTCAAAAGAAAATACTAACCTCTGTGTTTTGCAGGGAACGACACGGGAAGCATAATAAATCATATCTAGCATGTATTATTTCGATAAAGAACCGCTAACGAGTTGTTTTGCAGAAAAAGATAAAAAAAAAAAACCCAAAAACACACAAATGGTTACGGTTTTAGCATGCATCCATTCTTTCATTTCCCCAAGACTAAACTTCGAACCGTTGTTTCGCAGGATTGCTCCTCAAACCCGTTCGCAGTCTAAGAAAGCCCAAAATTCTACATCTGAAATGGCTGATATTCCTAATCATAGTTCCATATCTCGGGAAGAGTTTGATGATTTCAAAAAACAGATGATGGAAATGGCCACAATGTTAAAGGAACAGTTCTTAATCAGACAGGATCCGGTAAAACCAGGGATCGCATAATATTCCACCACCAGGGGATGATCAGATTCCTCCTAAAAATGGTACAAACTTGCTTCAAGAGGACCAACCCCGACTCAAGGACGAGCCAGTCATCCCAAAGGCCGTTCCCATACCTAGCAGGACAGTGATTACTATCCCAGAGGAAGGGGACCATGACGACCTTCGGAGAAAAATGAAATACATGGAGGAAACCATCCAATCTCTAAAGGGCATAGGCTCCCTGGGCAGGGTTAATTACTCAGATCTATGTGTTTTCCCTGGAGCCAGATATCCAGAAAAGTTCAAAGTTCCCGAGTTTGAAAAATACAATGGAAAGGGAGACCCCTATACACACTTGAAAATATACATTGGAGAACTCGGGTCTTATGCCGAAGACGAGGGGTTAAGAATGCAACTATTCCAGAAAAGCTTAACAGGGGAGGCAAGAATCTGGTATGCCCGCCTCGACAACGCCCGAATCCACAACTGGGAGGAATTGGCCCATACCTTCTTAACCCAATACAGCTTTCAGGCCCAGATGGCCCCTGACAGGTACCAAATGACAAAGGTTAAAAAACAGCCTAGGGAATCCTTCAGGGAATATGCACAACGGTGGAGGGGCATGGCCGCACAGGTGACCCCCCCAATGAACGAATCAGAGATGGTGATGACCTTTGTAGACATCCAGGAGGCACCGTATTATGAGAGGGTCATCTCGGGGATTGGAAGACCTTTTGCTGAAATGATTAAACATGGAGAGATGGTAGACATGGGGTTGAAGTCGGGTAAAATCCGGGATCTTACTGCTTTAGAAACTGCTGCCGAGCAAATACAGAATGGAAACTATGGCAGCACTTCCCGGAGGGTCCAAAAGAAGAAGGAAGAGGATGTTTCCCTTATCTTACAGGGGTCATCCAGAAAAACAGAAAGTCATCTTCCGGTTCAGGTACAGAGGGGAGGGCCATCCCGTCAGCCAAACTTCACAGATCAAAGGACAGAGGGGCGAAGAAGATATGAGGCCTCGCAAAACCGAGTATTCACCCCGCTCGGGGAGCCGCTTGAACGGATATTAGCGGTATTAGTAGCCCAAAAGAAGATAATCAATTTGGCTCCCCCAAGTGACCCGAAGGGAAGGAGATTTGATCCAAGCAAGCGGTGCGCCTATCACTCGGGTTCCCCGGGTCATGATACACAAGATTGTTGGACATTGAAACATATAATTCAGAACATGATCGACAACGGGGAAATTGTGGTGGAGCAACCGGACTCCCCGAATGTTAAGGCAAATCCCCTGCCAAGACATGATGGGGGGGGAGTCAATGTGACGGAGGCAAGTGAGGCTGGGGGGCCGCCAAGGTTGAACTATGTGCAGAAAATTGAGGAGATGATCAACGTGATACATGATCATGGGGATGCACGGGTAGCGCCCATCAGGTTGATAGGGGTAAGTACAAATAACATAGAGGGGCCTGTCAAGCTGACAGCCCCGAGGCCCATCATCCTTGCAGCAAGGCCGCAACTCCCTATCAGTAGTCTGAAGACTGTACCCTGGAATTACGGGGGAATACCCGAGGAAGCGGCCAGTTGTGCTTCCGTGACGACCAAAGGGAACCCCTTATATCTTCCCGGGCGAGTCCTTGAGAGCCAAAAGAGAAAAAATGAAGAGGTTTCCGAGGAAAGGGCCATAGAGTTTTTGAAAAGGATGGATCACCCGGAAATGAGGGGGATCCAGATTTTAAATGAGGAATCAACCCTAACATCAGTCATGGACTTGGTGTTGTCATCCAGTGAGCATTGCAAAACCCTGATGAAGGTTCTGGAGGAGGCATTTGTGCCCAAAGAAATTAGTGAGAAGGGTTTCGGCCAGCTGGTAGGCCACTTATTGGAAGGCGATGCAATATCATTTACAGATAAGGACATTCCCAAGGAAGGAAGGGGGCACCGAAAACCGCTACACATTGCGGTAATCTCCTCAGGATATGTCATGAATGGGGTGTTGATCGATGGGGGATCGGCATTGAACATATGTCCCCTCAGTACGCTAAAGAAAATGAACATCAGTTCCAAACGCCTCCGAGCCAGTCACGTGGTGGTTCGGGCTTTTGACGGCTCCCGGAGGGATACCATTGGGGAAATAGAATTGCCAGTGGAGATAGGGCCCTGTACTTTTGATATATCCTTCCAAGTCCTAGATATTACGGCGAGCTACAATCTGCTGTTAGGGAGGCCGTGGATACACATGGCCGGGGCAGTTCCTTCCACGCTCCACCAACAAATCAAGTTGATCATCGATGGGAATCTGGTAACAATCTCGGCCGAATGTGACGACCCTTCTCCTCCCAGGAGTGGCCTACCAGTAATCAATTTGGATGAATCAGCGGCACCTGCCAGCTTTCAAGCACTAGAGATTAGCACTCCCCATTATAGATGCCTGGGAGCTCCAGCTGTGAAACCAAGGGTCTCTCCGGAACTCACCTTTGTGGCAAGGGAAATGATTAAAATGAACTTTCAACCTGGACAGGGACTAGGGAAAAGCAGTCAGGGAATCACCGAGCCCATCCACCTACCACAGCAGATAGGTAAAGCAGGATTGGGATACCATGTGGGCGCAGTAGTACGGGGACACCGTCAGGGCGCGACTCCGATTCGACTAGTTGGCAGTCCAGTGACCAAAGTCGACAATAAGCAGGGGATCAGCGGACCTGTGATTGGGGCAGGGAATGAAGAGTTAACCCCCACACGTAATGAGTCGGCCCGGAGGGAAAGTTTCCTGCGGGAGGTCGCAAAAGAGTTTGAAACCAAATGCTATATCCCCGGACAATCAACAAGCAGTAAGGAGGGGACGAATGTTATCACACCACCAGGAGCCCAACAAGTTGTGCCTGTCATCGATTGGGCAGGGCTGATTATTCCTGGAAGGGATATGGAGAAGGACTCAGGCGACGTATCCGTGATTATCGGGGAGGTGTCCGATGTGAGGCCCTCCTTTATCCAGCGCATTTCATCTGACCTGACCATCGATAATTGGACCCAAAAACCTGTGATATCCAAACAAGGGTAAAGCTCGACGTCAGGGTGGTTAACCCTAGAGGATGGGGGAATGAAGAAGTTTTATTTTGTTGTTGTTTTATTTCTGCATAATTGTGTCGTTTCTTCGTGTTATTTGAAATTACGATCGTCGTAAATGATTTATATATGACAAGTACTTTGTTTTATGTCAGGTGTAGCAATTTGAGTATTCCTTGCCTAACAAATGGTCTTTCAAATTTGAATGATGATTATGATTTTGACATTGAGCTGGATTTCGATTTAATGGGCATTGAGCAAGACGAGACAGATTACGACGACGCACCTGATGAGATCAAAGGATGGGTCGAAGATAAACCCAAACCCAATTTGGACCAAACCATCACTATAGATATCGGAACCCCTGACAATCCAAAAGAACTCAAGATAGGGACAGACCTTACCCCCAGCCAAAAAACAGAAATAATTGAGTTACTAAGCCAATATGAGGATGTCTTTGCCTGGTCGCACGAGGATATGATCGGATTGTCCACCGACATTGTGGTGCACCGGTTACCTATCAAGGAGGGTTTCAGGCCTGTCAAGCAGAAACTAAGAAAGTTGAAACCTGAGTGGAGCTTAAAAGTGAAGGAAGAGATCATCAAACAGTTCAGGGCGGGAATCATTATGGTGTCCACTTACCCGGAATGGCTATCCAATGTGGTCCCAGTGGCTAAACCTGGAGGAAAGGTGAGGGTGTGTGTAGACTACAGAGATCTAAACAAGGCCAGTCTCAAGGATAACTTCCCGGTGCCTTTCATACACATCCTGGTAGATAACACGGCCCAGTACGAAATGTATTCCTTTGTGGATTGCTTTGCGGGATATCATCAGATAATGGTGGCGGAAGAAGACCGGGAAAAAACCGCATTCATCACCCCCTGGGGCACTTTCTGCTATAGACGACTGGCTTTCGGTCTCACAAATGCAGGGGCTACTTATCAGAGAGCCATGATGGCCTTGTTCCACGATATGATGCACAAGGAGATAGAGGTCTACGTGGATGACATTATTGTGAAATCAAAGGTAGAATCCGATCATATAACTCATCTCAAAAAGCTATTCGATCGGCTCAGAAAGTATAATCTGAAACTCAATCCAGCCAAATGTGCTTTCGGAGTACAATCGGGCAAGCTCTTGGGTTTCCTGGTTAGTGATCGGGGCATTGAGTTGGACCCAGCAAAGATTAAGGCCATTGTGGATATGCCGGCACCCCACACAGAGAAGGAGATAAGAGGATTCCTGGGGAGAATAAACTTCATCAGCCGTTTTATATCCCACTTGACGACTACATGTGAGCCGATTTTTAAACTATTAAGAAAAGGGGCGTCCCAAGAATGGAATGAGCAATGTCAGAGGGCGTTTCAGACCATCAAAAAGCAATTAACGGAGGCACCAGTGCTGGTACCCCCGAAGGATGGGATCCCTCTGTTTATGTATATATCGGTAAATGCCATCGCGATGGGATGTATGTTGGGACAGAAAAATGAGGCGGGAAAAGAGCAGGCCATCTATTACCTCAGCAAAAGATTTAGCCAATGTGAGCAGAATTACACTCCCATTGAGAAGACCTGTTGTGCTCTGGCCTGGGCTGCAGGGAGATTACAGCACTACCTCCATGGGCATACAACGTACCTGATATCAAGAATGGACCCCCTGAAATATATTTTCGAAAGGCCCATGCTGAATTGTCGACTATCAAGATGGCAGTTGATTTTACAACAGTTTGACATGGTGTACGTGACCCAAAAAGGCCATGAAAGGGCAGGGAATTGCAGATCAGTTGGCAGAAGCCCCGGCAGGAGGGATGGAGCCGTTAGAAACTCCTCTCCCGGGCGAGGATATATTTTGGGTATCGCGCGAAAAATGTGATGACGAGGGACAATTCTGGAAGTTGTATTTTGATGGTGCCATGAATGCCGGGGGGGCAGGAGCCGGAGCGGTCCTAGTCTCTATCACCGGAGAACAATACCCCGTGGCCACTAAACTTCGTTTCAGCAATTCGAACAACACCGCTGAATACGAGGGGTGTATCTTGGGACTCCGATTGGCCCGTGACATGGGAGTAAAAAGACTAGCGGTGTTTGGGGATTCAGAATTGGTAATCAGACAAGCAATCGGGGTATACAACACTAAGGAGCTTCGGTTACTTCCATACCATCGTTGTGTCACCCAGCTTGTGCAAGAGTTCGAAGATATCGCCTTCCGCCATATTCCTCGGGGACGAAATGATTTTGCCGATGCATTGGCGACTTTGGCTTCCTTAATCCACGTGATCAAGAGTAGGGACAGTCCACAGATTGAGATCACCGTACAGAATGCCCCGGCATATGAGGAAAATGTGGCAGTGTTATCAAACGAGGTGGTGTTGACGAGGCAGCCCTGGTATCACGACATAAGGGAATATCTGAGAGACAGATCCCTTCCCGATCAGGCAAAACGGACTGAAAGGATGAGAATTCAAAGGATGGCGATGAAGTTTTACCTGAGTGGCGATTCGCTTTACAAAAGGGATGCCGGGTTGGGACTGTTGCAATGCGTAGACGAAACGCAATCCCAAAGGATTATGAATGAAATCCATGGCGGGGTGTGTGGGCCACACATGAGTGGACCGATGTTGGCCAAAAAGATCTTGAGGACAGGGCATTATTGGTTAACACTGAGGGCCGATTGCGATGATCATGTCAAGCGATGTTATCAATGTCAGGCGCACGGTAATGTGATCCATACACCTCCCAATGAACTACACTGTATGACCTCCCCCTGGCCATTTTCAATGTGGGGAATGGATGTAATCGGACCAATAGAGCCCAAAGCAAGCAACGGGCACCGATTCATCTTCGTCATGATCGATTATTTCACCAAATGGGTAGAAGCAGCCTCTTTCCCCAAAGTCACTCAGGAGGTCATCGTCAACTTCATCAGGAATAATGTCATTTGCCGATATGGGCAACCTGAGGTTGTGGTCTCCGACAATGCCAAGAATTTAAACAACGCCCTCATGAAGGAATTGTGTGACCAGTTCAAGATCAAGCATCTCAATTCCGTCATTTACCGTCCTAAGATGAATGGGGCAGTGGAGGCTGCAAATAAAAACATCAAGAAGATCATGGCAAAAATGTCTGCTAATCATCGGGGATGGCCGGATTTGTTACCCCTCACCTTGTTAGCCTACCGAACGTCAACGCGTACTTCCACAGGGGCAACCCCATACGCCTTGGTATATGGAATGGAGGCTGTCCTGCCAGTTGAAGTTGAGATGGCGTCCCTCAGAATAGTGATCGATGCTCAGATAAGCGAGGAGGATTGGATGCAAAGTCGATACGACCAATTGGCCCTGATTGATGAAAGGAGAGTGGCTGCCGTTTGGCATGGTCAGCTATATCAACAGAGGATCTCTCGATCGTACGATAAAAAGATAAGACTTCGGAAGTTCAAGGAAAATGATTTGGTGTTGAAAAGAGTCATGCCTTGTCAAGACGAGGCCAAGGGGAAGTTTGCCCCGAACTGGGAAGGGCCATTTGTGATCAAGAAAGTGCTATCCGGAGGAGCCCTCATATTGCAAGAAATGGATGGTGAGGTATTTCCACAACCCCTCAATTCTGACTCGGTGAAGCGGTTCTACGCTTGAATCATCAGGTCCTTTTTCCTTGAGAGCGAACTACGTAGGACCTGATCTCCCAACTTGTGGGGGTACGTAGGCAGCCATCATGGCGCGGTCCGATCCTTTAAAAAAAAAAAAAAATAATCCTTTCCCTAACCAAAACCAATTTTCGATAGCCAGATAAAACCCTCCTACATCCTCAAAAACCTTCCCGAAACCAACTGCCTAACCAGTTTCATCCCAGAATACATACCCTGATCCAACCCAAACAGTTATCCAAAATCTGAGATTCAATCCGACGAAATCAAAAGGTGTGCGGCAATATCTGTCAAATCTCCATCAAGTCTTGAGGAAAGAAAGAAGGCGAAATGTCAAAATCATGGTCAGTTGGATAAAATGATGATCCAATGGATGGCAATGATACGACAAAAGGGGAAAATGACTAAATTTAAATGCATGTCTATATATATAAGTCGTTTTATTACAAGATTTCTCTTTCAATAACTGATGAAACCAACATAGTCTATGCAGGAAATAAAATAATCTACAAATCTGAAACTAGCCGAAGCAGGATGGACAGGGTGGTGGACAGATCTGAAGCATCAGCATCCCCTGCAATCTGCTGCCCCATCATATCAATACGATCCAGAAAAGCAGTAGCTCGGCTGACAGTCCCAAAATGAGCATCTACCACTGCCCTGGTCTGAAATACAATGGCCTCTCTATCAGCAATGGCAGCATCTCTAGCCCGAATGGCCTCATCTCTCTCGGCAAGGGCGGCATCCCTCTCGGCTTCAGTAGTAATCAGGGCCAGGCGGAGTCGGGAATCCTCAGCGACCCGACTCGGGGCAGAATCGGCTGAAATGGAATGGTCTGTGGTATCTTCTGTGAAAATCACTCCAGAGTCATCAAAGGCCCCAGTCCGACTCAAACTAGCCGAATCCAGGTCTCCACGCAACCACTGTACGTAGGCAAATGTCTGGATGTGACAGCTCGCACTATACTCCGCAAAGATCCTGCGATCCCAAAGCTCGTATACCTGCAATAGATCCCTCTCTGTACAGGATGATATAAGGAATCGGTATGCGGCTGCACCCGCGAAGGGGTGTAAATCCTGTGTCTGATCAAACTGCCCCATAACCGCCAGGGGATGATAGGTCGTCACGCCCCTTAACCCAGCAATGGGAATGAAATCCATACCAGGCACATGAGTCAAGAAGCTCATGAAGGAGCAATAGCCCGAGTAAACCAATCCTCAATGATAGACAAAAATGATGTCCAGGAAGCCACATCAGTACAACTCACGGGACGAAGCGAAAACTGCGTGGTTATGTCATGGCTGAAGCAAAACCCTTGGCGACGGAAATGGCCGATGGGACTAAGATGACTCATGAACCACATATACAATAAGGTCGAACTCCCTCTGAAGAATCTCCCTCGGAAGGACTGGCAATATGTGGCCGACATATAGGTATCCGCCAATATCATGGGGAGAATGGTGTGATCCTCCTGAAGGGCCCTAACGGCCGCAACAATCCGCATGTCCAAATGATCGGACCCTGCAGGCAAGTACAAAACTGAGATGACACAGGCCATCAGAACGTCCACTCTCAAGGCGTCCCAGCGCCCCTCGGACACGGAAAAATCACCGAGGAAAAGACGGAAACTGTCAGGTGAGCCAAATCGGTCAATCAAGAATTGAAGAGGAACCATATGGTCTGATATGATTACCGGTAATAGGACAGCCCTCCGCAAACCGGTGAAAGTCAAGAATTGACGGCGCATGGAACCAACTGTGACCCTAGCACAAGGGCCGTCCAACGGCAAGCCGGTAAAGCGAGCATACTCCTCAAGGGTGGGGGTCAGCTCTACTGTCCCAAACCTAAACACCTGACGGGCAGGGGCCCAATAGCTCAGAAGACCATCCACAAAGCCCGCTGGCACCCGGAAGGTTAATAAGGACCAAGAATATCCCAAAAGACCATCTACGATGACCCTATCTGCTGGCAGTAGACTGTCCAACCAGCGGAAGAGGCTGCCAACCAACCCTGTGGGAGGAGTGGAATCCAAACGAACCACGGCATCTGAGGACGACATCTGTGAAAAAACAGTATCAAAAAAAGACTGTGAAGGGGTCACTCTCTACCCATAAATAAAAGCATGCATCATACAGTTAATAATAAAGCAGGTGAATCCCATAAAAATGAAAAGAAAACTGTGCATAAATAAATAAATGAGTTCAGTACATAGTGCATAAATGAAAAAGAAATCTAAGCAGGTGCTGATACAAAAGACCCTATCCTATCCTGGTCTAAATAAAATCAGTATCATCTATGAAAGCAGGATCCTCGAACTGATCCCCTGGAGTCGCCGAGCTCGGAGGACCAAAGTTCATATCAGGAATGTAGGGATGCGCTGTGGCATCAGATGAACTCGGGCCTGCATCATAACCTGCACCGTCAGGATCGTAGGTGTAAGCCTCCTCCGGGGTCCGGCCCAACCCCCGAATAAACAGCGACAACTGATCTACCTGACGGGTCAATGAGGCGATCTGCTCAGCGTGGGTAGGGGTCCGAACACAGGCAGCCCAATCGGTCATCGTCACCGAGCCTGGAACCATGTCTCCAAGGAAGAAAGTGGCCCGAGTCTGAGGACCGATGGTACGGGGCACCCACCATGTACGGAATGCATCACTCGTAGTGGGACCTGTGGAAAGCATCCGACCATCCTCCCCGGCAAGCATGATCTCTGAAGGCTGAGAATCCAGCGGCCAGAAAGTAGTGAAAGAAAGGGAGTGCGGGATGCGGATCTCCCCAGTGACGCATCTGAATGCGCGCTCTCCCAGATACATCACCCAGCCTCCAACACTCTGCAAAGTGAGGCGACGGGTAGAAAGCTCGAACTCCGGGCCGGAAGGATGCCCGTCAGCAAACCCCACAGTCAAATGCTCGGAGAGGTAGGGAATCCAGACGACGTCGGCAGCCGTGATCAACTCCAGCTGAATACGACAATGTGCAAAGCTGCCCGACACGGGGACCTCCTCCAGAGTACTGTGATGCCATCGCCGACCCCGAGGATAGGTATCCGGGCCCAGAGTAGTGAGAGGCCTCAGACATGGCAGCCGCTCGTAAGCCCAGAACTGTGAATAGAAACAAGGCAAGGCATGAGTCACTATCAAATACAGAAAAGGATGAAAAGAAAAGAAATACAGTAATAGAGAGGAGGAAGGGACTCACCAGCAGAAAGTGGTAGAAACCGAGCCAGGCATCAGTCTGTCCCTCCGAGCGTAGGCGCATGCCGTGGAGGAAATAGGCAAAGGTGAATGACCCCCAGTCATAGTCACTGATGCGATCCACGTCTCTAACCGCTCCCACGACGCTGAAATGAATGGTGGAGGAGTTGTTCCCTAGGAAACAACCCCTCATGATCGTCAGGAACAAGCAGCGGAGTAGAATATCGCGGGTACCCTGATCCGCTGGAATGGGCATCGCATAGAGACCCCCGACTGCATCAACAGCCAAGGCACCAGATCGGATACTGCGGGCCTTAAAGACCCGGTCCTCAGCAGCGAAGCCCAGCAAAGCTCGAACCTCCACAGGAGTGATATCCAGATCCAAGGGGACGCGGGACCCGGTAAACTCAATGCCAGTAATGTACCTCCAGTCCCATGGGGTCAACACGACCTCGCAGTCGAGGAGATGAAGAGACTGCGTCTGGTGGAACCATCGCTCGGATAAAGCCCTCATGTAACCCCAGGGGCACTGGCGGGGGATGATAGTGAAGAAATGTCGAAAGCCCCAAGAGTCCACCATCGCACGATAGTCACTGTGCAGGGCCGCGTAAAGGGAGTAGATGTTGAACCAGTTGCCCCTCGGCTGGGTAAACTCGGGTACCTGGGGCAATCACCAAGGGGTCAATCCGGATAAAAGGAGAATGGAGAAATTGAGAGTGAAATCAGAATAGAGCTGAAATATACCTCGTTAGCCACGAGAGATGCTGAGGGGTGACGACTGAGATCCCGACCCAAAAGATCGGGTATCTGCACAGAGGCGCCAGAAGGAGCCTGATGAGTAGATGGAGCCGGTGTGCTGGAGGATGGCCCCTCTGCCGCGACCTCCGGAGGAACAGCCTCCTCAACGTCCGGATGACCAGGACGAATGACAGCCTCCGTCAAACGACGAGCCTGACGGGTCCGAGGAGGAACAGGAGTGGGTGCAGCCCTACGACGGCGAACACCCGAAGTCCGAGAGGCGGAGGAGCTACTGGGCGCATCACGATCCATAGCTGGAATAGAACGGGCGAGAAAGAAGGTAAGTTTCCTTTTAAAATTATGTAATGAACATTCTAAATTTCTAGCCTCATCATATGATTAATGCAACATGATGCATGTTAAAAAAAAAAAAAAAAAAAAAAAAAAAAAAAAATCGGCAGAGTTCCGTTTGTAAATTGAACATCCCAGGCATAAGCCAAACGTGTTTTCCATCAATCAAAGCCTCAAACAGATTTAAATTGCATTCATATATGTAATTACAGCATGTAATGCATGATTTTATTGCAGAAAAGGAATAACAATATGTGGGACCGCCTCATGAACATAAAATAGGACTCACATAGTTGATACATAGCATGTATATATGATGGTACATTACATAGCATTGTAAAGCATACATTTTATCTCTAAACATGCAAATAGTCAAATGTATAGCAAAACATTGACGAAATTGAAAAGTGACCGGTCAAAGTGTTACCTGTAGCGCGTAGATCGATCCTACCGGAACAGTTTTTGCAGGAAAGTTGAAAAAATCGACAAAAAAGCCCTCGCGAACAAGAAAAATCGAGAGAATCTCTTTGGATTACAAGTTGAAAGTGACAGATCTGGAGGAGCCGCGTTGGATTTAAGGCCCGATCATGGCCGCAGATGTATCTGCGGCTGGCCGCAGATCCATCTGCGGCTGGCCCTGGTGGGTCCCACCTTGCTCCCTTGCAGCCATTTGACGTGTTGAAGTGAAAAGTTTACGAGATGGGTGACCGGCGACGATACCCGGCCCCGACATGACGATCGACCGGCGACGATAACCGGCGATCACGAGATGGATGTCCGGCGACGATAACCGGCTCCGACAGATAACCAACCGGCGACGATAACCGGGGGTTACGAGATGGGTGACCGGCGAAGATACCCGGCCCCGACATGACGATCGACCAGCGACGATAACCGGCGATCACGAGATGGATGACCGGCGACGATAACCGGCTCCGACAAGATAACCAACCGGCGACGATAACCGGGGGTTACGAGATGGGTGACCGGCGACGATACCCGGCCCCGACGAGACGATCGACCGGCGACGATAACCGGCGATCACGAGATGGATGTCCGGCGACGATAACCGGCTCCGACAGATAACCAACCGGCGACGATAACCGGGGGTTACGAGATGGGTGACCGGCGACGATACCCGGCCCCGACATGACGATCGACCGGCGACGATAACCGGCGATCACGAGATGGATGACCGGCGACGATAACCGGCTCCGACAGATAACCAACCCGCGACGATAACCGGAGGTTACGAGATGGGTGACCGGCGACGATACCCGGCCCCGACATGACGATCGACCGGCGACGATAACCGGCGATCACGAGATGGATGACCGGCGACGATAACCGGCTCCGACAAGATAACCGACCGGCGACGATAACCGGAGGTTACGAGATGGGTGACCGGCGACGATACCCGGCCCCGACATGACGATCGACCGGCGACGATAACCGGCGATCACGAGATGGATGTCCGGCGACGATAACCGGCTCCGACAGATAACCAACCGGCGACGATAACCGGGGGTTACGAGATGGGTGACCGGCGACGATACCCGGCCCCGACATGACGATCGACCGGCGACGATAACCGGCGATCACGAGATGGATGTCCGGCGACGATAACCGGCTCCGACAGAGGACCGACCGGCGACGATAACCGGGGGTTACGCGATGGGTGACCGGCGACGATACCCGGCCCCGAACGAGACGATAGATTGAAGGAGTGAACCCAAAGACTAACGAACACGGTCAAGGGGTTGATACATTGACACTCTTACGAATGTCTTGCATGCATTGCATCTTATGTTGCATCATAAGCTATATGTGTGAGACATCATGTATGCACTGTCATTCTTACACACTGTCATTCATGCATCGAGTGTCTATTCTTTATCCTGTTCATTTCATTTATCATTTCATAAACATGATAAAGAGGGGCAGCTGTAGACACCCAAATTTTGCGTTTCCTTCTACTAACCTTGACAGGAGGGCGAAATCGTCAATTGAACCAGCTTGCAGGAGCAAAAGAGCGGGCACAAGGGCGAGCGCCCGGCACCGCCGCAATGATTTGGGCAGCCCAAGTCGACGTGACAGCATGACCGTCCAAGGCAGGCATTTCCGAATGAGGTGGCACGTCTCCCGGAAGTTCCCGGACTGCGGAATACGAGCCTGTCAGCGAAAACCGACGTTGCGGTACGAAAATCGAGGCGTGGCACGAAAATCGAGAAAGTCAAGCCCGCCAGCCGCGGATAGATCTGCGGCCAAGTGGGTGCGCCAGCACGAAAACCGGGAAATCAGCACTACCAGCTGAGTGCGATGGGAGGCGTGCCAGCTGGCCAGCCGCAGATCCATCTGCGGCCAGCCGCAGATAGATCTGCGGCTGGCTCTGGCCAGCCTATTTAAGCCAGCTTCAGGCAGCATACAGGGAGTTCAGCAATTGTGAGGAAGAAGGAGAATACAGCAGCAGCCAACTCGGAAATTGAGGAAGAAATAGCTAGATTTTGCAATCAAATAGGAAGAAAAGAGAGAAAAAAGAGAGGAATAATTTTCTTTTGATTTGATTGTATCAAATAGATTTTTTTCCTTCTATTCAAATACATCAAGTTCACATCCATTTGGATATCAATTGCAAGGTGAAATCTCTTTTGTGATATCAATTTCTATCATATCATTTGATCAAATTAGATGCAATTTTTCATGTAATTTATTGATTGAACAATGAATTAGGGATTATGAGTGAAGTTTTCCATCGGAATAAAACTCTTCCTAACAACCCGATGATATTCGTTCATTAATTTCTTTGTTGGTTTTAAGGTGTTATATTCGGTATCAATTCCTTTAAATCGTTATTTTAGGATGTCTTGGTATTGTTAGATTATCCGGGTTGGTTTATTTTCTTGTAATATCCAATTGTTTGTGTGTGGATACTTGGTTGTGAGCCTAGGAAAGCGACCCCGTGGTCCAAATCCGATGATGGACATGTCTTGATGTATGTAGCGGGGAGGATGTAGCCTCTTTGTAAATATGTAATCGTTGGGCCTTAAAACGACGCTAAGGCGAAAATCGTGTTTAAGGCCCCGAAATAGTGAAATTGGTGATTGTTGGCGTTCGGGGATATTTTGATGGTTTACATGCCCATGAATAGCCCCGACGCGTGTTTATGCTTGATTCGATTTATGACACGAAATTGATTTCAAAGCTAAATGATAAGATTTTCATAAAATCAATCAAAGTAGGATATTAGAATCACGAGGTTAAAATTTGAGAAATGTTAATGAATGTCGATTCCTATCTAACGAGAAAGCTAAAGAAAGATCGTTTTCCAAAACATCACACAAAATGATTTTATAAATAAAATGACGTTTTATTAAACCATTGTATATAGGGTTAAAGAGATTCTAGAAATTGCCCATCATTTTATGAAAGCAACGTATAGATCTCGATTCCTATTTAGACGAAGGTTTAAAGCTCTTATTTTGCCAAAACAACATTTAATGAAAATCTCATAGTTTTGGACAATTAAAATCAAACCTTTCTCATAAAGAATAAAGTTTTCTCGTGTATACCGAAAAGACATTCCGAAACGTTCTCAAATTAAAAGCACGATTTTCCCTCAAATCCAAATGACTCTTTCATACAAACTCACCACATCATTCACATAGACACACACACCCACACACAAGCGCGCGCACACACACATTCGTGAATTAAAGGATAGGAAAGCATTAAGATTGCGGTAACCGTGTTTCACGGAAGTCGAGGGATGCCTAACACCTTCCCCTCACTTAAACAAACCCCCGAACTCTATGAATCTCAATTCGCACACCAATTAATTCGGAGTCACACATGAGCCAGCGATTTATAAAAAAACGAAAACTCGGATGAGTTAGTACATCCATTTCAAATATACCAACTGGCGACTCTGGTTAATTGGCTCATCATAAAACGCGATCTTTCAAAACCCCGTCGACATCAATGCCGACCTTTTCCAAACGTCATCTAAATCAAAAGGCTAAAATTGGAAAAGACGAAGAGAAAGAGAAAACCCGGCGTCGACAGTTCACTGAACGTGGCTCGCTAAGGAATACCTAATGGAGTTTTACTTACCTGTCAATAGGAATTCCTCTAGTGATAGTAGTACAAGTGATCTTTGGACTTGAGATCATCATAGTATCTTGTGTGTGATGAGTTATACTTTGACATGTCCCTTAAGACCCTTAGGGTATATCAAAGGGTATGATTGGGTATAATAAGTTATATATGGAGATAGGTGAATGATCAACAAAGAATCTACCACTTCTAGTAAAAGGAGAGAATGTCCTATGTGATTCGATAAATGACGACTCAGAAGTCTTTGGCCAAAGCAGAATGAAATTAGAAAGGAGTTTCTAATTTGCATTATCAGAGTTGTACATTTGAGAATCGAAATACATATAATTAAATAAAATAAGACTTGACAGTAATTCCATGTCTTATATTTAATTGGAACATTGTATGGTAGAAGGATTGAATTGTATGGTAACTATTCACTGAAAGGTTTTTTTGTGATTAATGTTGAAATCTATATTATCTGGAAAGTCGTTGATCGCTAAGGGGGCTTACCCTTATTGTAGAATAAATAATATTTATTTAAATAAATTAAATAGTTTAATTTATTTATTTAAATAAGATTAGAATTGTTCTAATTGATTTATTCACAACCGGTTTAATATGGAGAACCTAAAGGGTCACACCGCAAAAGAAAAATATTTGTTTAAGAAGTAAATGGCATAATCGTAATAATAAATTAAGTGTATTTAATTTAATCTATGGAGATAGAATAAATTAAATAGCTTAATATTTATTATTTAATATTTTAAAAATATTAAATATAAAATAATAAGAAGAGTCTTATTATTATTATTACAATTACTACTATTTAATTCCTAATAGGGATTGAGAATTAATTAATAGAAGTACTCTCTCATAAATTCCTAATTAGATTAGGAGTTTAATTAATTAAAGGAGTTTAATTAAAATAAAAACCCTAATCCTAAATAGTTTAGGAGGGTTCCCTATATCTATAAATAAGAAGAGTCTTATCATGATTTAGGGTTAGGCAGTTACACACTCTTCCATAAGAATTGGAGAGAGAGAGAGTACTTGTAATTTCTATAGAGATAAAAACTATGGTTTTGCCAACACTCATCTTCTTGAACAACTATTATTCCTTAGTGGATCACCTCTAGAGGCCAAACACTTGGGTGGCTAACGTTGATCAAAGGAAGGAATTTAATCAGTGGAATTCAAGGAGAACGCGAAGGATTTGGAGGTGAACTCGTACCTGTGGAAGCATGGTTCTACAAGGGTATAATTCTATATCTCTATCTCTTTCGTTTAATTGATAATTAATCATAAGGATGATAATGGTAACGGTTTGTATGAAAAATTTTAAAATCCGTTTTATTGCGCTTCCGCACTATTTATGTAATTTGATTGCATGTTCGCGCTATATACAAACCTAACACCGAGTGGGATATAACCACCACGGCCAGCCGCAGGTGCACCTACGGCCAAGCCTGGTGGGTCCCACCCTGCCCGTTTTTGTGCACTTGAGGTCGAAACGTGTCCTTCTCGGTCCAAATAGGTGTACTTGAGAAGAAAAACACACTTTTAAAGCATAAAATGTCATTTATGGGCAATTACGAGAGTCTGAAATCTGATGACGAGAGTTTTGGACGACTAAAAATAAGAAAAACAAATAAAAATAGATCAAAAATGATGAAAAACGATCAGATAGTGGAGAAAGGGTGTTTCCTTTTTGGTGATATGTTCGTTAGAGACAATACCCAGTGATGGCATTAGAGACGATACCCGATGATATGTCCGTTGGAGACGATACCCAACAATAGCATCGAAGACAATACCTGGTGATATGTCCGTTGGAAACAATACCCAGCGATGGCATCAGAGATGATACCTGTGACAACCCGGATTTTCGAGAATAATTATAATAAGAATTTAATATAGAATAATTCTTATTATGAGTCGTGTTTGATTATATATATGTGTTATATATATTTATGTAATTAAATTGATGAGCTTAATATGTATATATATAAATGTGAAATATATACGTAGATTCAAAATGAATGAGTTAATAGTTAATTATTGTAACGATCGCGAGTCGTGGGTAGCTTGGTAATTCGAGCTTATGGATATTATTGAATAAAACGGACTTTTATTAATAATATTATGTGTTAAGAGTTTAAAGGTTATATTATAACCCAGACTATGTGTTGACGATGATTAGTAAGTGTAAAAGTGTTCGTATGAGCTAATTTGGTGGTTTCGAGAAAAATCGCTAGAGTACTATTTATTGGATTAAATAAATAGTTGATGGTTAACAATATTAAACGAGTAATTGTTGTAAAGACGCTAACCCAAAATATGGGTGGGATATATGCGATGATATATATGATTATGGGGAGTTAATCGTGAAAAGCAGCGATCACGAACCGTGAATACCCTTGTAATTTTGGGTTTATTAATATTATTAAATGGATTAAAATATTATTTTTATGTGACGTGTTTAAGGTTATTTTATAACCTGGATGATGTCAATGTATGAATTTTTATGCGTTGTTGAACCGTAGGAGTGAATAATTGATTTTGCGAAAGATCGCTAAATCACTATTCACGGGGCACGTTTCCCGAGGCACTATTCACGCCATAATTTTTTTGTGTCTTTTTTTTCGATTTTAATAAATTTTATAAATACGTGTATGCGTAGGAATAATTTTTCCAAGCGTCGGAAATTTTATTTGAGCTGATACGTGATTTAATCCGTATCCGAAATGTGTTATATGGGTGTTCCGAATATTTGGGCCAATCTCATAATAATTATTATTACCCATCCTAATATTTATGGTAATACCCATTTTAATTTTGGGTAGAGTTATTTACCAGTTTTGGTACAAAAGTGGGAGTTTTCGGATATATTTTTGTGTATTTGGATATTTATTTTGGCTTGTTATCCCAAGTGAGAACCACCCAAACCACTTTGGACCAATCAAATTGCTAGGAAATGAGAAAGTGGAGAGCTTTGCCGGCAAGCTTGAATTATTTGGACAAAGCTCATTGAGCCATTAACCCATTACTCCCATTTTCTCCCAAAATTCCTCCACTTCTTCTAACCCATTCCTTCTCTCCCATCTCCCATATCATCAGAGTTTAGAGAGAGAGAGAGAGAGCTGCCAAGAGCTAGAAGAAAGAAGGAGAAGGTCGCCGGAAAAGAAGAAGAGTCGCCGGAAAAAGAAGAAGAAGAAGAAGAAAGGAAGAGAAGAAGAGGTTCGGGTGAACCAAAAAGGAAGAAGGAGACTCAAGCCAAGCCTTAGCAAAGCTTCATATCATCTAGGAGGGATTTACAGAGGTAAATCATTAACTTGAAACCATTTTCATTTGATTTGGTTAAGGTTATCAAACTTTTCATGGTTTTAGAGCTTTTATGCTCATGGGTTGGTTTTCTTGTGATTTTTGTTGGTTTTGTTTGTGTTGGATGTTTGTAAATGTTGTTAAGAGGTTATATAAGCCATTAATAACATCAAAGTGGAACAAAAACGCAATAAATTCGTACCTATGCTTAAGGAACATGAAGAACATGAAGAACAATGAACTTTGGACATGAACTTGGACATTTAGACGATTTATAGGACTTTGTAGCTATGATTTCGTGTTTGTTTAATTTATTTGTTGTTATGATGTTGTACTTCCATGGGTTACAAAGTTAACCCAGTTGGAACGGAGTAAAAAGATGTAAAAACGAAGATTTGGTGATGATTTTAGTGAAGAACACTTAGAACATGCAAAATAGAGCATGAGTTGATACTTTGGCCTAAGATTCGGCCATGTTAATCTTAATGGGTAACTCTGAATTTTTGATATGTTGTAGCTCTATGTTTTAGGAGTCCATAGAGTCTGAAACGGACCAATTTGAAGGTCTAGAGAAGAAGTTATGAGGATTGGAGTGAAGGAGGGTCAAAATCGCGATGTCTGACCGCACCAAGGCCCCGCGCCCGCGCGCGCGCGCTGCCGCACGCCGTGCGCCTGGTGCCGCCCGCCCGCGTGTGCGCTGCCCGACTCAGCTTCGACATCCGTTGGGAAAATGGCCATAACTTTCTCATACGGACTCGGATTTAGGCGATTCAAGATGATCCGGAAAGCTTAGAGATAGACCTACAACATCCATTAATTAGAATTAAAATTTATTACCTGGAACAATTTTGAAATTAACCGTTTTTAGGGCTATTGTGCAAACGGTAGGCGTCGGTCATGCGTGTGTGCATAGTATAATGCTCCCGACATTGTTAAATGGTGTTCTAATTTCTAAAACATGATTATTATGAATTATAATGATACTTAATTAACCAATGAGTATTAGATAAATTGAATGGGCATGTTAGGCGTACGCAAATGCATGTCGCCTGGGCGTTCGAATAATCAAGTTTGGCGTATAGACGTGCAAGCGTCGTAACGCCGTAACTAGTGTGTATAATCTTGTTTAATATTGTGTTTCTAATAATAATGAAACATGATAGTGTGTTATAAACCAATGTGTGAGCATGCTAAGCACATGCAAAGGAGGCGAATTAGGTGTGTGACGTGTAAACGTCGAAACGCCGCGTAAAGTTTTAAAGAACTTAAATAGTATTTCGATTTAAAAAAAACGAACATTATAAGATATGATGTGGGTTTATAATATAAACCATTATATGAAGCCTTTTTAGTGGCTAATTGGTATTTTATTATTAAATAAATTGTATAGGATATTTGAAGGACGAGCCATCATAATTTGGCAAGGAACGCTTAAAGGCAAGTTCTTTCAGTAACTTGTTAACTTGTTTAAATGTATTGATGTACATGACTTGATTACTAAATCTTTCACTATTATGTGGATTATATGAGAACATGATTAAAGTGTGCATAATGTGCAATTATGTGACTATATTGTTCTATGTGGAACTTGAATTATCGTAAATATACAATGTGAGATGCATGAAGTATGCTATGAGATACATGATGCATATATATGGATGAATTGCATAAGATTTATAATGCATGAGTAAGATGCATAGTATGAGAATCATGGTGCATGGATAAAATGCAAACTTATGTGTTACGTGAAGCATGAAATGTGAAAACTGTCAGTTCTTGCTGAGCCGTCGTGCTCATTCTTGCAAAAATAAAACTTTTGCAGATTTACGATGCAATGCAATTATCTTGATATCGTGATGATAAGGATTAGAGGCGCATGGAAACAGGAAGGTTCCTAAACGTCCCTTTTCTGTAATTATTTAGCTATGATGACGGTATATGATGTACGTGAATTTGACTATGTAAACCCTGAGTTAGAAATGAAGGTTATCCATTATAGTATTTATGATGTGATTATGTTAGTTACTTGTTATAGTAAACTACAAGGATGTCGATGTTGTATAAAGGACATTTTTATAACGAATGTACTGGTTATTGAATAACCTTGCGAATATTCAGGGATTGGATAAAGTCAGAATCTGAACCTTGCATTCACACATGAGATATTGTAAAGGATCATGGTATTTATTCAACCTTGGTCATAAGTGTTTTATTTAAGGTCTTCGTGCCTGGGATTAGATGAGGATATGTTGTTATATTATTGTAATTACATATTTTTAGTAAGCCTATGTTGTATGGATTGTACCGTGACGCATTGGAATCGGGTTCAAGGTAAGACTCGAGTTTCGGGGGCGTTACAATACCCGGTGATATGTCCGTTAGAGACGATACCCGGTGATATGTCCGTTGGAGACGATACCCAGCGAGGGCATCGGAGATGATATCTGGTGATACATCCGTTAGAGACGATACCCAGTGATAGCATCGGAGAAGATACCCAGTGATGCGTCTGATGGCATCGAAGATGATACCCGGTAGCATATCCGTCGGAGACGATTACTGATAATGGCCGCGCGACAACAGTTATCCCTAGCGGAGCAACCTGAGAACTATGATCATATTTCTCTAGTTACTTCATTTTTATGGTGATTTACATTATGTCTTAATTATCTTGCATCATCATACATCAGCCCACATCACCTATATATCTTGGCATGCGTCTAGTGTCAATATCTTTGTCATGTTCATTTCATTGCATTGCATAAACATGACAAAGATGGGCACTATAAACACCCGAAATTTGGCATTTTGTTATCTATGAAAGTAGTATGCACACAAGCCAATCATATTTGATATGATATAGCATATACTTTGTAATCTTATTTATTTATTAATAAAAGAATTGATTTTCTTAAAGGCATTTTACTTTATCTACATTGTGCTGTTATATTAAATGTGATAAACTCATAGTTTTGAGCAATGCTTTTAGAATCATGATGGTGATCATGCTAATTAGCTCTAAATTCTAGATAGCTCACAAACTAAAATTGTTCCTAATCGTTGGATTACTAAAAAGGGGATTAGTGAATTCGGATAGATTAGTACATACGTTGCTTGCTCTTATGAAGAGGATGATTGATCTCATAATCATTTGTGTAGAGACACTAAAGTAAGTATGTAGGTGCTTATTGGAGAATAAGTTCACTGAACGTGGCTCGCTAAGGAATACCTAATGGAGTTTTACTCGCCTGTCAATAGGAATTCCTCTAGTGATAGTAGTACAAGTGATACTTGCACTTGAGATCATCATAGTATCCTGTGTATGATGAGTTATACTTTGACATGTCCCTTAAGACCTTTAGGGTATATCAAAGGGTATGATTGGGTATAATAAGTTATGCATGGAGATAGGTGAATGATCGACAAAGAATCTACCACGTCTAGTAAAAGATGTGAATGTCCTATGTGATTCGATAAATGATAACTCAGTAGTTCTTGCCAAGGCAGAATGAAATTAGAAAGGAGTTTCTAATTTACATTATTTAGAGTTGTGCATTTAAGAATCGAAATACATATAATTAAATAAAATAAGACTTGACAGTAAATTCATGTCTTATATTTAATTGGGACATTGTATGGTAGAAGGATTGAATTTTACGGTAACCATGCACTGAAAGGTTCTTTTGTGATTAATGTTGAAATCTATATTATATGGAAAGTCGTTGATCGCTAAGGAGACTTACCCTTATTGTAGAATAAATATTATTTATTTAAATGAATTAAATAGTTTAATTTATTTATTTAAATAAGATTAGAATTGTTCTAATTGATTTATTCACAACCGGTTTAATATGGAGAACCTAAAGGGTCACACCGCAAAAAAAAAATATTTATTTAAGAAGTAAATGGCATAATTGTAATAATAAGTTAAGTGTATTTAATTTAATCTATGGAGATAGAATAAATTAAATAGCTTAATATTTATTATTTAATATTTTGGAAATATTAAATATAAATTAATAAGAGGAGTCTTATTATTATTATTACTATTACTATTATTTGATTCCTAATAGGGATTGAGAATTAATTAATAAAAGTACTCTCTCATGAATTTCTAATTGAATTAGGAGCATAAATAATTAAAGGAGTTTAATTATAATAGAAACCCTAATCCTAAATTATTTAGGGAAGGGTTATTCCTACATCTATAAATAAGAGGAGTTTTATCATAGATTAAGGTTACACACTCTTGCATTAGATTGTGGAGAGTACTTACAATTTCTATAGAGATAGAAACTAGGATTTTGCCAACACCCATCTTCTTGAATAACTATTCTTCCTTGGTGGATCATCGTTAGAGGTCAAACACTTGGGCGGCTAACGTTGATCAAACAAAGGAATTTAGTCGGTGGAATTCAAGGGGAACGCGAAAGAATTGGAGGTAAACTTGTACCCGAGGAAGCACGGTTCTATGAGGGTATAATTTTTATCTCTATCTCATTCGTTTATATCATTAATTGAGCACATAGATTGATCATGGTGATGGTTTGTATAAAATTTTAAAAATTCGATTTTATCGCGCTTCCGCTTTATTTATGTAATTTAATTGCATGTTCGCGTCATATACAAACCTAACAGTGGTATCAAAGCCTAATCTTGTGCTAATTATCGATTTTGATGATTCCATGTGTGTATGGTATGCGATTGGATCGAAATTTTTGGGCATAATCTGTTTTTTCTGAATCTGCTAGCTGCGGCGTTTCTAGTTTATTCTGGAGCACAACTGCGCCCAAACCCAGAAAGTCGTTTCTGGGGTTCAGCGCAGCTGCGCCGTTTTCCAGTTCATTTTGGGAGCAGCTGCGCCGGACAGCAGAATCCAAAAAAATAATTTTTCCTTCAATTAAAATAAATGTTTTATTTAATTGATATAAGTTTAAAATAAATATGTTTATTTTATCTGAAATAGGATTTCAGATTGCTAAAATTAAAGGAGTTTAATTTGGATTTGATTTTTGATTAAAATAAAAGAGTTTATTTTGTTTCAAAACTAAATATTAGCAAAACTTTTGCCCATTAATTGATATCAATGCATATATGGAATGGTTTTATTATTCATGGGATGAATGTTATTTATTGATAGATATAGAGATATGCATGATAATAAATAGGGATTGATTATGGACTATTGACCAATGTGTGATTGGAGTTATTTTAGAGGATGCTTGAATGTATAGGTTTTTATAAATGGGGTCTGCGTACCTCGTCTTCTCTAATTTTTCTTAATGTAAATTATATCTCCCTCCTATGTACTTCTCCTTGACTGCTGATCAAGGTTTCTATTTATTGTAATAGTTTTTGTAATAGGACTAGTTAGAATTAATTTTGAAGAATTGGAGACAAAGGAGCAAGGAGCGCTTGAAGACCCGTTTGTATTGGAGCCCGGGTTTAAATGTAATAGTTATATTTAAATTTAATTCTTGCACCCTAGGTTTGACCTTTTGGTTCACTTGGTGGCTCTAATGAACCAAACTAGAATAAAAGTCCATAATCAATCCAGGTAGAATATAGTATTCTATATGTGCATGTTTAACAATATATATATATATATTATACAACATGCTTCGCATGTTAAATAATATGACGCGTATTTTATATATATATGTGCATGCGCGCTAAACAAGATGGGACTAATAATTATAAACCCCTCAAAGAAATAATATTAAGTCCTAAGCGTTCAAAGATATTTTGGAATATCGAACATCACCTTCTAGCATGGTAAAGCAATAGAGTATTAAATATTTAATATTAGTTTGTTGTACACACACAAGGCGAGTATTAAATATTTAAGATGTTGTTTTATCACATTTGATGTTTATTAAGGAATTGAACATTACTGCTTTGTTGTGCACACACAAGGGCGGTCTTTTTCTCTTCACATATATGGAAGTGCTAGGTTGGACTTAACTTAGATTATTTTAGTTCGGATGTGCACACACTTGACCATTATAATCTAAGAGGCAAAATACAAGGAGTTACATAGTGATGTAATTGACAATAGTTGTCTACCTATTTATTTATATATAGTTTGTTGTGCACACACAAGACTATATACATTTGAAATGGGATCCTTAATCTTACTAGCAGATCTTTAATTAGATTTGCCGAACTATATAATGAGGATAATATAGTTTGATGAAAATAGTGGAAGATACCAATTTAAATAAAGACCTAATTTATTTTGATGATTAATAAAATGAATGTATGCTAAAATATTGTCTATTTCACATGCAGAATTTAAAAATGTCAAACTCACTATCACTGTGTAGCATACTTGATGCTAACAAACTGACCGAACCGAATTACACGGACTGGTTAAGGAATCTGAGAATTGTTCTCACTGCTGAAAAGATTTCTTATGTCCTAAATTCGCAGTCCCTGCAAATGTTGCAGAAACAGCCTCTGAGGAAGAGATTGCTACTTTCAGAAAGTGGCAAGATGATGCAATCTTGGCTCAATGCATCATACTCGCATCCATGAGTAACGAGCTTCAGTGTCAGTATGAAACTATGGATGCTCCTACTATATTGCTGCACCTCAAATAGTTGTATGGTGAGCAAAGTAGGACTGCTAGATATCAGATATCTAAGGAGCTCTTCCGATCTCGCATGACCGAGGGCACTGTTGTTGAGACTCATGTCCTTAAGATGATCAATCTGATTGAACAACTTGGACAACTTGGGTTCGTGATGGATGGGGAGTTAAGTCAAGATTTGATCTTGCAGTCACTCCCGGACACCTTCTCACAATTTGTTGTGAATTTTCACATGAATAAGTTAGACGTCAGCTTGCCTGAGTTACTTAACATGCTGAAAACTGCTGAAAGTCACTTCTCTTCCAACAAGAACCAAGTCTTACTAGTGGATGATTCTTTCAAGAAAAGGAAGAGGCCCAAGGTATCTTCTGAAAAGAAGAAAAACAAGAAGGCTAAGGGCAAGACAAAAAGAAAGGATAAAAAAAATCTGATCCAGATAGCAAAGAAATTTGCTACCATTGCAATAAACTGGGACACTGGAAGAGGAACTGCAAGGAGTATCTTGCGGACCAAAAGAAGCTTAGAGAAGCTTCGACTTCCGATCTAGGTTTGTTCATGATTGAAATTAATTTTTCTGAAAGTCAAAATTCTACTTGGGTATTGGATACCGGTTGTAGTTCTCATATATGTAATAATATGCAGGGACTAAGCAGAAGTAGAAAGCTAAACAAGGATGAAGTCGTCCTACGAGTGGGAAATGGAGCAAAGGTTATTGCATTAGCTGTAGGGACTTATTGTTTAGCACTGCCTTCGGGCAAGTTCATTAGTTTAAATAATTGTTATTATGTTCCGACACTCATTAGAAACATTATTTCAATTTTTGTATTGGATATGGATGGTTTTGATATTATAATAAAGAACAGCAGTTGTTCTATTTATAATAAAAATGTTTTATATGGTGTTGGGAACCTACTGAATGGACTTTACATACTTGACTTGCATGAAAATATACTTCAAATTGAACAAACTAAGAAAAGAAAAAGAGATGATGTTAATTATACCTTTATGTGGCACTGTAGACTCAGTCATATCAATGAAACAAGATTAACCAAGTTGCATAAAGATGGGCTTTTAGAGCTATCTGATTACGAATCATATCCAACTTGTGAATCTTGTCTCATGGGTAAGATGACTAAATCTCCTTTTAGTGGAAAAGGAGAAAGAGTAACAGAGTTGTTAGCATTGGTACACACAGACGTATGTGGACCTATGACAACAAATGCACGAGGAGGGTATTCTTATTTTATTACTTTCACTGATGATCATTCTAGATTTGGATATGTGTATTTAATGAAATACAAATCTGAATCGTTTGAAAAGTTCAAAGAATTCAAAATTGAAGTAGAGAAGCAAACTGGTAAGAGTATTAAGATTCTTTGATCGGATCGAGGAGGGGAATACTTGACCAATGAGTTTCTCAATTGTCTCAAAGAAAATGGTATAATCTCACAATGGACTCCACCAGGGACGCCACAGTGTATCTGAAAGGAGAAATTGAACATTGTTGGACATGGTTCGTTCCATGATAAGTTTTACCGACCTTCCAGTATCCTTTTGGGGTTATGCCCTAGAATCGGCTGCATACCTCCTTAACAAGGTACCTACCAAATCCGTCCCAAAGACCCCATATGAGATATGGATAGGGAGGAAACCTAGTCTTAAGCATGTTAAGACTTAGGGTTATCCAGCTTATGTCAAAAGGTTTGAGCATGATAAGCTGAAGACTAGATCCGACAAGTGTAGATTTGTGGGATATCCTAAAGAAAGTTTAGGATATTATTTCTATCATCCTACTGATCAAAAAGTGTTTGTTGCGAAACACGCTACCTTCTTGGAAAAAGAGTTTATCCTTGAAGGGGTCAGTGGGAGTAAGATATATGTTGAAGAAGTTCAAGAACCGCAAAATACTACGGATCAAAGTTAGGTACCTGACCAAGTAGAAGAACCTACTGTACCACTACCTATTCGTAAATCTGGAAGAGTACCGAAGATACCTGATAGGTATGGATTCATCATAGAGGATGATGAGGTGCGCATCATAGATGATGATGATCCATTGACTTACGAAGAGGCTATGAGTAGTGAAGACTCAGAGAAATGGCTAGAAGCCATGAAATCCGAGATGGACTCCATGTATGAAAACCAAGTTTGGACTTTGGTTTCACCACCTGAGGGCATTAAGCCTATTAGGTGTAAATGGGTCTTTAAGAGAAAAACTAGAGCAGATGGCAAGGTAGAGACCTATAAGGCCAGACTGGTTGCAAAAGGTTTCAAACAAAGACAAGGAGTTAACTATGATGAAACCTTCTCACCAGTAGCTATGCTCAAGTTCATTCGGATTTTGCTTGCAATTGCAGCTTATTATGACTACGAAATCTGGCAAATGGACGTGAAAACGGCCTTCCTCAATGGAGAGCTTGAGGAGAATGTATATATGATACAGCCAGAAGGTTTTGTTTCAACGGTTGGAACAAACCAAGTCTGTAAGCTACAACGATCCATTTATGGATTGAAGCAAGCTTCTCGAAGATGGAATATCCGTTTTGATGAGATAATCAAAAGGTTTGATTTTATCAAAAATGAGGATGAACCTTGTGTGTACAAGAAGGTTAGTGGGAGCACTGTTTCATTCCTTGTATTATATGTTGATGACATATTATTGATAGGGAATGATGTTCCTATGCTACAGTCGATCAAAATTTGGTTATCTAAACACTTCTCCATGAAGGACTTGGGTGAGGCATCCTATATTTTGGGGATAAAGATCTATAGAGATAGATCTAAAAGGATGCTTGGCTTGACCCAAGGAAAGTACATTGACTCGATGTTAAAGAAGTTTAGCATAGAAGATTCCAAGAGAGGTCTCATGCCGATGAGCCATGGAATACATCTCTCCAAGAAACAGGCCCCAAAGACACCTGAGGAGAGAGACCATATGAGTAAGATTCCTTATGCTTCAGCAATAGGATCTATCATGTACGGTATGATATGTACTAGACCAGATGTCGCTCATGCACTTAGTGTAACAAGCAGATATCAGTCGAATCCAGGAGAAGAGCACTGGAAGGCAGTGAAAAACATCCTAAAGTACTTGAGAAGAACTAAGGATGTATTTCTTGTCTACGGTGGGCCTGAATTGAAACTAGAGGGCTATACAGACTCAAGTTTTCAAACGGATAAGATGATAGTAAATCCGTTTCAGGGTATGTGTTTACCTTAAACGGTGGCGCAGTGAGTTGGAAGAGTTCCAAGCAGCAAACAATTGCTGATTCAGTGACAGAGGCGGAGTACATAGCTGCAAGTGAAGCAGCAAAGGAAGCTGTTTGGATGAAGAAGTTCATAACTGAACTTGGAGTGGTTCCTAGCATTAGAGGAGCCGTACCTTTATTCTGTGACAACAACGGAGCTGTTGCGCAGGCTAAGGAACCCAGGTCTCATCAGAAATCCAAACACGTGTTGTGGCGGTTTCATTTGATTAGAGAGATCATTGAAAGAGGAGATGTCACCCTAGAGCGTGTGGACTCTCAAGACAACATTGCAGATCCATTTACTAAAGCTTTAACACAACAGCAGTTTGATCGTCACTTAGAGAAGATGGGTATTAGATACCATGGCGATTGGCTTTAGTGCAAGTGGGAGATTGAAAGTAGTATGCACACAAGCCAATCATATTTGATATGATATAGCATATACTTTGTAATCTTATTCATTTATTAATAAAAGAATTGATTTTCTTAAAGGCATTTTACTTTATCTACATTGTACTGTTATATTAAATGTGATAAACTCATAGTTTTGAGCAATGCTTTTAGAATCATGATGGTGATCATGCTAATGAGATCTAAATTCTAGATAGCTCACAAACTAAAATTGTTCCTAATCGTTGGATTACTAAAAAGGGGATTAGTGAATCCGGATAGATTAGTACATACGTTGCTTGCTCTTATGAAGAGGATGATTGATCTCATAATCATTTGTGTAGAGACACTAAAGTAAGTATGTAGGTGCTTATTGGAGAATAAGTTCACTGAACGTGGCTCGCTAAGGAATACCTAATGGAGTTTTACTCGCCTGTCAATAGGAATTCCTCTAGTGATAGTAGTACAAGTGATCCTTGCACTTGAGATCATCATAGTATCCTGTGTATGATGAGTTATACTTTGACATGTCCCTTAAGACCTTTAGGGTATATCAAAGGGTATGATTGGGTATAATAAGTTGTGCATGGAGATAGATGAATGATCAACAAAGAATCTACCACGTCTAGTAAAAGATGTGAATGTCCTATGTGATTCGATAAATGACAACTCAGTAGTCCTTGGCCAAGACAGAATGAAATTAGAAAGGAGTTTCTAATTTACATTATTTAGAGTTGTGCATTTGAGAATCGAAATACATATAATTAAATAAAATAAGACTTGACAGTAAATTCATGTCTTATATTTAATTGGGACATTGTATGGTAGAATGATTGAATTGTACGGTAACTATGCACTGAAAGGTTCTTTTGTGATTAATGTTGAAATCTATATTATCTGGAAAGTCGTTGATCGCTAAGGGGGCTTACCCTTATTGTAGAATAAATATTATTTATTTAAATGAATTAAATAGTTTAATTTATTTATTTAAATAAGATTAGAATTGTTCTAATTGATTTATTCACAACCGGTTTAATATGGAGAACCTAAAGGGTCACACCGCAAAAAGGAAAATATTTATTTAAGAAATAAATGGCATAATTGTAATAATAAGTTAAGTGTATTTAATTTAATCTATGGAGATAGAATAAATTAAATAGCTTAATATTTATTATTTAATATTTTGGAAATATTAAATATAAATTAATAAGAGGAGTCTTATTATTATTATTACTATTACTATTATTTGATTCCTAATAGAGATTGAGAATTAATTAATAGAAGTACTCTCTTATGAATTCCTAATTGAATTAGGAGCATAAATAATTAAAGGAGTTTAATTATAATAGAAACCCTAATCCTAAATTATTTAGGGAAGAGTTATTCCTACATCTATAAATAAGAGGAGTCTTATCATAGATTAGGGTTACACACTCTTGCATTAGATTGTAGAGAGTACTTACAATTTCTATAGAGATAGAAACTAGGTTTTTGCCAGCACCCATCTTCTTGAATAACTATTCTTCCTTGGTGGATCACCTCTAGAGGCCAAACACTTGGGTGGCTAACGTTGATCAAGCAAAGGAATTTAGTCTGTGGAATTCAAGGAGAACGCGAAAGAATTGGAGGTGAACTTGTATCCGAGGAAGCACGGTTCTACGAGGGTATAATTATTATCTCTATCTCTTTCGTTTATATCTTTAATTGAGCACATAGATTGATCATGGTGATGGTTTGTATAAAATTTTAAAAATTCGATTTTATCGCGCTTCCGCTTTATTTATGTAATTTAATTGCATGTTCGCGCCATATACAAACCTAACAATCTAACCTTGGTAGAAGGGCAAAAACATCATTTTATCATGACGACAAGGAGTTCGAACAGAAAATTGCAAGGCTCATAATGAATATATGGAGTTATCATGACGACCACCAAGTGACGAACTACGCGAATCATGATGGTTGACCGATCGGTATATGGGAAGATCCATTTCTGTAGTTTGCTCTATCTTCCCGGATCCAGAATTGGCCAAACTTTATGTCATTGTGTAGCTCTTGGAAAGAGCTTTCCTGAATGGTATGGCACGTATCCCAACTCTTTCCAGATTGAAAGTTACGAACATTTTAGCGAACAGGACAAAAAGCCGACTGCACGACACGAATATCGAGTCATGTAAGCTCCCCCTGGGCCAGCCGCAGGTACACCTACGGCCAAGCCCGGAGCCTATATAAGGCAATTTTTAGCAATTTTTTAAAAAAATAGAAAAATTTTGTGAAAAAAGAAGAGAATTTAGAGAGAAGTTGGAGAAATCTTAGGGAGAGAAATACTAGAATCAATCTAGATCTATTAAATCTCATCATACTTGTAGCGCAAGAAGGCATTATTCCTCATCCCAAGGTGAAAGATTCAATCTTTTTGTGTTTATAGCACGGATTTGGTTTAGATCTAATATAATTGTGCCAATTTTTGTGATTTGAATTCATTTGTATTGTAAAGATTCAATCTTTTGAGATCTTCGTAGTCCATTAGAGCTTGATCCTTGGACTAGGGTGGCTAGAGGGGATTTCTCACAAATGCAATTTCCTCTTAGCCACCCGATGATGTCCCTTTGTAATTTATTGCGTTAATTTTCGAGGTTGACTCTCTTATTTTCGATTGTTTTATTGAGAGTTAATTATTTTAACTATGGTTTACCCTGTAAAATCCTAGATTTATATCTAGTGATGAGGGGTCCCACCTATTGGTCGTCATGGGATTCTAACCAATTGAATCGCCTGATAGCTAATTTGGGTTATATTTTCATTAAGATCCCGCCTATGTCATCAACGAATTTATAGGAATCTAAGTCCATGGATCTCGTCTCCCTAGATCTTTGGATCTTTTTGGCTAAATATCGATGATGCATAGTTGTCCCTCAATATGTTGGTTTCGATTGTTCGATTAAAAGATTAGGGTCATCGGGAGCCCTTTTCTTAAGTCATCGTCGTCGATTATATATATATATATATATATATATATATATATATTATCTTGTTGGGATTTTGATTATGTGAGCCTAGGAATGGAATCAAGGCCTTAAACCTTGCGTTTAATACATCTTGACGTAATTTTCATGGACTTTTTTTCGATTGTAATGTTGTGATGCGATTCTTTGTATATGTAATTTTGGGCCTAAAAACGGTATCGAAGATTCCACCCTGCGAAAGTCGGATTTAAGGCCCCGTAATAGTGAAAAATTACGATTGCGGGTATTCGGGGATATTGAGATGGCTTTCATGCCCACGAATGACCCCGACCCCATTTCGATGTTTGTTTTTCCATTTATCACAAAACAAAAACGATTTTCGAATCAATGCGGTAAAGATCTTTTTAAAATTAAGTCGCTCTAGGTTAGTAAGACGACCTTAAGTTAAAATTGAACGTAACAAGGAATCTCGATTCCTATTTGATGAAGGGTTTGAAAACCATGTTTCCCAAAAACATCACCCCGAAAGGTTTTTGTCAAAAATTAAAGCTAAAATGAACCTTTTTCTCGAATCAAATCCCTCGCGCATAGGCTCAAAGAGGTTGAAAGTTGCCTTCAAAATAATGCACGTCTCACGATTTTGATTCAAAGCTAGGTGGCAAAAATCTAGATTTTCTTCCAAATCACACACACACATACACTGCACACTTAAGAAAGCATTGAGAAAGCGGTAACCGTATTTTCACGGAAATCGAGGGGTGTCTAACACTTTTCCCTCGTTTAAGTAAGCCCCTGAACTCTATGAATCTCGGTTTCGAGACCAATTTTATAGAGTCACATATTGGGTCATAGTGCGAAAATCTAAAATCCGAATGAGTCGGTACATCCATTTAAATCTTTACCAACTGGCGACTCTGTCTAATTGGCCTTTCATTAAAATCAACCTTTCAAAACCCCATCGGCATTCATGTCAACTTTTTCCTAAAAATCACTCTTTAAATAAAAATAATAATCGAAATCTTTAAAAAGGGTAGAAAACGCGCACCTTAGGAAAAATTCCCCAGCGTTGACACATATGCTGTAAAAATACAGTGTGGAGATTATGTTACGCGTAACAAGGATTGTCGTTGGGTTCACTACCTATGATACTCTGTGGAGAGTTCACAGTCTTTATGATTGTTGAATAGTTACAGAGAATTCTCAATCCACGACTGATGAATAAATATTAATTAGTTCATGGTCCGTTTGACCAGTCAGTTATCTTTCAATAAACTTTGAAATTATGTTATGCCTTTGAGATTATAAATTTATTAACTTGTTAAGATATTTTTATTCATTCTGAGATTAAAGATGTTATTTTTCTTGAACTCTTAATTGTTCATCTATCAGTGAAATTATTCAGCGATAATAAGATATAAATATCTTATCATTGTATTTTTTTATACTTGCTGAGCAAATTAGTTGCTCACTCTTGCAAATTCTAAAAAATTTCAGCTAGAGCAGAATGACCTGAATGGTCAGAAGAAGATAAGAGAAAAGAAAAGTCTAAGACAAAAGAATTAAAGCGTATTAAAGTATGATGTGATGTAATATTAAATATTATGATATTGATGTAATATTTTTTGTAATAGTTTGAGATAGTAAGATTGAGAGAACCTGAGAAGATTGTAAATGACATTTATAATTATTTTATATCTTTTATTTTATGTTATTAGATAGATGTTGTGGATGATAATGTATAGTGAGCATCAGATTTACTGTAACAAGTACACGAATTTGGAGGCGTCACAATATTTTTACTTTTATTATATTTGTATTATGTCATAAGATATATATGAGATTGGTAGATTCCTCTCTTTACAGGCAACACTAAATTGGTAGTTTCCTCTCTTTATTGGCATTTAATAATGTATCATACATTCATTTATGTCTTTTAATTATTCTTCTTCCTTTTCTTTTTATTTTTTTTATTTTATTTTTATGTCTTTGTCTGATAAGCTAAGGTATTTTATCAAACACTAAAAAACAAATATGAATACCAGTGTTGGGTAAGATTATATGTCTAACTATTTATATAAATAATAATTTAAATAATATTTAAAAGTCACTTTATATAAGACTTTTAACTATTACTTTCTTTATTTTAAAATTACAAATACAATATTTTTTAGTCCGGTCTAAAATTAAAGATATATTTTTATTTTAGAACAATAAAGTAAGATGATGGTCTTAGTTTGTCATTATTTTTTTATTATCATTTATAGCATCACACTACCAGTACTTAGCTAATATTAATAGTACATTTAATAATATAAATTATAATTAATAAATAAAAGACAATGCTTGGAACACCGATCTAGTGTAAAATGATTAAACATTACATAATACTTATCAAAAGATAAACTTAACATCATAGTTGTTTCCCTAGAAAATACAAAATGTTCACGTTTCCAAATAAAATTAGACCAAAAAAAAAGTAATCCAATTTTTCAATAATAATATTAAAACAAACTCATTATTTGATAGCCAAATATATAATTGAATTGATGAATAAGCGTAGGAAGAATAATAACTTATTTAATGTTGTTTTCGAAAATTATGACTTTTTTTGTGTGCTTAATTTTCTTTGAAAACGTGAACATTTTGTACTTTCTAAAGAAACAATTATGAGGTTAATATTATCTTTATCTTTTGATAAATATTATGTAGTGTTTAATCATTTTACATAATGGTTATACTTATTTAAGTTGTTTTGTTTTATAATTATTAGGTATAATAGCATAAATGATAAAATTAGAGTATGATAAATAAGTGAATTGAAATCTTATTTATTAAGGATAAATTAGTCACTTACTTATATTTAGATGTGCAACTAATAGTATAAGGTGTATATATATCACGACCCTTGAAGAATCATGTTATTTAGCTTATTTGTTGTATTGAAGTTCCAAACATGACATATGAACTTGTCCATATTCTATTCACCTATTCAAACGAGGCCTTAGGTTCCAAGTTTTACCAGCAAAGTAATTATGCAATAAATGATTGAATTACATATTTATCCCTTTAAATTGTCGTCGAGTTTTGAATTGGTCTTTTAATTAGCAAAATAACAATTTCATCCTTCAAATTGGTAATTTGGTTAATTTCTGTTTCTTAAACTGAGCCTCAAACTTGAGTTATGTGTGATATACATGCTTTTTAATTAGATTTATTTTTATTTTGATATTAAAATATGTATTCAAAGTACATGAAACTTACGTGACTCCAACCCACTTAAATGTCATGAATTTCAAGAAAATATTTAAATATTAAAAAATAAATATAACCTCACTAAAAGATACGTGCATCGTACATGGCTGTTCAACAAACGAAAATAAACTAAAATAATAATTTGAAGAACTGAAATATTACTTCTACCAATTAAAGATCACTTTAAAATTCAATAAAAATATGAAAGGATAGATATGTAATTGAGCTTGCAATAAATCAGTGCATAGAAGCTAAGCAAACATCAGCACAAGAAGAAAACAAATGAGAAAAAAAAAAAACAGAGAGTCAAAGAGCCAAAGGCCGACACGCGTAAACCGTACGCCACGTATCTACTCCTTCCAATCTATGCGACGGTGCCATCACTAAACAAAGGAACGAAAAAAAAAAACTCAATAGTCAAAAGTCCGAAAAACAAATATATACAGCAAAAGTGCTAATAAATGAAACTCTTGTGCTTTATCTATTGCTCCCTCTTTATAATTTTAGCTTCACTAGCATCGTTTGCGTCTGGGCTCACTACATTGCAAATACCAAAGCAACAAATACAAAAGGGGTTTTGTGGTGAAGTAGAAGATCTCAATCCAATGGCAACTCTCGGAGGACTGAAAGATTCGACCTGGTCAGCTCAGAACAGTGCCGAGATTGATACTCTGGCTCGATTTGCTGTTGAAGAACACAACAAGAAAGAGGTTTTCTCTCTCACTTTTTAAATATTTTTTATTCACTTTTCCGCTATTTCATGTTTATGAGGCCAAATTAGGTTTTGCGAACATCTTTATTTATGTATCATAGTACCTCAGGTCATCTAAACATTTCTATATCATATGCCATCCCAATTTGTTGTGTATGAATTGTGTTCATAGCTTACTATCCTAATATTTACAATTTTTAAGGATATATTATTGTTTTACGTCTACTCCAAAATTTATTACTTATTCGTTCCACTTAAAGAATCCAAATTTTGATCAATTTGAGAAATCCAAATCTGAATTTGTTTTTAGTTGATAAATAGTTAACCATCCAAAAAAATTTCTACTACTTTCAAAATTTGTTTTCTGTTTTTAAAAGTTCAATGAATAAGATTAATTTTAAATTTCAAAATTTGTTTTTTGGTTTTTAAAAAATGATTAACAACTAATTTTAGAATTTTAGAAGTTTGCAAACTGTGACGGATCCACGTGGGGTGGTCCTGAGGTCACTTGACCGTACTTTATTTTATTTTTGTTTTTGGTGTTATATATTTTAGTAAATTAAACTCCTTAATTATTTGATTTCTTATAATAAATTTGATTTTCTTGTCCTAGATTAAGGTCAAGTACCCTCTCATCCACAAAAACTTGAGTTAATATAATTTATTATAAATGTAAAGTATGTAAAAAAGTATTAGGCATTAGTCCCCTATAGCTGTTTTTAACGTTTAGTCCCTTAACTATTTTTTTTGGTATTTCATCCTCAGACTTCATAGTTTTTGCAATCTTTGTTCAACTTTACAAAAACAGAGCAACTGAAGGGGACCAAATATGAAAACAACTATAGATTAAGGACTAAACATGAAAACAACTACAATTTTGGGGACTAAACTTGAAAAAGCTACTATATTTTGGAGACTAACATGAAAGAAACATATAGTTAGAGGACGAAATGCGTGAAAAAATAGTTGAGGGACTATACGTGAAAAAAACTATAGTTTGGGGACTAACGAAGAGGTAATCCCAAATTAGGCAATAATATACTTTACGCCATTCAAGTTGGCACGTTTTGTGCAATAGCCCACTAAAGTAAAAAAAATTTACATTAAGAAACTGAATTTTTAAAAATACTGCAATTGTCCCATTCTGTTAAATTTTTTAAACATCCGTCAAATTGGCTTATGTAATTTCCTACGTGGCTTAATAAAATAAAAAAAAAATGAGTCACAAATGATGTGGATGTCTCATGTCTGTATTTCATTTTTATACTCTATGCAATGTGTATATACCCCTTTTGCTTGAGGTTCGAAAATTGTGCTGTCTGAATTTTTTTTAGTTTAGGAAGATAGTGATTTTTGTTTTTGTGTATCTACATGCATAAGAAATATATACACTAATTACCAAAAGCAGCAGGGAAAATTGGTGTCAATGATCTTAGTTAGTTTGAGTCAAAATTATAGTGCATTTTTGTTCTTGGTAGACTATCTTAGATTGCTTCTTCTGTTTTTCTCTTTCTTTATATTTCTTGTTGTACTTTGCAAACAATGTATTTATGTACTTCAGCTATCTTATTTTGTGATTCTAAATTAGTAACATTTGCTTGAGATGGTCCAAGAGTCTCTTAATTGTTTACCAGCAAAACCTTTTTCAGTTGTGCTGTGAAATTTGAATGTTTGAACAATTATGTTAGGAAATAAGCCTAAACCTGTTAGAATAGTTTGAAAAAAGAACTTATTTTGGAACAAGTATTTGATTTGGCTCATGATAGTGACGTAGTTGAGTTACTTTGAAGTAGTTATCTTCCATGATTTTCAAACCAAAACCTAACCAATCGGAACAAGTATTTGATTTGGCTCATGATAGTAACGTAGTTGAGTTACTTGAAGTATTTCAAACCAAAACCTGACCGATCATCTGGCAAATCTAAAACAAACTAGCTGATCATGATGTTAGGAGTGTATTCATTTATCAGTTTATTGTCATGCCAAGGTTTTTAAAACTAATCAAGGATGATACATTTCATATTTCTTTTTCACATTAAACACTTTGTTTGTACAAAATGTACACTGATTATATAACATAAATATAATATATTCATAAGTTAGGTTAGTTTTTGGGGTTTTTCATTTTTTTGGTAATTATTACACCCAAGACCATATCTCAACTGGTTCTGTAGGGTGTAAAACCAAAAGTGAACCAAGTTAAAACAAAACCTGGACTAAACTAGTGATATGACGGTATTTTGACTAGTTGTCCCGGAGGTTGTATTTTTTATATCACTTTGATGCACTCTATAAGTCTTCACAGCTTCCTAACAAGTTCCTAGTTTTTGGTGGCACATTCTTACATGAAGGACATTCGATACAAAATAATTTGGAAGGTTTATATGAAGGAATATGAGTTTGAAGAACTTTATCCAATAGTTGTAGGCTAACTACTTTCTGAAGATGCTAATCATGAAAATTTTAGGTTGGGGAACATTAAATATTCTGGTGGGGGAGTCCGTACACTGAAGGATGCCAAATGAACATTTGTTGGCTACACATTATGTATCTAACTACTACTGTGCTTAATGGTGAGACTTTAGTACTTAGAATGCAACAATGATATCTTGTATTTTGGGTCTTAATTCATATTTTCTTTGTTTGCATATTTTTCTTGAGCGACTCTGACTTTTGTTTTTAGAACGGAACAATGATAACTTGTAATTTGGGGCTTAACTCGTATTTTTCTCTTCATATTCTTCTTCTGAACGACTCTCTCTCTTGCACCGCTAGTGCAACATATATTGTTTGATGTAACCCTATACCTAAGATAGCCTCACTCATAATGTGATGTTTTTGAAGAATGCATTGCTGGAGTTAGCAAGGGTGGTGAAGGCACAAGAACAGGTTGTTGCTGGTACTTTGCACCATCTTACTCTTGAGGTTATTGATGCGGGAGAGAAGAAACTTTATGAGGCAAAGATCTGGGTAAAGCCATGGTTGAACTTCAAGGAACTGCAAGAGTTCAAGCATGCCGGTGATTCCCCCTCAATCACCCCTTCTGATTTGGGTGCTAAGAAAGGTAGCTCCTGACAATTTCTGGCTATTTTTTATCCTGTATGATTATGACATGGATTCGACTAATTATATTTTTGCTGATACAAATTGCAATATCTATTCTAATTAATAGGATATTCACTTCTGTTGGAAGCGTGTTTCCTTTTATTCCTCCTAAAATGTTGACTAATAGGTTTCTTTGTTTTACTACTAGGAGGAGTTTCCTTGTTTTACTCCTAGGAGGTGTTTCCTTGTTTTACTACTAGGTTCCTTGTTTTACTCCTAGAATTAGGCTAACCTTTGTGTATAAATTTTGTAACTTACAATCTGAAAAATTAACAAAGAGTTCATTTCTTACAGGGAGTTAAGGATATTCTAACAAGATATTCTAGCAGATTTTTTCCATTCCTTTGTTCATTTTTTTGCAGTTCATTTCTGCAGTTTTTCCATTCTGCAGTATTGTTTTTTCCTTCAAATTCTGCAATTCTGCAGATTTGTAATTCTGTCACAGAATCATTTCAATTATGTGAATCAAAGCAACTTTGCATAAACCAAAATCCCTTCTTGGTATCAAAGCAGCTTTGCAATTCTGTTAGTGAGTGGACTTGATAGTCAATAATTTGTGACTTGTGGAAGATGTCAGAAGTTATAGAACAGTCAGAGGAGGTAGTTTGATCCCAAGAGGAGGTAGTTCGATCCCAACAGCCTGGAGAATTGCAAAATATCCAGGCTGCCTATAGATTGAATGAATTGAATGAAAAAAACTATCTCAAATGGTCCCAACTCGTTCGTACCATACTTAAAGGAAAGGGAAAGCCGAGTCATCTTATGGGTACGGGGCCAAAATCGGGAGATCCAAGGTTTGAAGCATGGGATGAAAAAGATTCGATGATTATGGCATGGCTGTGGAACTCGATGGTTCCTGAGATTTGTGACACTTATATGTTCTTGGCTACTGCTAAGGATATTTGGGATGCAATACAACAGACATATTCGAAGGCAAGAGATGTGGCTGAAGTATATGAGGTGAAGGTGAAAACGATGGCTGCCAAACAAGACAGTAAAACAGTTACCGAATATGCCAATCAATTGAAAGCCTTGTGGCAAGAACTTGATCATTATAGGGTGATTAAAACCAAATGTCTTGAAGATGCTGCTGTCCTAAAGAATTTCATTAAGCAAGATAGAGTCTATGATTTTCTTGTTGGGCTTAATCCAGAATTTGATCAAGTGAGTCCAGATTCTTGGCAAGCAGGAGGTTCCGTGCTTTAATGAAGTGGTAACGCTGGTTCGAGGTGAGGAAAGCAGAAGAGGACTTGTGCTTGAACCACAAAGCATGGACAGCTCGGCTATGGTAGCTAGTGGTGGAAATAATTCAGCCACAAGCATGAAAAAAACACCATTTGTTGAGGATAAAAAACCTGAACAATCAAAGGCTGATTATCGTGACAGTTTGTGGTGCACTTTTTACAAGATGAAACGCCATACTCGTGAGCGGTGCTGGAAGCTTCGTGGAAAACCGCTAAGGTACAATGGTCAGGCGCATGTCACAATGGCACAACAGAATGATGCAACACCAAAGGAGTTGGGCAGTCTCAACCAAGAAGAGGTCGAGAGGGTGAGATATCTAATTTGCAACCTTGACAAACCTTCAGGTACTTGTTCATTGGCGTATTCAGGTAAGTCTTCATCCTCTGTTGGATTAAATGTCTCGAATACCACCTTTGCCGGCTCCTGGATCATGGATTCAGGAGCTACCGATCATATGACCTACTCACCAAATGTCTTTTTCACATACTTACCTTGCCCAAGCAGTAGGAAAATATCCACTGCTGATGGTTCTTTGACCACTGTAGCAGGTGTAGATGTTAAAATAGGCCCATCATTGACTTTAAAAAATGTTCATGTCCCTAGATTATCCACAAACCTTGTCTCCATACAAAAGCTTACTCAAGATTTATGTTGCAGTGTGATCTTTCATTATAATTATTGTGTATTTCAGGACCAGAATTCGGGGAAGAGGATTGGACATGCTAGAGAACAGGATGGGCTCTATTACCTAGAAGCATCGAGCCAGTCAAATATCACCAATGAAGAAAAAGTTTGGCTTCACCACTGCTGACTTGGACATCCGTCATTTAGAGTCATTAAAATTCTGTTTCCGTCTTTATTTCTAGGTCTAGATGTTGAAAACTTTCACTGCGAAGTGTGTGAATTTGCCAAACACAAACGTGTACCTTTTCCAAGTAGTGATAAAAGAAGCTCTCTTCCCTTTTATCTCCTTCACAGTGATATTTGGGGTCCATCTACTATTCCTAATGTTTCTGGGGCAAGATGGTTTGTGTCATTCATTGATGATTGTACTCATGTTACGTGGCTTTTCTTACTTAAACATAAATCTGAGGTCAGCACTGTTCTCCAAATTTTTGTTCCATGATTAAGAACCAATTTGGGATCGCTATCAAAAGGTTTAGGTCAGATAATGCCAGGGATTACTTCAATCAAGTACTAACTCCTTATTTTCAAAAGGAAGGAATAGTACACGAGTCATCCTGTGTCAATATGCCACAACAAAACGGAGTCGCGGAAAGAAAAAATGGTCATCTCCTTTAGTCAACCCGAGCCTTCTTATTCCAAAAAAATGTGCCTAAATCTTTTTGGGGAGAAGCAGTTTTTACAACCACTCATCTTATAAATTGTTTGCCTGATTCAAGAGTCCAATGGACATACTCTCAATATTCTATCCAAACATACACGCTACAAATAATCTTGTCCCTAAGATATTTGGGTGCGTATCATTTGTCCATGTTCATAGTCAAAATAGGGGGAAACTAGACCCTAGGGCATTAAAATGCGTATTTGTGAGTTATTCTTCAACTCAAAAAGGGTACAAGTGTTATCACCCTCCATCGAAGAAATTCTATGTCTCGGTGGATGTTACTTTCAATGAACAAACACCTTACTTCACCTCACCTTATTTTCAGGGGGAGAATTCAATACTTGAAGATAAGGACGGGGATTTCTTGCTTGATATGTCGTCACTTCTTAAACCAGTTTCTAGTAATCTGAGTCATGTGTCTGAGCCAGTATCTGAGACCATGCCAAATCTTGTGTCTGAACCCGTGCCGAAAATTTCAGACACTCCCAACTCTGCCATTGAGAATGTGAGATTTAACAAAGGCAAGGTGAATTCGAGGAAGAAGACAATTGTCCATGAATCAGTGCAAGTCTAAGAATCCAACCCAGATCCTGAGTGAGGTAACAATTTTTAATTCTTCATTACAAGCTAAAACTGAATCCCATGTAGACAATAATGACAATAATGACCAGGACCTTCCCATTGCTATTAGGAAAGGAACTAGAGAGTGCACAAAACGACCTTTATATTCTCTTGCACACTTTCTTTCCTTTAAACATTTTTCACCATCACATAGAGCCTTGTTAACTTGAACACCATTACCATCCCTACCACCTTATCCGAGGCTTTGACCAATGAGAAATGGAGACAAGCCATGAATGTAGAAATGGAAGCATTGGAGAAGAATAAAACGTGGGAGTTAGTGAAGTTGCCTGTCGGAAAGAAACCTGTAGGGTGTAAATGGGTCTATACAGTGAATATAGAGCAGATGGGTCAATAGAGAGATATAAAGCAAGGTTGGTAGCCAAGGGCTATACTCAAACCTATGGGATTGACTACCTAGAGACTTTTGCTTTGGTTGCAAAGATGAATACTGTTAGAATCCTACTGTCATTAGCAGCTAATTATGGTTGGGAGTTACAACATTTTGATGTCAAGAATGCATTTTTGCACGGAGAACTAGAAGAAATTTATATGGAGGTCCCACCAAGTTATGGGAATAACTTGGGTGTTCATACTGTGTGTAAATTGAAGAAAGCCTTGTATGGACTTAAGCAATCACCACGGGCATGGTTTGGCAGATTTGCGAGAGTTATGATTGCCATGGGGTATAAACAAAGCCAAGGGGATCACACGCTGTTCATTAAACACTCACCTTTAGGGAGAGTCACAACACTATTAGTGTATGTTGATGACATAATAGTGACGGAGAATGATGATAATGAGAGAACTTCTAAGTCAGTGTTTGGCTAAGGAGTTTGAGATCAAAGCATTAGGAAAGCTTAAATATTTTCTTGGGATCGAGGTGGCTCCCTCTAGGCAGGGCATCTTTATCTCCTAACAGAAGTATGTTACAAATCTCCTTAAAGAAATAGGCAAGACAACATGCAAACCAGCAAGTACTCCAATAGACCAAAATCTTAGACTTGGAATGGCAGATGACGCTGCAATAAATAAAGAAATATATCAGCGTCTGGTAGGAAAACTCATTTATCTGTCTCTTACACGACCGGACATAGCATACGCAGTGAGTGTGATTAGGCAGTTCATGCATAGCCCAAAGGAAGTTCATCTGCAAGCAGCACACCGAGTGTTACAATATCTCAAAGGGACACCGAGAAAGGGTGTTCTGTTCAAAAGAAACGGAGGTTTGGTGTTTGAGACATACGGATGTGATTATGCTGGGTCAATAGTTGACAGGAGGTCAACAACAGGATATTGTACATTTCTTGGCGGTAATCTCGTGACATGGAGGAGCAAGAAACATGTGGTAGCACGGTCTAGTGCAAAAGCAGAATTTCGAGCAATGGCTCAAGGTGTGTGTGAACTACTTTGGTTGAAGATCATCTTAGAAGACTTGAAAATCAAGTGGGATGGCCTAATGAGACTCTATTGTGGCAATAAGTCAGCAATTAGCAGTGTTCTAAAAGTCGCTAGTCGGTCCCAGGTCGGTTGGCTACCGACTAGCGACTAGGGGATTAGTCGGGGATTAATCGGGGATTAATCGGCTAGTCGGATTTTTATTTTTTTTTAAAAATATATATATTCTCCTTCCTCCTTCGTAAGTTTTGAGCAAGTAGAATAGCCCCAAAATAATACTACAAAGAGTATTATCATTTTTTTTTAGCAGATAAAATAACTCTAGGACTTTATTTCAGTATTACTGGAGTAAATAATTTTCAACTAGACAACTAAATCTTTTCTTATCATCTCAGCAAATCGACTAGCATGAGCAATTATATCTTCAGCAGATATCATGTTTCTAGTAGTTAATGGCAAAGTGACTATTATCAATAATGATAAATAACTACAATAATGAATCACCTAAAATAAAATGGCAAAAGTGGTGCAGTTTAGTTGTTGACTGTATATTGGGCCCAAAGCAGGGATATGTTAAATACAAGGAAGCCCATGTAAACAAAATGATCTAGTTATTTATTTACTGGACCGAATCCACGTTAGCCAAATCCAACCCAAAGCATTCTCTCCATGTAGTATTAATTCACTGCAGTTTATTTCAAATTAGGGTTTCACTCGGCGGCTGCTTCTTCTTCTTCTTTATCTTAGTTACCCCCAAGCTCTCAAACTACTCAAACCCAAGTCCCAGTGTAGCATCTTCATTTAGCAGCCATGGGGTACGTTTGTTCTTCTTTGATCTTAACGGTTCTTTATTTAACTCTAAATGTGTATTTGCGTGTCTGTATGTATAGACATTTTGGAAGAATATACGTACTTTCAATTTTCTCCGCATCTATTTGGTTAATATATATTCTCCTTCCTCCTTCAAATGTTTTTTTTTCTTTTTTACAGCCCTAATCCGACTCGCCGACTTGCCCCGACTAGTCTCCGACTAAGTCGGCCAGCGACTAATTGAAGTGACTAGGCCCTAGTCGACTCGGCTGCCTTCCGACCCCGACCTAGTCGCCGACTAGTTGGCCGACTAGGCCGACTTTTAGAACACTGGCAATTAGTATAGCTCACAACCCGGTACAACATGATCGCACGAAGCACATCGAAATTGACAGACACTTCATCAAGGAGAAACTGGAGAGTGGGCTGATTTGTACCCCTTATGTGTCTACACATGGTCAACTTGCGGATGTACTTACTAAGGGGTTAAGTAGCTCAGTATTTCGGAATTTTGTATCCAAGCTGGGAATAAAAAACATTCATTGACCAGCTTGAGGGGGAGTGTTGGAAACGTGTTTCCTTTTATTCCTCCTAAAATGTTGACCAATAGGTTTCCTTATTTTATTCCTAGGAGGAGTTTTCTTGTTTTACTCCTAGGTTCCTTGTTTTACAAATTAACAAAGAGAGTTCATTTCTTACAACTTTTGTAATAAACGGTGAACAAGTAGCTACTATACTTCACCAACCTTACAATTTCCTTCCTGAAAAATTTCAGTAATGTTTTCATTTTGTGATCTTGTGTACAATGCGTCAAGTGAAGTTTATGTACTGTTTCTTTTCCATTCTTTCATGCATGTATTCAAAAAACTGAACGGTACCATCATGAGAGAATTAATGCAATGATGCGAACACGGATATTTGTTTGTGACGCCATATCTGCATTACTTTGTCCATACAAAACATTGTATGTTCTATTATATACGAGTCAGAAATGCAATAGCATTTTTGCTTTGATTTTCTATGGTCTTTTCTCTTCTTTGCGGAATGTATGTGGTTTATAAGTAATTATTATGTAAAAGTCAGAACTACAATTACATTTGGCTTTGATTTTGCAATGGTCTTCTGTTCCCGCGGAAGTCTCTGTGGAGGAAACAAATTCTTACGTTTAGCTCTTGCAATCGACCTTCCATTTACGTTCATATGCAACAAGCGAATGTAGAGTTATTTGGTTTTGAAGATTCAATGAAGCTTTTAGGTCCATGTGTCTTCTAGATGACTTTGAATGAGAGAGACGGTGGTTCAAATGAGGTCAATGGAGTTCTCAGTATGGTCAGGGTTTACATGAAGTGGATGAACCAAAAGAAACACAACCTGCATAAACTAATAAATGAAAACTTCCTTGCACTATCCTCACTCTCAAGGGGTCTTAAAACTGAACTCTTCAAAAGGATCAGTAAAGGAAAGAATAGAGCCAGATAGACTCAGTGTTCTAAAAATCGTTAGGCGGACAACGGAGGGGGGGCCTAGCGCCTAGGCCGCCTAGTCGGTTTCTAGGCGTTTTTCTAGGCGGATTAGGCATTTTCTTAGGCGATTCATTTATTTATTTTTCTATTGTATATACTTGTTATACTATACAAAACATATATTATATGTATTTTTTAAAAATTTTACATGAAACATTACCAAAAAATAATTTTTTAAGACTTAACAAATTTATTTAAGTATTGTAAAGCTTCATAGGAGAGGTCTGATTCTGACTAGGCGTGGGCTTAGGCGCCTAGCCAAATCAAGGCAGTAGACGACCGCCTAGGCGCTAGGCGGGGATAGGTGGGGATTTTTAGAACATTGGATAGACTTTGGTCTGCCAAAATAAACAATCGGGAGAATAAAAAGAAGAAAATCTAATCTGGATTGGTAGTTTCTCCACATCCTATAAGTAACAACTGTTACTCTCTCACCATGAGATTCACACTCCCACCATAAATGGAACCATGTCCAACCTCATCTGACTGTTCAGTTGCATCCTAACTCCCTTCCAATCCTCAAGTAACTTCAGCATTGACTTGGGCATAACCCACGTCATTCCATATAATAGCAGAAAAATTTCACTCAGTGATCCCTATAAACTTAGAATGTATAGCAAATGATCTTTTGATTTTTTCATTCCATATCTTTGCTCGTCCTTTTGTGAACAGGATCGGGCATCAAGTTACCTTGCGCTTACGGGCAGTAGGACATAAATCTAGACTTTCTCTGTCTTGAACATCAATTGATGATAAACAATGTGTTGAAATAATTTATTGATGCAAAAGGTTGAAACAATAAGTGGGGCACACAAGTAATTTTGTATGGGGGTGTGCTAGACAATATGTTTAAGTTAAATTGAATCTAATGTTATGTTTATTAGACAATATATGTTACAATGAGTTTCTGAAGGTGTAAACTGTTGTATGTTTGTCGTTGGGTGATGCTTTTCTTCTGCTATGAGCGAACGATCTTTGAACATATTAAAAAAGATTGCTCTGAGTAATACTGTTGGGTGAATTTGAAGTAGTAGGCATTCTTTTTAGATCAATTGTGGGGCTACATATTACTTAAGGGGAGGATAACTCCCTCATGTTTCTTTGAAATGACTTTTGTAGTGGTATATGTATTTCTATATTTGTTTTATCCTTCTCATATAATTTATTATTTTAAGTGTTGGTGAAAAAGGGCTTATTTGGGAATATATAATAGATATTCCCATCCTATCCTTGACTCCCTTAAAGTAGAATTCACTTCACTGGGGGAAAGTTTAGCAGCTATGAGTAATTATGTACTAATTTTCAATGGTGGGGCTACATGTGACTTAAGTGGAGCGATAACCCCTTCATGTTTTGAAATTTGTAGTATTATTGGTTGTAATTCAATTTTGTTTTTGTCTCCTTGTAAATTATGTTTATAAGTTGGTGAAAAAAAGAGGCTAGTTTTTCTCCTCTTATTAGGGAAAATATAATAGATGTTCCTCTCCTATTAAAGATTTTAAATTCCTTAACTCCCTTAAAGTAGAATTCACTTAAATGGGGAGAAGCTTAGCAGCCTATAAGTAATTATGTATTAATTTCAATTTCCCAAGAGGTACTTGAGTTGCAGGATTAGTTGTGCTGCTTGCTTCTAACGATCTCGTATTCATCTGTCAATACTTATGTTTCCTTCTTCCCTCAAAAACTTGGGTGTAGGAGAGGAGTGTAGGCAATACAAAGTTGTGTCACCATTCATCGCAAAGAAAAGTTTAATGATTGCAATGCGGATGGTGGTTTTTTTTTTTTTTTTTTTTTTTTTTTTTTTTGTATATGAGAAGTTTTAGAGATAATAGGACACCAGTGCTGAATGATTTTCTAAATTATGCATGAATTATGCGTCACTGATATATAGTGGTAGTCTGCGTCTTATGATTGTAAGTGTTATATCTTGCTGATTGAAGAAAATTTGTCATTGCTGACCAGGTGGTCATCTCCCAGGGTGGCAGTCAGTGCCAGTACATGATCCTGTGGTTCAGGATGCTGCTAATCATGCTATTAAGACCATCCAACAGAGGTCCAACTCATTGCTACCATACGAGCTTCGGGAGATCATTCATGCAAAGGCTGAGGTGAGTATAATATCCTAAATTAACATGTTGCATGACTTAGATATGTTATGCTATCTTGAGAGATGATGTACACCATTTTATTTTGAATTGTCTCTATTTATTATAGTAAATGAGATTTTCGTTTTTTCCATTATGGTTAGTTCCTTGATGGTATTATGGCTGAATTTTCATGTTTTAATGGTTAAAGTATAAATTACCCTAAACCTAAATCAATTTCATTTTTTCATAACTTAGTTTAGTGGGACAAGTATATGAAATAAGGATATGATAAGTCACATTATGCATCAAAACTTCTCCTGAAACTAAGTTGACGTCTTCAATATTGAAGGGAAATACGTAGGAACGCTAAATAAGGTACTCTTGGTAAGGACTAATTAACCCATTTAGACAAGTAGCTCTTTTCTTTAGTCCTGCTAATCTTCGCTCAAATCTTCTTAACACGGATCCGTGAGAAACCCATCCGCACCAACCATCTCCCCGAGAAGCCTAAATATCCAACACATATCCCCATGAGAAAATCTCCTTGGAAAATATTCAGTCTTTCCTCAAACCACACTCCAGCATTTCTGTAAGAAAACAAGTGAAAAACCATCTTGCCCCGGGGCTAGTTAGCAGGATCTGTGATGAGGACTCCAAGTCAAGAACAAAGAAGAGATTTTTTATATTTATTATTTGGAGTTTTTATTATGTTTAATATAAAAGTAGTTGATGTGATTTATGTATTTTATTTATTAGTGGGGATTTAGGACATTAATTGGTGATTAAGAATTATCAATAAAGGTATTTTAGTCGTTTAGTATTTTTATTATTCCCCAAGTAATATTAGGGTTTTGAGTCTCTTTAAATAGGGATGTAATCCCCACAAGTCATTTAGACTACATACTATTGATATTGAAGTTGATTATTTTATTCATACCGTAGAGGTATTTTATCCATCTTGGTGTTGATACGTATAGTTGATACTTGAGAGATCCTAGTGGTTTAAATGTGGAGTTTAAATTCTAGTTTATTTCCCATTAATTCTTCATCCTAAATCTGTCCTACATCATTTTTGGTATCAAAGCTCAAGGTTTTTCCATCAATTTCTTATTAAAAAAAAAAACTGTTCATCGCCAGTTACTGTTCATCGGATTACTGTTCATCACGGTTGTTCACTGAGGAGGAAAAAAAAAGAAAAAAGATTTGCCTTGCTGCTTTAGTGAAGAAATTAAAAGGAGAAGAAGATGCTGTGATGTTGTTTTGTCGCTATTGTGTTGTGCTACTACTGCTCTGCCTCTCTTTAGGGAACAAGAGGAAGGTAATCCTAATTTAAGTTAACCCTCTCTTGCCACATAGCAATTCAGCCCCATCAATTTAATTAAATCCATTTGTTTTACCAGACCCATAAAATTATAGTCGGCCCATATTTATTGTTTTAAACCAACCCAATTCCATATTTATTTGTAACTCATGCAATACTTCTTTTAACAGGCCTAAGCACACACCAACCCACTAAAAACAAGCATATATATATATATATATATATATATTTTTTTTTTTTTTTCCATTGAACATACTAAATTTTTAGTCTTTACAATTCAGCCCGTATTTTTATATTTTTTTTTCAGTAAGGGCCTTGAGTCGTAAAAAAAAAAGTTTTATTTATTTATTTTATAACCCATTGTCCCAAACACCCAATGTCTCAAGCCACTAAAGAATTGATTGCCGAAGCAAAAGAGTATATTTGGTTTCTTGACGATGAAAGTGACCGAATTTCCTACCTTATTAATACGTCATAGATATTTGAAACACAAGTAAGAAGAGCTTAGATGGGATATGGTTGATGCACAAGATTATCTTGGAAAATTGCAACGTCGATATTAAGATGAACAAAGAAAAGCTGAAGTAAGGAAACGTCAACAAGTTAAAGCAAAAGAACTTCGAAAGGCACATGATATGGTTTCTATATGTTCTTCCATAAAATATAAAATCTCTTTATTAAAAGATGACATATCTTCTATAAAAGAAGGCCTTATTGACTTACGGGCACATCTTCAAGCAGAGCAAGAGAAAGAAAAAGAGGATTTTCCAAATTTTGGGACTACAGACAGTAGTGACGTGTCCATGGAAATTCTTTAAGTTCCAAAAGTTAAACCAGAGATTGTGTATGAGCAACAAATTGAGAAAAACACTAAGTTGCTTTTGAGTTCGTGATAATTTTCCAATCCCAGTTGACTTTGTTGTTCCAGAAAGTTTCTTTTCAGCACCTTTGAATACAAAAGCGATGCTCTGATCAATTCTCTTTTCAAAAATTTTTGAGCCTTACTGCGTGATGATGTTGTCAAAGGTGTTCTAAAATGTTCTTCCGTTGCAGAGGAGTTTGTGGCTTATTCTATCATATTATAAAACTCGAGGTCGAGTTTTCTCCAACAAGAGGAGAATGATGAGGACTCCAAGTCAAGAACAAAGAAGAGATTTCTTATATTTATTATTCGGAGTTTTTATAATGTTTAATATAAAAGTAGTTGATGTGATTTATGTATTTTATTTATTAGTGGGGATTTAGCACATTTTTGTGATTAGGAATTATCAATAAGGGTATTTTAGTCGTTTAATACTTTTATTATTCCCCAAGTAATATTAAGGTTTTGAGTCTCTTTAAATAGGGATGTAATCCCCACAAGTCATTTAGACTACATACTATTGATATTGAAGTTGATTATTTTATTCATAACGTAGAGTTATCCTACTTTATAGGTATTTTATCCATCTTGGTGTTGATACGTGGAGTTGATACTTGAGAGATCTTAGTGGTTTAAACGTGGAGTTTAAATCTTAGTTTATTTTCCATTAATTCTTTATTCCTAAATTTGTCCTACATCAATCTGACTGGTTATGCAGCTCATGCTCGTCTCTAACATATTCAAAATATCTTACTATTATGACGTATAGTGCTGAGCTAATTGTTCACACCACCTCCACCTCCACCTCCACCTCCACCTCCACCTCCACCTCCAGGTGTATGTTGTGTGGTATAATAAAGAAAATGTGATGGCAATGGTGAGATAAAGATGGGATAAGGGAGTGAGATAATGCCGTGACATTGCCCAATATATAGACCAATTTTCATGGTCGAAAGACATGTTTTGTGTGTGTAGAGCACATCTTGAATCTATGGCATCCCATCCTCCTATTTAATATAGTATAACCTTAACCTTATTCCCAATCTTGGAAGATCCTGCAAAATGATTTCTGCCATACAATCTGCTACATAAGCCTTTTCGTTTTTAATGCACTCTGAAATCTGAATTAAGTTCGAAACTTGACTGAAAGCATTTGCCACACCAAACATCTAAGGAAGTGTTTTTTTCAACCGCAACTTTAATCTATCTTTTACCCTTTCAACTTGGAGTGTGTTTTCATCTTCCTACTGTTGGGAGTGTCCTTCCGAAGCTCAACACCATAAAAAAGTCACCTCTTCTTTGCAGTACATTTATGGTACAAAATAAAGATATTATTTTTTTTATAATATAAGCTTGCCGTTTGCTCTAAAAATAGAAAATGGATTCTATACAATTAAAAAATAATAAGTTTTATTCCACAATGTAATGATTTCCCGTAGCGAATATTGAATATTATAGCTATTTTCCCAATAGTGTTATTGAACTATAGCAAGTCCTTAATACCCAGTGCCACTTCTTTAATTGACAATTTCATCTTTTTCCAGTTCACCAGGTTTATACTGATGTCTTCAGCATTACATTTGAATATTTTTGCATTAGATCTCCATTCTTTTTGTACCAAGACTGGAACACTAAAAAACTTAATTGGAGTGAGTAAGCTGGGAAGTATAATTTTCTTGGCTTATTGTGGCTTTGAGACAACTTGATGTTTCATTGGGAAGAGAAAAGATGGAAGACGTTGTCAAGGTAGGAGAACTAAGCCATAAATATTGTTGAATATTCGGATTCCTAACAAGGAGTAGATGGGAAAATAATGTTGAAATGAAACAGACAGACTAATTTAACTTTACACCCCCAAAGTTTGCACTCTGTGGCACTAAAATCCTGAAGTCCCAGTGACGTAGGATGAGCCTGCCCAACTTGTTTGGACCGATACAAGAGGCTCTGGCTTATTTCAAGTATAAGATTATTCTAAAAATTTGATTGAGGTAGATTATTCGTAGGACTTTTTTTGCTTGGTTTCTTTAACTATTTTCCTCTGTAATCTTCTGTGATCTTTTGTTATGCATTACATTGAGATTTTGATTATTTGACTATTAAAATTTTAAAGCTTTATTGCTTTATTATTTATCTTCTTTTCCTCTCCAATTCTTTTTAATTTCTTTTCCAGTTTTAAACCTTAATTCTATACCTAACCCATTCCCCATCAGAGACAGGTTCCCAATATATGTCCCAAAACCTTTGACACGAGATCATCACTTTCATATAAACTTGAACACACCCAAATGCAGCCTTACTACTGTTCATAGTAAAATTCGGTCCCAAATTCGATTCACACAATCCACATGTAGCCTTCCCCAGATTCTGGAACAAAGAGAAAATGTTGGTCACTATAGTGACTATAAAATCACTGCTCATCTTCTTGGACTTCCCTCCCTTTCATTACACCTTCCCTCCAATTTCATCTTATACACTTGACTGTTATAGTTTCGGATAATATAACTGTAATCAGCACCTGTCAATTAATATATAATGTTGAGTAGTATGATTGTTTCATAACGAAAGTAATCCGATACTTTTTCACCATTTGATGAATATGTGAATTTTTCGTTAAAATATCAATGGCTAAAAAATCTTTTGAGTTTTTAACGTCAATAAACTTTTAATGATTTAAACTTTTTTGTAGGATGGATTTCAATATCATGAATTATCTACCAACACATTTGGATCATTATTAACTAAATTGTTAAGATAGAAAATTTGGCGTATTGGATGGAAGGAAGGTGTAATGGAGGGGAGCCAAATTCATCTTCTTCATTTAGAACACCACGGCAGTTGTTGATGAAGCAATCTGCCACGGCAGCAGTTGATGTGCAATCTGCCATCACCTCCGGTGTCAACCTAGTCGTTGTAGCCAACTCTATCCACTCCACTAGTTTCCGCTCGGGATATTTGCCAGTCTCGCATAGCCGTCTTTACATATGTTCTATTGCTTATTTAGGAAAGATAGATGTGAAGAGGTATCTCTAAAATATCTCTTGCAAAACTATACTATTCTCCCCATAGTAATTCAGCCTGTAATCCTATAGTATAGTAGTTTTAAAATTCGTCCCTTTTTTGGTATTTCATTTAATTTGGTCTTTGTTAACAAAACAAAAGATGTTGACAAAACAAAAGAAATCAGTCTAGAAAAAGGAAAAAAAGGTCAAAATTAGGACTTTCTTATTTGTTGGCACCATGGTTTTCTATTAAGTTGGAATCTTTGCCCAAAGCGTGTGAAACTACAAAAATGAGATTTTTGTTTGAGAATTGGTGCATCAGAAGTAAAAGTTGATTCTATGGATTTATCAATTAAGTCCTTAGGAGAATCGATTAGTGCTGTAGTTTCATACGAGCAGAAGACGACAAATGGAAGGATTGGTTTTTATTTTTCACAGTAGAAAACAAATCCAGAAAAGGTAGAATCTTCAACTTCTAGGATTCAAGGTTCAAAGCATAAGCAAATTTCCGTTCCTCCTAATCCTACAATTGAGCAGCCTCACCAGCATTTATTTGGAAGACTTGATAGATATGATCACAATTAGGAAGTGGAAAAAAGTGTGACCATAGTTGTCATGGTGCCTCAGCGAGATGCGGTGGTAGTTGACCACCAGGATGCCTAGGCGATAAGGCGCTCGCCATGACGTCCGTATGGCGATCGCCATTAACAATGTGTAATTTATACATTATTATTTTTTTTCAAAAGTATATTGAACAATAAAATTTTATATCCATTGATACCCAAAACATAATAACTAACACTATGAAATACAATTATAAACAAAATTATATGAATACTTCACAATCAAAATTCAAAAAATGAAACGCTTGACATTAAAAACTAGTAGAACAAGTCAACAAACACCACGTAGAAAATAAAGAATGAAGACTTGCCCATCACCGATTACAAGTATAATAAGTAATAAAATTACACGAAATAGCAAATCCATGGGTTATGATGAGTCATGGGTAAAAAATGGCTTAATCACTTGACTTAGGTCAGCTACCAAGGCGTGAGCCTTGGCGGCTTGGCGTCCAAGGCATCGCCTTGCCCTTCTCCAGCGCCAGGACGCCTAGGCGACGCCTTGGCGACGCCATGATGACTATGAGTGTGACGTTTGAAGTTCTCAACTTTAATGGAGACAGTCGTGTACATACTTCTTGATTGGGTGAATAGTTTGGAGAGTTTTTAATTGGCACAGCTCGAATGAGGTTCGAAAATTCTTTTTTGCCGAAACTAAGCTTGAAGGAACAACACGTTATGGTGGACAAAGGTGCAAGCGAATTTTGTAGGATTGGCACAAGAGAGAATAAAATTTAGGAAGAGACGAAGCTTGCAATGATGTTCTTCCTGTCAATTGCAAGTAATAAAAGCATCCCTTTTTTTTAAAGTTACGACGAGAGAACCTGTATGCTGCAAAATACACTAGTAAATTCTATCACTTGTGCACTCGCTAAGTTGGTTGAGTTTTCTAATTGCTAACAAATTTTTTGGAAACTTGTATGCTTAATTGGATGATACTGTTCAAGCCGTATATCAAGTGGAAGAAGAATTTTCCGCCAACTGATAATTTACCGAAGGGATTGTCTACCTTCAACAGTTAAGGAGGTCGATCTTCTACTTCACTTACTCGACAAAGGTAATTTTAATAATAGACCTAAATCTCAAATGCCCTAGGTTAGTAACATCGGCAGATTAAGAGTTAGTAATTGCTAATGCTGTTGTTAAACAAAGAGAAAACAAAGTGATACGTTTGGAAGTAGAAGGAGCTCATGATAATAAGTAATGATGATAATAAGAGTGATTGTAGCAATGATGATGCTTAGCACTCTTATTGTACGCCATTTTTCACAACTCATCGAGATATTGCTGAAGAAGATTGGTGTAGGAGTAATCTTTCCGAACCAAGAGCGCCTATATAGCTTGATTATTGATTAAGTTGTATCAGTGTCGTTTCTGAGGATGATATTCACAAATTAGGCTTGGAGATTGAACCTTATCTACTCCCTATAAGGGTACCATGGTTAAAAATACCATCATTAAAGTATGTGAGAAGTGTTTGGTGACTATTCAATTGGTAAGTTGGTTGATACAGTGGAATGTGATGTGCTAGTGCTACCAGTGAAAGTTTGTCACATCTTGTTGGGAAGACCTTCATTTTGATCGAAAAGTGCAACATTGTGGGTATAATAGCCATAGTTGTTAAGTCATCACGTAATCGATGACTAGTCGGTGACTAGTCGTCCAGTCGCTGCAGAAGCTACAAGTCGAGGGCTCGACTTGGTTGTTGCATCTAAGTCGCTCGACTTGAGAACCTGGTCGTCGCCTAGTCGTCCCAAATCGTCGATTTACTCACTTTATTATCTAGTCGAACGACTTAACAACAATCACAAATTTAATTTACCCAAACCCCAATTGAAGAATTTTAAGAACTTGGCTGCTTTATCTATTTCTTCTTCTTTCTTCGTTGGACTTGCGCGCTTCATCTCTTTCTTCTTCTTCCTTTGCTGGACTTGGGTGTTGTATCTTCTTCCTTCGGTGACTTGTTTTCTTGATCGGTGTGGAGTTGGGTTTCTTGGTCGACGAGCTGGTCGGCAATTGGGTCGGCGTGGGTAAGCGACTCAGTTGGGTCGGCGAGGTAGGGTCGACCATTGATTACGGCAAAGAACGACTGCAACCTTTTCTTCTTTCTTAATTCTTACTTTAATTATTTTGTGTATGTAAATATCTAATGGTCTGATTAGATGGAGTGTATAATATGTATACTATTATTTTATTTGTGACATATGTGGGTCAGACTTAGGATAATGGGTTGGATATACTAGCTGGTCATTTAGTACATCAACACCTGTCCCACTATGGTGATGAGTGGAAAGATAAAAAAATAATGTTATTTATTCATCTACATGTGCATATGTAAACTTCTTGTGGTACTATCACTATTAGTTACATGACATGTAGTTGATATTTATGTTGCTTATACTATAATATATTATATTTATTATTCATAAAAATTAAATATTATTTAAGATAGTCGATAATAATTTAACTTTTAATTTTGATATTTCTATTAAATTATTATAGGGCTAATGACAAAACTGTCCCCCCAAGTTTGGATGAAAATCAATTTGATACTCAAAGTTTGGGAATCTGCAATCAACACCTCTAAGTATTTTAAAACAACAAAAGTGTCCCTTTTGGCCGAAAAATCCAATTATTCGCCGGAAAATGCCACGGAGAGAGGAGAGAATAATCAAAAAAAGATTTTTTTTTTCTTTTTTCTTATTTTTTTTCTTTATTAAATTTCTCTCTTCTCTTTCTCTCTCCTCTCTCTTCTCTTCTCCCCGCCTTCTCTCTCCTCCTTTTCTCTCTCTTCCCCTCTTCTTCCATTTACTTAATTAATTGGTATTTTAATATTTTATTTTAAATTGTAATAATTTTTTGGAGTGTATATACTTGTATAAAATCATAATACATGTATGCATATATTTAAAATGTATAATACATAAAAAAATCAATGATAAGAAGACAAAATTAAAAACAAGATCATAACTTATAAAAAAAAAGCAATTACAAAATAATAATAAAATCAAAAAATTAAATAGATTATATTTGATAAAGAAAAAGAAAAAAAAATAAGAAAAAAGAAAAAGAATTTTTCTTTTTTTTCTTTTTCTTTATCAAATAGAATCTATTTAATTTTTTGATTTTATTATTATTTTGTAATTACTTTTTTTTTATAAGTAAGTTATGATCTTGTTTTTAATTTTGTCTTCTTATCATTGATTTGTTTTATGTATTATACATTTTATCTTTTTCTTTTTTCTTATTTTTTTTTTCTTTTTCTTTATCAAATATAATCTATTTAATTTTTTGATTTTATTATTATTTTGTAATTGCTTTTTTTTTTATAAGTTATGATCTTGTTTTTAATTTTGTCTTCTTATCATTGATTTTTTTTATGTATTATACATTTTAAATGTATGCATACATGTATTATGATTTTATACAAGTATGTATATACACTCCAAAAAATTATTACAATTTAAAAAAAAAAAAAAAAATACCAATTAATTAAGTAAATGGAGGAAGAGGGGAAGAGAGAGAGAGAAAAGGAGAGAAGGCGGAGAGGAGAGAGGAGAGAAAAGGAGGAGAGAGGAGAGAAAGAGGAGGAAGAGAAAAATTTGATAAAGAAAAACAAATCTTTTTTTTGATTATTTTCTCTCTCCTCTCTCCTTGACACGTGGCATTTTCCGGCAATAATTGGGTTTTCCGACCAAAAAGGGACACTTTTGTTGTTTTAAAATACTTAGAGGTATTGATTGCAGATGCCCAAACTTTGAGTATCAAATTAATTTTCGTCCAAACTTGGGGGGACAGTTTTGTCATTAGCCCATTATTATATTTATTATTCATAAAAAATAAATATTATTTTAAGATTATCAATAATAATTTTGACTTTTAATTTTAATATTTTTATAAGTAATTCTATTTTTCATTTTACTGTTGCAGTTAAATTTGCCTATCCATTTACTTGGTATATTTATTTTAGTATATGTTTAAGTTTATGAATTGTAATGTAGTATTAATTGTAGTACTTTTTTATATTTAATGTCCTTGGCATATATATAAAATGCATATTGTAAATTATCTATCGCTTTATAGACGACTAGTCCGGTGTTTAATCGACTAGTCGCTCAAGCAGCAGGCCACCGACTCTCCTCGACTTAGCACCTTAACAACTATGATAATAACACCTATTCATTCGAGTATGGAGATTGTGAGATGAAATGGATGCTAGCTAGAGATCCAATGCCATTGAAAGCTTAAGTTGTTGGGGACTCATTCTTCTCAAGCGGTTTCTTAATAAAGATGGTATATATTCTGGCCAATTCCTAACTCGAGGATGAGGTTTTTTTGTTTTGTTTTTTTTTTTGTTTAGTGGAGAAGTGATAAAGGAAGACCCCACCCAACTTGATCTTGATTGGACTAATACACGAGACCTTGAAGTCTAGACCAAGTATTAGATTTTTCTAAAATTTTTATTGCGATAGATTATTAATGGATTTTGTTTTACTTGATTTGTTTGGTTTCCTTGGTCTCCAAGAATTAGAGTTTGCAATTTTTTTATTTTTTATTTAAGCTATTTAAGCTCATGTAATCCTTCGTTATACATTACATTGAGATTTGATTATTTGATTATTATAATTTCAAAGCTTTATTGCTTTATTAACTTTATTTTCCTCTCCATTCTTCTCAATTTCATTCCCACCTTTAAACCCTAATTCTAAACCTAACTTACCATTACTCGGTTTTGACCATTGAAACACAATTGACCTAGGTTACTTCTTGGGACTCCATGGACCAAGATGGCAAGATCTGCTTTTATTATATTTGCAATACTGATTTACTTTCATTTTAGTAGATCATATGGATGTAGAACTATAAGATTTATTATTTCGTAATTTTCAGTGAATCCTATTAATATTAATTTTGAGATTGAAAATGTCTCAAATTTACCTTCAAAAGTCGATAAATAATCTTATAAGATGGAACGGAGTATACATTACACTGAGATTGATTATTGTAGTTTTAAAGCTTTGATAACTTTCCTTTTCTATCCTTTCTTCTCAATTTCATTACCACATTTAAACCCTAATTCTAAACCAAACTTCCCCATTACTCAGTTTTGGCAATTAAAGCACATGACCTAGGTTACTTCTTTGGACTCCATGTTACCACGGACCACGGTATGCTTTTATTATATTTGCAATATTGATCTACTTTCATTTTAGTAGACCACATGGATGTAGAATTGTGAGATTATTATTTCGTAACTTTTAATGGATCTTATTAATTTTGAGATTGAAAATGTCTCAAATTTACTTTCAAAAGTTGATAATGATCTTATAAGTTGGAACGAATGAAGTATTTTTTATGAGTGGCGAGAACTAGTTTAAATTGAGTAAATTGTCAAAATTGTAAATTTAGGATTTACCTCCATATGTGCCTTTTTCGAAAAAAGAATTAATGCCGTTAAGTGCAAACTTCCTGATAATATTGCAATTAACCTGAGAATACAATTAACATAATTTGTTTGTTTAATGTTATATTCAATTTTAAACTTTACCAATAGATTGGTTTGTCTCAATTTTAGGGGTCTACTTTCTATAACTAACTTCCTCACTCTGTTCTGTGTTTGCTGCAATGGCTTTGCTAGCCTTGAAAATGTTTTGCTTAGATTAATTATTTTTGAGGAGTTATACACGATTGCTTTTTCACGTATTGGGTAATTATTTTGTTGCACACTAAATTTCTGCGTTACTCACTACAAACTCTTACTGGTGTGCAGATAAGCCATGAAATATTGATTTCGTGTTTAGTTTTCCTGATGATTACTCACAATGCTTTCCCTCCCCCACCCCTTCTCTCCTCTTCTCGGTTTTGCAGGTCATTGAGGAATCTGCTAAGTTTGATATGCTTTTGAAGGTCAAAAGAGGAGACAGAGAAGAGAAATTCAAGGTTGAGGTTCATAAGAATGATGAAGGTGACTTCCATCTTAATCAGATGATATCTGACAATGCTTGAGATTCTCCTAATGATGAGAGAATAGAATGATACTTGCAATAATATTATTGGTATGTTCAGGAAATAATATTATTGGTATGTTGAGGGTTGTGTGTTAACCAAGACTAGTTTATATCGAGTGTGAAAAACAAAGTCTAGCTACGGCGTTGCTATATAAAACCCCTAAGAGTTAGTCTGTACTTATAAACCTAAGAGTTTGGTTTGACTATAATAGTAATGCATTTACCAAACAAAATTTGATTCTTGCATATTACATTTCACTGTAATATTCTGCTTCTTTTTTCTTTTTCTTTTTTTCTAAATTTTTATTTTTATTTTTTATTTTTATTTTTTTATTTTTTTTTGGGATAAACGATAAAGTTGGTGTGCACATACTTTATTCAAATATTCTGAATAATTGGAAAACAAGCAACATCAAGATAATTGGAAGGCACTCAAACTCAGAAGGAAAAATTATTTTACCTATATTAAATGCAAATGAATAAATGAGGTGATAGTTTACATATTTGACACCTTTCTTGTTACATCAACCAATACGGGAATGGATTTGGGTGAGCTAGAACATTCGATTTTTCAATCCGGTTGGGGGTAAGCTGCTTTCACTATCGCTCCTCTCCTTTTGGTCGAGTTTGCTTTTGCTCGCTCCTCTCCCTTTGGTCGAGCTTGTTTTTGCTCCTTTCCGTAATAGAGAATAGGGCGATTCTGTTTTCGGTCCTATATATGTGGGTATGTGCAACATTTTTATGATATCGTTATGATCAATTAATGCGACTTGGTTGAAAAGTGTTCTTGCCTCTACGGGACCAGAGCTGGGGGAAGGGGGTGAAACCTCCGGTGTGGTATGGCGTTAAACCTATGGTAAGGCTTCCCCTGAGGGGAGACAAGCGTAGCGAGGAGGGGGAAACGATCCTTTACATTGACTTCCCGACTATTTTTTACAAGGCAATTTATGATTTATAAAAGGGCAAGTCAATCGCAGACTGAAATAAAGTTATATATATTCTCATTATGAGAAGGGGTCATTTGTGGGTTACACTATTTGAAGGAATAGTGTGACAGTCACTCATGTTGATATTTTCAAGAGAAAAGGCCACCACTGCGAGAATGCTGATCGTATTAGAGATTTTTTTTTTAATGTATCACATCAGATCTGAACAACCACAATTACAAATTCTCACCGAGGATATAAAAATATAGTCAATCAAACGATGACACATGTCCTCACACCAAGGGCATTACTGTCAATTCACAAGAGGGCAATTCGAATGATCTCCACATATAAAGGGCATGATGCTAATTAGCACACATTCTTTCCTACAAATACGAGGTACACCTAAGTTATTACACATCTTACATTTATTTTACGCGTTGTTAGATTATAATTTAGAAAGAAAAAAACTCTCAAACACTACAAGGAGATCGTATTGACACATATATTTAAGGGGGCCTCCTAGAGACTACCTGCAAGATTGGAGACTGGACTCGAGCTTGTTGCGGTTCAGAACAAAAACCGCACATGAAAACACTTGATGCGATTTGCTTAAATTATAAACTACAACATGTAACCACTTGGATTGGTGTTGTGCAGTTTCTAGAAATGCAGTTGCAGTTTTAAATGGCATAGTTTCAGCTTGAAAATTAATTGAAAAAATAAATAAACATGTCATAATTTTCAAATTCTAAATAAATCTCAACATTGTTGGCTTGCTATCGTAAATAATACCCAACTATAAAAAGTTAAATTCTTGAAAACTAATCACTAATTAATTCAAAACTTCTAATTCCTCGAGTTGAAAAGTTAAAGTTTAGTACCATACAAATTTTGAAGATGAATACGTTACTCCAATACAACCATTGTTACAAAGTTACGGTCTTAAACCATACAAAATTACATATTCCAAAATTAAATTTACTATATTTAAATAGAACTTAAAGAATTCTAAAAAATACACAAAAATATGAGAAATATTAAAGAACTAAGAACCGTTTCCTTAAGGGGTGCATTTTCTGTACTAAAACCGCAACCGTAACCGCAAGGGGTATGGTTTCTACTCGAAAAATCACAGTATGCTATTGAAATCATTAGTGCGGTTTTTGTAGCTTTGAGTGCGATTTCGGTTGCGAAATCGGTTCTGCTCTCCCTAGCTAGAGGGCCTATGCTCAAGGACACCGTCAAAGAGAAACACCTAATACAACCTTATCATAGTTATAGTGCAACAACATTAGCGCTGTCTGTGGAAAATTACCATTGGGCCAAAGGCCCAATGGTATGACTCGCCTCATGGTTTCCATGAGATCGAGGGTTCGATTCTTGGTGGTAGCAAGGAGGGTGTGTGTGTGGGGTGTGTGTGTCACAGTAGCCAAAAAATAAAAAATAAAAAAAAATTAAAGTAACTTGGCTTTAAGCATGCCTTCTAAGAAAACCATCAAGACTGTTGTAGGAACCCAAGAAGTCTCAAGCCAGGCAGTCAAAGAAAATAAAAAATCATAGCTGGAGAAGTGGAAGTGTTATCCATCAGAACCCAGGGCTTCGTTACCATATAACAGGAGGTGGGAGTTTGCAATCGGACGTAGAGGTTAAAGAAATGGACCCCGACAACGGGCACAACAAGGACACTGAACCGACTCCTCCCCCAGGATTTATGAGCCCGGAAGAAATGATAATTCAATGCAGGCACAGATGGCCCAAGTACTACTCTTGGCGGCGAAGAAAATTAAGCAAACGGAAACCCGACAAGAAGCAGAATTAGCAAACTTAAAGGGAAATCAACCAAAAGCAATAAGGGCATGCCGAGAAGAGGAAGGTGAGAAGGAGATTCAGAAGGAGGCAACAGGGGAAGGTCACCCAGCAGAAAAACGTGGTGACGACCACACGAAGAATCACCCTGAAGGAAGAAGAGGAAGAAAGGGCAGTCGTCCGAAAGGGAGAAGGAACGAATGCGCGAAACAATAGTAGGGAGAGCTGAGTGAGGGAACCAAAAGCCTCGAAGGGAGGGTTAGGAGCCAGGATTGAGCGCGAGAAGAAAGATAATTAGAAGGCAGGCTCCAAGAACTAGATAAGGTATCGGAGGAAATAAAAGGAAAGAAGCCAGGAACGACTATATATGATCATAACGCATTGCCGCCATTTAGTGGTTGTGCCACTCCCCAGAGGGTTCAAAAACCCTCAGATCACCTTGTAAGATGGGATCTCAAATCGACCGTTTGAATGCCTTCAAAGCAGCCATGTTCTTGCATGCATATGGAGATGAGATCATGTGTAGAGCATTTCCAACTACCTTAAAAGACGCTAACCAAGCCTGGTATTCCCAACTGCTCGCGCACTCGATCTATTCCTTCAAGCAGATGAACAAACTTTTCGCAAAACACTTCATTAACAATCGAAGGTGCCCGGAAACCTTGACTTCCTTGATGCTAATCAAACAGAAGGTTGGTGAAACTTTGAAACAGTATGCAGTACGGTTCAATGAAGTGCCGCCAAGTGATGAACTTGGCTCAGGCAGTGGCAATAGTGGCCCTATCAAATGGTGTCAAGGATCTCGAACTAGTGCAATAAATCACAAAGAACCCGCCCATAGATTTTATAGAGGCAAAGGAAAGAGTGCAAAAATACATCCTTTATGAAGACACAGGAAGACAAGAAGATAGCGCTCGGAGAGGCAGACTTGGGAAATGAGAAGAGAAAAGAGAAAGGAATGAGCTGCGAAGTGAAAAAAGTAGACCCCCGTTTTAAGGACAAAAGACAGAGAGAGAGAAAAAAATAGAGAAGAAAGGCCAAGGACCAAGAGAGAAGAAAACTATACCGCCTTGAACATCCCAAGACATCAGATTTTAATGGAAATCAAGGATGAAAGATACTCAGATGGCCACCTCGAATGAAAGTTCCCATAGTCAAGCGAGACCCAAACCATTACTGCGCCTTTCACAAGGATGTGAGGATTAAAAAGTACGACATCAAGCGAATATAAGTTGGTGGAAGCTCTGCAAACATGCTCTACTTTGAAACTCACAAAAAGATGGGGCTGACCGTGTAAGAACTAAGCCCGATCAATCATTCATTATTCGGCTTCTTTGGAGTACCCATACATCCAGAAGGGAGCGTCACCCACCCCCATCACGTTGTGGTGGCACCTCAACAAACGTTAGCTTTGGTCAAGTTTCTAGTGGTTAACATCCCATCGTCATATAATGCCATCTTAAGGCGAGTAGGACAGAACACGATCAAAACCGTTTCTTCTGCCTATCACTTGAGGATGAAATTCATTACTTCCCATGGAGTGCGAGAGATAAGGGAAGATCAGTATATGTACTACAATTGTTATATGATGGCCCTAAAGGACGCACTGGGGAGCAAGTAAAAGGAAGAGATAAAAGGAAATCCGCACAGTGGCTCAAAGACAAAAGCTTAGTATAATTATACCTCTATAAAGGGGTGTAAGAAAGAAACAAAAGAAAGCACCTCTTTATCCTTTTAGGCCCACCAAGAAGTTGGGCAAAAGGAGGTGCAACAAATTGTGAATAGAACTCCCCCACCTGAAAGAGGGAGCAAGGCACATGCGCCATAAGTGGAAGAGGTTCACTTCAAAGAAGGTGATCTGACCGCCAAAAACAAAAGTGGAAGAGGCTCACTTCCAAGAACGTCATCCTAATACTAAAAATGCAAGTAGAGGAAGATCACTTCAAAGAAAGTGATCCCACCACCAGAGCTTAAGTGAAAAAAAGATCACTTCAAGGAAAGCGATCTTACCCTCAGAACACAAAAACCCATCAAAAGCTAAAAGCCCGTGCTTGTAGAAAAATAAGCAGGTGGTAGGTCACCTGAAGCCACTGGAGAACCAACCTATGAAGGATCCATCACGTCCCGTAAAATGGTTAAAAGTCATTCGTAGTCAAAAATTTAGACGAAAAGAAATCGCATAATAAGCGCAATAGAATTCTATAGCAAGAAACCGTGTATAAAGACGCGCAATGAAAGCACCAAGAGAACAACATAAAATGTTAAAAAAACAAAAAGAAAAGACAAGCATCTCTTCAAAAATCTGGCAAGAAAGGATAAAACACATCCGTCTGTTCATAAATAAATAACAGGAAAATTGGGATAGGCAATACAAATGTGTTAGTACTTGCATTGATTTTTTTGTTATCCCTATTTGATTTGATGATGACATTAATGTATATTTGTAAAAAATAGCTTTTGTACAATCCTTATTGAGATTGGAAGTTGATGTACAAGGACTTGGTTAAGAATCTAAACTGTTAGGTATATCCATGACCGTAGAGCTATATATAAGAGTTTGTAGTGTTGTAACTTGAAGATCGTTTAACTAGAAGGCTGACTAAGCAACTATAAGAACGTAAAGTTTTATGCCAAACGTAGAGTGAGTGGACTTTATGAAAGTAGTCTCTTAATGAAGCCATTGAAGAATCGTATAGCTAAAAATCGTTTACTAAGAGTCACTAAACGATACGAAGACTAACACTACTATTAAGAGCTCAATTATCTCTTAGCTCAAATAATAGAGTCTGCAGGTCTGACAAGTAGTGGTCACTCGACCTTGACCGAATACCAATCTTGATCTTATTCGTTGGAGTCAGCATATAGGACAAAAGAGTCAAACCAGCTTTACCATAGCTAACTGCTCAGCATCCAGGACATGCGTCGCTTCCTGCACTAGCAAGGACATTGATGGAAGTGACATCTAATGGTACAATCGACAGTTTGAAGTCAAAGGAATCATCAAATGACAAATATCCTATAGGGAATTAAGCAACAGTAACAATCGAACAGGTATAATTCTAAGCTAGGCTATAAAAGGATTTCTACTACAACATTAGAGACTACTGAACAATCGATTTCAAGCATTCTAAAAGAACAAGCTCTAATGCTCCACTTTACGATCTGAGAAAAAGTTTTTTGTTGCTAAGTCATACAACTTAAGATTTCATTGACAACTTAGTAGCTCCTCAAACACTCACTCAAGCTCAGTGTTTAGTATTGATCTTAGTGATCAACATTTGTACTTAGTCTTAGTGACTTATAGATTCTTAGTGAATCTTTGTTGTAAAAGTTCTTAGCGAACTTGGTTTTTTGTAACCAGCCTCATCCTTAGTGGATCCTCCCTACTTTCAGAGTAGAATAGAGGACTAGGAGATTTTTGTGCTCCGAGTCTCTTAAAAATCTCTATGTTCTTTTTACATTCTGTCACTTACTTTCAATAGTTTATTTTTAGGTGATTTACTTTACGTTTTGCACTAAACTCTTAGCCAAAGTTTTTTATTAATCTTTAAGGGGTTTTTCATATTACATATTCAGCTCCATATACTTAATTTGACTAAGTTATTTATTTGTAAACTTTAAAAAGAATTTCTAAATGTTCTATTCAACCTTCTTCTAGATCTTTTTGTGCCTTTTGGACCTTACAAGTGGTATCAGAGCTGTGTTCTTTTGAACTAGCTTTAGCTCGAGTTGATTTTATGACACACTAAAACTGGTTCTGATCTTGGTGGCAGAAATAAACCACCTTTGTGTAACAAAGATAAATTTACTAACTGAAAAGTTCGAATACATGCCTACGGATGCCATTGATGATGAGTTGTTTGATACAATGATGAATGGACCTTACGTTCCAACAAAGTTGGGGCCTACTCTTGAAGATCCTAACAAAGTTATCATCAATAAAGGTTTGAGTGGATATAGAACGAGAAGACGCTAGTTGGGCTTGACAAGAGAGCCAAACTATTATGTTTATGGCTCTAAAGGATAAATTATTTGAGAATGTGGTCAACTAAACTCATATCCAAGGATGTGTGGTAGGTTTTGCAAGTTATGTGTTGGTTCCCGGGGACACAATATGGATCTAGAAAGGGGGTTGAATAGATCCTTAAAAACTTTTTCATTTTATCCATGAAAGTATAACAATTACGAATGGTAGAATCAATTCATGCACAACGAAATATACTTTAAAAAACCCATTCAAAGATATAAGCACAATCTCAGTTCAGTGAATAAATCTTCGATATGATTGACAGCAGATATAACAGTTATTGTACATAATGTAAATGACATAAAGTAAATAACACAAGAGATTTTAAGTGGTTCGAAGACTAAATAACTCCTACTCCACTCTTCTACTTCAACAAGTAGGAATCCACTTAATGTTTTAGTCACAAAGACAAGGACTCTCCACTCTCCTCAAGTTCAGCAGACAAGAGTTGTTTTTAGCCACTAAGGCAAGGATCCTATGACCCTCCTCAAGTCCCGCAGACACGGATCCTCTAACCCTTCTTGAGTCCCGCAGACATGAGTTGTTTTTAGTCCCTCAGATAAGGATCCTATGACCCCCTTCAAGTCCAGCAGACTTGGAAACCCAGTTCACAAAGAACTCTTCAAGGCCAGCAGTCTTGGAATCCTGTAGACTAAGAACAGTAACCTTAGAATCTCTTGTACCCTTTGGTACTCAGCAAGTCCAGCAGACTTGATTTTGTTTAGTCACTTAAGACAAGGACGCTCCGCCCTCTTTGGTGTGTTGATTGGTTGTTGGGTTGTGCTGCTAAGATGAACTTTGATCTCCTTCATCTTCAAGTACTTGACAGCTCTTTGTGATCTTCTCTTGGATGCTGCTGATGATAGTCGTTGAAGCCCTTCCTTCTTCTGGTACATAGCAGATGCAGGTGATCACTCTAAATGAACACTGGTTGACCTTTCAAGTCAGTTCTTTATCAGTTCAGCTCTTAGTGTTCCTTGTTTGATCATAGAGTTGTCCGTTCTAGATCTGTTCACTCTTAATCTTGGCTTCTTGGTCATTCGACTCTCAGCTCATATGCTAGCCCTTCGGCATACCCGTTATGTTGCAGTGAAGCTTCTAGCTATTTGTTCAGTCAGTGTTCTTGCTCTTCGTTCACCACACACACTGCAATCCGAATGCAGTTTTTCTTTTTGTAGATCTCCATTGTCTTTCCGTTGGAAGCTTACCGTTGATATCTTCCCGTTGCACTTCTTTCCGTTGGAGACTACTTTCTGCAGACTTGTTTATTGCACCACTGAATATTTTACTTTAAGTCTGCTAGTGATGGCTGAGTCAGCATCCATTAGCTGGTACCAAGATAGTGGAGTCATATGAGCCGCCTGTTGACTGCTGCAAACATGGCTTTTTGAGCTCCACTCAGATTGGTTCTTTATTTTACTCATTTAACTACTCAGCCGCTCATCTTGGGATAGAAACCCTAAGTGATCTGATATCTTTAATCCTTGCTGGCACTTACTTACTCTACGATCATCTTAGGTGTAGCCTGTTGCTTCTGATCGTAGAGTTAACTACTTGCTTCTGACTGAAGTCTGTTGCCTCTGATCATAGAGTTGACTACTAACTTCAGTTGTGGCCTTGTGCTGCCTTGCAGTTTGTAGAGTGGCTGTCTGCACTTGCATTACGCTTTAATGTGCTTCTTACTATATTGCAGTTTGTGCTCCCTTATGCTCTGTCATCTCCTTTTAGCCTTTTGTTCTCAGAGCATAGTATTATGATCTTCGTTGAGCCATTACTGCGGTTATGCTTACTTATTATAGAGGACTGCTCTATATTCTTTAGGTGTTGGCCCTGCTGCTGTGTCATAGAGGACTGGTCTATGATCTTCTGTTGTTGTAGCACTTTTGGTGTAGAGGACTGCTCTACTTTAATCTTCAGACATTCTCTCTTATGTCTTGTCATAGAATACTGCTCTATGATCTTCTGATTGCTTTGCTGAGACTGCCAGTGTGTCTCTGTTGTCTTAGGCTTAACTCTACGATCACTTGATCTTGCTGTTGCTTTCCTACTCTATGACCTTGTCTTTGGTGCAGGTCATAGAGTCTTGATGGATCGTAGAGTGGTTGCTTGAGCTGTCCTGTGATCTCTGTTATGGCTTGATGCTTTGGTTGTGCTCAGAGATCTTGCTATGTCTGATAGCTCATGCTCAGTTTGCTTGGTAGTCTTTATGAAGATTGTCATCTTAACTTTGAGTGCTTTAGTAGAGACTGCTCTTCGTTGTTGCTTGATTGTAGATTGTTCATGGGAGTCGTAGAGTGGCTGACTTGGACTGACTCTACGAACCCATGTTAGCACAACGATCTTCTCTTTGTAGTGTGCACTCTACGATCCTAAGTAAGCTTCTTGTTCTGCCGAGCCATACTATACGATTGCCTTGCAAGCTCTGCGTTGATGTGCGCAATTCTACGATGTACCTTGCCGCCCTTCATTCTGCGGTGTGCCTGTTTCACTTTACGATTCCGAGAGTGAGTTGTGCTTATGTGTGACCTCAACTCTACGATGCCAAGAGAGTGCTGCCGGGTGAGCTCTACGATCTGCCGAGCCTTTTTCTATGCTTGTCTGGCAGACTCTACGATCTTGGGATTTAGTATTGCAATGCCGAGACAACTCTACGTCCTGCCGAGAGTGCTTTACGTTCTGCCGAGAGAACTTTACAATCTGCCGAGAGAGTTCTACGTCCTGCCGAGAGAGCTCTACGTCTTGCCGAGAAAACTCTACAATCTGCCGAGCTTCACTCTATGTTTTCCTTGCAAACTCTTTGATGGCATAGTTTGACTCTGCGAAGTTGGCTGACTGCTCTACGATCTTTTACTTAGTTTGTGCAGTGCTCTACGTTTAGTCAGACCCTTGTTTACATATATCATTACAGCATATAAGATCAACCTAACAAGTTTGATCTTTCTCTATTCTAAGTCCTTGTACATCAAGTTCATTTAAGGACTTTACAATGCCTAATGTTATAAACATGCTTTGATCAGATAGATATTCGTTCAGTTTAGATCAACCTAACATATTTGATCTTTCAATTCTAAGTCCTTGTACATATATTTCATTTAAGGACTTTACAAGGCTTCGTCAGTATGAATATTCTTCTTATCATTTTGTCATCAAACAAATCACATATAATGAATAATGGTAATCACATGTAGATCTTATAACATTCTCCCCCTATGATAATGAGCTTAACGATCACATGCTGATTCCCAACAATCTCCCCCTATTTAATGATGACAAAAACACTTATAACATAACATTCAATTCAAGTAATACATGCAGATGTATGAGTGCTGATGTGACTTAAGATACAGTAAGTCACTGTATTGCTAGACCAAGAGATATGAATGAAATGATGTGCATTCAAGATAGTCATTTATAACATACTATGAAATTAACACATATGCAGTTCACAAGCTATATTAATCTAACAAGGAGATCCTAGATACTAGCATAAGACAATTACTTCCTCCTTGCTTGTTAGAGATGTACCTTCTGCTTGATGGTTCCTTGTGGCTGCTTTCACCTGCTGCTTTCTTCTTATTCTTTTGCATCCTCTTCTAGTACTTGCTCCCCCTCAGATCTTGCAGCTATTTGCCCCCACTCACTTCTTGCAGCAATTTCTTCATCTTCTTCTTCTCCTAGCTCCCCCTTAGTTGTTGGTGCTTCATCTTTGTTCTTCTTCAGCTCCTTTCTTTTCATACCAGCTCTACCAGCTTTTATCCTCTTTTTGTGCTTCATCTTCTTCTCCTTTTTATGCTTCATCTTTTTCTCCCCCTTTTTGTCATCAATCATTTGGGAGAGATACTGAACATGCGTAATGAGCTGTTCAACTAAGTAGGAGGTATTACCAACTTCCATTTTCACCTCCTGCTGGCCAAGTTCCATTTGCTGAGTGAGAGACTGGCTGAGGTTGTCCACTTTTGCTGACAGAGTCTGAATAGAGCGTTTATTCTATTATTGGAGTTTTAGAGCTTCAGTTTTCTGCTGCTCAATTGACTTGAGATATATCTGATCTCGTTGATGAAGCTTTATGGACATGTCTGTGAATGATGCTTGTAACTTCCTGTAGAATTCATTGTCTTCACCTCCAGCCATCTTTTTTGCTGCTTTAGTGACTGAGGAAATGTTTCCAAGCAATTCTTCGGAGTTTTTCAACAACTCTTGATCAATCAAGAAATCTTCAAGGATTGGTGTAGTTGATATGGATTTCTCACTTTTGTAAATTTTTTCAAGAGCGGTGACAATATCAAATAAATCTTTGTTGGATGAGGAAGGAATATCAGAAGGTATTTCAGTGGAGATATCAGGGGGTTTGACATTTGGCTGAGACTGGAAAGCTGCAGTCGTAAAGTTAGGGGGTTCCACAACCATTGACTCTACGTACTGGTTTGTTGATTTGCCTTTAACACTGTTTCCCAACATATAGTATAGAATGTATATACCTTCAGCATGACGGTAAACTTTGAAATGTTGAGTATCCTTGATCAGCATCTTTCGAAAGGATTGAACTCTTGGGAAGTTCTAAGAGATCATCTTCAGATTTGGAAATTGTGAGTAACACCAACTGATGAAGCTTGTATCTCCAAATTCAATAGCCTTTAACCAGGGCATCCATGGGAACCATGTTAGTTGTTCACTGTCAGGATCATATAGAACTGTAGTTCGATCAAGTTCAATGTCTTGAAAATTGTTAAGAAGATCCTCTATGGTCATTGATACCACTTTCATCTGACCGTTGCCATGATTTATCCATCTTATTGGCAACACGGCTCCTGGTTTGTCACAGGCCTCCAGCACTATTCTTCTAAGAATTCTTGTGGCTGCTGGACTAAAGTTGCTTTCTGATGCACTATTCTCAGAATCAGAATCCTGTTGTACTTCATCATCCTCCATTGTTTCCTTTCCTTTTCCAATGTCAGTTTTCCCGGTGCTCTTTTCCTTTAAACTTGCTTCCTCCATAGTTACTTCCTTTGACTCACCAATTGACTATTCTTCATGGCTTGCTTTCATGTCATTATCTTCTTCTGTTGATTCATTGAGATTTTCTCTAACAGATGTAGCTACATCCTCACTTTCTGATTTTGATTTACTTGTGGTCACATCCTTTTCAGTAGATTCATTGCTAGATGCCACATGTTTACTGATCCTTGCAGTTTCAACTTTGTCACCTTCATCATCATCATCAAGATCAACTGTCTCTTGTGGAATTCCTTCTTCACTTCTATGACCTAGGAGTTTCATCAATTGCTTCAATCTTGCACTTTGTCTCCTTTTTGAGGGTTTGACCATAGGTGCCTTGGATGCTTCTTTCTCTCCTTCAGATTCATCTTTGGACAAAGAGGGACTCTTTATTGGGGCTGCCTCAACTTTTAACTTCTTCTTGAGTGATTTGGAGGGAGTGGGCACAGGAGACAGAAACTCTTCAGACTGTGATGATTCATCCTCTAGTGTACTTGCTTTTCTTTTCCCTTTGCCTGACTTTGAAGTCCCCTTGCTGCTGCTACCAGATATCCTCAACCTTTTGTTCTCCATGGGGTTCTTTTTCCAGTTGTCGAACAATTTGGGTGACATGATCTTGTGAACATTTAGGGTTTCTCCGTCATTATCCCCAATCTTGCTTTTCAGCCTTTTCTTCAGTATGATGCTCAAGAACCTTCCATAGTAAACCTTCAAGACAGGTTTATCTGAGGCCTTCACTTTCCTGACTTCTTTGGCTAACCAATCAGACAGCATAGCTCCAAAATTTATCTTCCTCTTCATGACAATGGCAGTCATAATCTTCAGTTTTAGATCACTCAAAGTATCATGGGCGGTGTCTTTACATAGGATACATTTGCCCATAATCTCAGCTAGGAATTCGAACTTCTCAGGAAATTCCTTTTTCTTCATTCCTTTCAGATGGGGATTCTTCACATAGCCCATCAATTTCTTGCCTTCATCAGAATCGATTTCTTCCAGAGATGATAGACCTTAGTTGGTAAGTCCCAGACATTGATTGATTTCTACAACATCTATCTTTAGTTTTACTCCACGAACTTTTATAAACAGAACATCACTATCAATTACTGCATTCTGGTAGAATTCCTTGATAAGATCAGAAAAGATTTTGGTGTTCGACCCTAAGCATTCTGAGAGTCCTACTTGCTTCACAATCTTAAGGACATCCTTGAATTTCTCATCTGATTCTCTAAATTTGTCGAAACCAAGTTAGATACCTGATACGACTTGATAATTTTCCATAACAAGGGTTGAAGAATACTTGACTATAGATGGAGATTTGAAGCAATAAGAGTTTTGGAGTTTCTGGAGGTTGCTGATTTTGGTTTGTTGAAGATTTGATGATTTTAGGGTTTGAGAGATCAACACGGTTTTGTGAGAGGAACAATTTTTGATAATTGATAGGAAAGAGCAACCATCAGTATTTGAATCCTGACCTATATTAGTTCCCTCTTTTTGTCAAGTACACGTGTGGAAGACCCATTTGCTGAACGTGGCCAAAACTGTTGTAGCTTCCATAACTATTGCACATTAGTTACTTTGGCTTAAGAACGTGGCCACGTCTTTTTGACTTGTTGACTTTGCCCGTTCGTAGAGTGACTTGATGTCATTGCTTTTCACTCTACGATCATTTCTTTAGAACAGAGTTCGATCACACCAACTGCTGCTCAGATGCTTGTATCTGATCCTGTAGTAGAGCTGAATCATTTACTTGATGAAGACTTTCCTTTAGGACCAGCTTCTTTCTCTTCTAGAGAGTCCCATGTTCAACTCTCTTTTAGGGGATCAGCTTTTCTCCTTTGTTTCATTTGCATCTTAAGCTCTGGAGAAATGTTAGTGATGCATTCTTATTTAGTCTTCCAACAGGATTAAGGAAGCTCAGAAAGGGCAGGCCTCTAGGTTTAAAACTTAGGGCTTGGTTTGTCTCTGAGGCGCTTATATGAGGAAGAACTGTTTGGATATAATGTATAAAATGTCATCACTGTACTCCTTGTGTTTGGTTAGCTATGATGTATGGGAGTAGTGTTTTGTGGGCTATGATCGTAGAGTCAATGTACTCTACGATCACGGTGTCAATCATAGTGACTCTATGACTTGGAATAATATGGCTGACTTGGTTTGTCAGTCGTAGAGTTTAGAGTCTCTATGACCTGAAATGAGAATTCATATGGTTCATCAGCCACAAAGTTTTGGGACTGAGTCTGGGAAAGGGTTGTGAATGATGGAGTTGTCAACCCTAGTATTATAAGAGTTTCTCATAGAATCATAATGCAACCGAGATCTACAGATGAGGATTATGTGATCTGCTCCTTAGCATGATGGAGATTCTTTGGACCAGTTTATTCACATATGAACATGCTCTGCTGGTTCATAGGAACTTGTGAACTGGTAGTAGTGATCATCATGTAGACTTTCTTCTGCTCTTTAGCGATGAATTCCACTCTTCCATCTCGTGGCTTCACAAACTTCCTCAAGCTAAGCATTGCTATACTTGGCGGATTTGTTGCTCCTCATACTTGATCATTCTTCATCTGGTCGTAGAGTATTCTCTTCAGCATTGGTTACTCTACGATCCTTTCATCTGTACTACTGTCGTAGAGTCGATGAAGACCTGGTCCTTGCATGCTTCTTGAGGAACAATATTATGCTGAATGGAGCTCCAAACTCTGAGGGAGACTCCCTGGAGAAATAAGCCTTTGCTATTTGTCAGAAGTTTGTTGATGACGGTCTCTAACTTCTTCCTTGAATGCGCTTGAGTGAGGATAGAGCAATTATGATACCTGCAGGTTAAGTAAATTTCTAACTTGGTACCCAATATTCTTTGGGTCCTGCTGAGTTAGTTCTTTTGAAAGCTAGAGTCTTTTTCAAACCGTGATTTCACAATTTGCATTATGCAGCTTATATGAGATGATGATAAAACATGCTGCATGAAAGTGTGTGTGAGAGAAAACATGATTAAAACTTATGTGGGTTCTCAAACCTTCTCCTTAGATGAGTTATTGCTTGCATCTTGTTCCAAGTGTTTGAACCTCAGTAGGGTGGTGGTCAGTTCTGTGAGTTGTACCTAGATGGTTTGTAGAGTTGATCAGTCTCTACAACCCTTCAATGTCCAACAACAGACATGACTACACTCTACGACTTATCAAAGACTTAGATCATGAAGTAATGCATCATTCATCAAATAAGGTGTGAGAACTAAGGTAGGATGTAAAATAGCTCATTAAGCACAGTCACCTCTTAAACAACAGAGTTAAATAGCATGAGGTGATATTTCAGATTATAATACCTACTTTGTTTTCCACATCTAGGAAGGAACATTCAATATCAAGATTAGATAATTATGGGTCTTTATCAGTACACACGACAGCAATTGCAAAATAGTTTGAGCACATTTTTACTCTTTAGCAACAAGATATAAAAAGACTTCAGATATATTTCTTAAGACCTTTATTTTTAGGTAGAATCAATTCATGCACAGCGGAATATACTTTAAAAAACCCCTTTAAAGATATAAGCACAATCTCAATTCAGTGAATAAATCTTCGATATGATTGACAGCAGATATAACAGTTACTGTACATAATGTAAATGACATAAAGTAAATAACACAAGAGATTTTAAGTGGTTCGGAGACTGAATAACTCCTACTTCACTCTTCTACTTCAATAAGTAGGAATCCACTTAATGTTTTAGTCACAAAGACAAGGACTCTCCGCCCTCCTCAAATCCAGCAGACAAGAGTTGTTTTTAGCCACTAAGGCAAGGATCTTATGACCCTCCTCAAGTCCAGCAGACACGGATCCTCTGACCCTTCTTGAGTCCCACAGACATGAGTTGTTTTTAGTCCCTCGGACAAGGGTCCTATGACCCTCTTCAAGTCGAGCAGACCTGGAAACCCAGTTCACAAAGAACTCTTCAAGGCCAGTAGCCTTGGAATCCTGTAGACTAAGACCAGCAGCCTTAGAATCTCTTGTACCCTTTGGTACTCAGCAAGTCTAACAGACTTGACTTTATTTAGTCACTTAAGACAAGGACGCTCCGCCCTTTTTGGTGTGTTGATTGGTTGTTAGGTTGTGCTGCCAAGATGAACTTTGATCTCCTTCATCTTCAAGTACTTGACAGCCATTTGTGATCTTCTCTTGGATGCTGCTGATGATAATCGTTGAAGCCCTTCCTTCCCCTGGTACATAGCAGATGCAGATGATCACTCTAAATGAACACTGGTTGACCTTTTAAGTCAGTTCTTTATCAGTTCAACTCTTAGTGTTCCTTGCTTGATCATAGAGTTGTCCGTTCTGGATCTGTTCACTCTTAATCTTGGCTTCTTGGTCATTCGACTCTCAGCTCATATGCCAGCCCTTTGGCATACCCCTTATGTTGCAGTGAAGCTTCTAGCTGTTTGTTCAGTCAGTGTTCTTGCTCTTCGTTCACCACACACACTGCAATCCGAATGCAGTTTTTCTTTTTGTAGATCTCCATTTTCTTTCTGTTGGAAGCTTGCCGTTGATATCTTCCCGTTGCACTTCTTTCCGTTGGAGACTACTTTCTGCAGACTTGTTTATTGCACCACTGAATATTTTACTTTAAGTCTGCTAGTGATGGCTGAGTCAGCATCCATTAGCTGGTACTAAGATAGTGGAGTCACATGAGCCGCCTGTTGACTGCTGCAAACATGGCTGTTTGAGCCCCACTCAGATTAGTTCTTTATTTTACTCATTTAACTACTCAGCCGCTCATCTTGGGATAGAAACCCTAATGCTCTGATATCTTTAATCCTTGCTGGCACTTACTTACTCTACGATCATCTTAGGTGTAGCCTGTTGCTTCTGATCGTAGAGTTAACTACTTGCTTCTGACTGAAGTCTGTTGCCTCTGATCATAGAGTTGACTACTAACTTCAGTTGTGGCCTTGTGCTGCCTTGCAGTTTGTAGAGTGGCTATCTGCACTTGCATTATGCTTTAATGTGCTTCTTACTATATTGCAGTTTGTGCTCCCTTATGCTCTGTGATCTCCTTTTAGCCTTTTGTTCTCATAGCATAGTATTGTGATCTTCGTTGAACCATCGCTGCAGTTATGCTTACTTATCATAGAGGACTGCTCTATGTTCTTTAGGTGTTGGCCCTGCTGCTGTGTCATAGAGGACTGCTCTATGATCTTCTTTTGTTGTAGCACTTTTGGTGTAGAGTATTGCTCTACTTTAATCTTCAGACATTGTCTCTTATGTCTTGTCATAGAATACTGCTCTATGATCTTCTGATTGCTTTGCTGAGACTGCTAGTGTGCCTCTGTTGTCTTAGGCTCAACTCTACGATCACTTGATCTTGCTGTTGCTTTCCTACTCTACGACCTTGTCTTTGGTGCAGGTCATAGAGTCTTGATGGATCGTAGAGTGGTTGCTTGAGCTGTCCTGTGATCTCTGTTATGGCTTGATGCTTTGGTTATGCTCAGAGATCTTGCTATGTCTGATAGCTCATGCTCAGCTTGCTTGGTAGTCTTTATGAAGATTGTCATCTTAACTTTGAGTGCTTCAGCAGAGACTGCTCTTCGTTGTTGCTTGATTATAGATTGTTCATGGCAGTCGTAGAGTGGCTGACTTGGACTGACTTTACGAACCCATGTTAGCACAACGATCTTCTCTTTGCAGTGTGCACTCTACGATCCTGAGTAAGCTTCTTGTTCTGTTGAGCCATACTCTACGATTACCTTGCAAGCTCTGCGTTGATGTGCGCAATTCTACGATGTACCTTGTCGCCCTTCATTCTGCGGTGTGCCTGTTTCACTCTACGATTCCGAGAGTGAGTTGTGCTTATGTCTGACCTCAACTCTATGATGCCAAGAGAGTGCTGCCGGGTGAGCTCTACGATCTACCCAGCCTTTTTCTATGCTTTTCTGGAAGACTCTACGATCTTGGGATTTAGTATTGTAATGCCGAGACAACTCTACGTCCTGCCGAGAGTGCTTTACGTTCTGCCGAGAGAACTCTACGATCTGCCGAGAGAGCTTTACGTCCTGCTGAGAGAGCGTTACGTCCTGCCGAGAGAACTCTATGATCTGCCGAGCTTCACTCTACGTTTTCCTGGCAAACTCTGTGATGGCATACTTTGACTCTGCGAAGTTGGCTGACTGCTCTACGATCTTTCACTTACTTTGTGTAGTGCTTTACGTTCAGTCAGGCCCTTGTTTACATATATCATTACAACACATAAGATCAACCTAACAAGTTTGATCTTTCTCTATTCTAAGTCCTTGTACATCAAGTTCATTTAAGGACTTTACAATGCCTAATGTTATAAACATGCTTTGATCAGATAGATATTCGTTCAGTTTAGATCAACCTAACATATTTGATCTTTCAATTCTAAGTCCTTGTACATATATTTCATTTAAGGACTTTACAAGGCTTCGTCAGTATGAATGTTCTTCTTATCATTTTGTCATCAAACAAATCACATATAATGAATAATGGTAATCACATGCAGATCTTATAACATTCTCCCCCTATGATAATGAGCTTAACGATCGCATGCTGATTCCCAACATTATGCATGAAGGAACAGAAAAAGTTAGAGAAAACAAATAGTCTCTTCTTACTCAACAATATGAGATGTTTTATCACAATCTTGGAGAAGACGTTACTTCTACTTAGGAGATATTCAACATCCTGCTTAACTCCCTGAGATCCTTTGGGAAAGTCTATCCTAACAAGGATGTAAATATCAAGTTTACTAGAGAATTGCCTAGCAAGTGGGATGCCAAAACCACTGCTATTGGAGAATCAAAGAACCTCTATGAGATGGCAATCTAGAAGTTATACGGGAACCTACTGACCTATGAGTTGGAGCTTAATCGGATGTCAGAAACTATAATTGAAGCTAAGAATAAAGATAAGGGTGTAGCCCTTAAAGCTACTGAAGCCTATTCCAAAGCACAACACGAAGAGGACATTGACTTTGATGATAATGAACACATATCACTCTTGGCCAGAAAACTAAGGAAATTCATGAGGAGAGATAGTGTGATGCCCCCAAATTCAGATACCTGTACCTCGAATCTGGTGCTTCACGTACTAATCCCATATATCATACTATAACAACTCACAACGAAAAATAAAAGAAATATTTATATTGATATTACATAAATATTCTTGTCCCAAGTCTCGCAATCGTTAAACATTACAATCCAACTAAAACATATCATTCCTGGTCTTAATACATAACAAAAACAACATTCAAATTAACGCAGGACGTGACTTCTCTACAGCTTTTCCCTTGCCCTTATCCTTTCCGGAGCTACTGCCGCGTTTAGTCTTAACTGAAATGTTAGGGAAGCAAGAGTGAGCAACAAGTTTGCTCAACAAGTATATTACAATTAAAATGAACAATAAGGGTAAGGTTCATAACTTATCAAGACAGTTCAAGGACTTGCATGTGGATGTTGCGAACGAATTTTAATCCAATGATCTTACTCCAAATCTTATAGTAAAGAAAGATAAGTCACTAAGGACTGAAGAATTTTTGAAGGATCCAAGGATTTCAAGGTTTCCAATTAAGGAAATATCCAACACTAAGTAGTCACCATGGCTTTGAACTTCTACTAGAATTACTAGATATCCATATGATAACCCAATAAACAAGTACAATAGAGGATCAACCTAAAGTACCCTAGTGTTATGCATAAACCTTACTTGCTGTTCGCGTGCATATCGGTTCCCCGACGTTAAATATTTTCCCCTTCTATGAGGGTTATTCATATCAGCAGATTATAAAAAGTCCGCACCAACTTAAAAGGTTTGGATAACTTTCTATTACATCAATATCAGTCTAGCCGATTCAAGTGGCATAGACATTCTTCTCAATATTTTCAAAGTTCGCAACAAGATACAAGAATTATCCAAACATACGATTATGACTTGCGTCAAACTTTAGAGTTTAAACAATGATCTTCATAGATTTGAATAACACAAGAATTATTCTGATAATCAGTCTACTTGTACAATTAATAAGAGTACAAGTTGGATATGTGTTCAATATGGACAGATTATAGTCTTTAGCTTTTCCATAAGAGGAAATTTGTACAACATTCAAGGTTGTATGAATTAAGGAAACTTGCTTGATATGATTATAAAACAATAATCAGAAGCTTATAACAATATACTGAAACTTGCACAATATATAAAGTTGTGTAAGTTAGGAACTTGTCTGGGCAGCTGCTACAATTTATCTCTAATCTCCTTCTTTGAGTATCCTACAGTAGTAATAAGTCACCTTGATTAATCACCGATAAATATCAATAATGGACCTAATTGTATTTCATGCAGTCTGCTCTATGGTCCACTTAACCATTTGTTACTACCTATTGTTAACAGACTTATTTATACCTCTGTTCTGAGTGGTTCCTTAATACATTTGTGATTGCATGGTCACGTTAGTGACTTCAGTCTTGGACAGTGGCTGGATTGACTTTGGACATCCATCTTTTCGTTTAAACGCATTTTGGGTATGCATGTACGCGTCCAACTAAGGGTTTGAGAATAACTCAACAGGTATGGAACAAGGTCTGCAATGTTCAGTCAACTTATATAAACGTTCTACGATCCACCTGCCCACTCTACGATCTGTTATGATTACTCTACAGTTGATGGGTCACTGTCATGACCAGTGGAGTCACTCTACGATCAGTGGGGTGACTTTATGATCAACTCTACGATCTGTGGTGTCATGCTGTGACCAGTGGGATCACTTCTACAATTAGTGTAGTGACTCTAGGATTTAGTGGATTCTTACTGTGGTTAGTGGAGTCACTCTACAATCAGGGGGTGACTCCACGATTGATTTAGTAAAGCTCTTCGATCAGGTAAAATTATTCTACAATCGTAGAGTCCACTTTACGATTTGATCTGTGACTAGTCTAGTCTAGTCTACGATCTGCGAGTGCACTCTACAATCGAAGTGAAGTCACTTGACGATCGTGGGGTTCACTCTATAATTACTACATGACTTGGCTGACCTACTCTTCGATTAGTGAGTGAGCTTGATAAGTAGGTTTGTTACCTACTTATTGGATGCTATTTGGGTTCATTTGTTGCTTATCTAATAGCTACTTAGTGCATTTTCATGCATTTTCCCCCTCTCTTTCGGTTTTGATTTACCACTCTCATTATATGGCTTTTGCACGGTTCTTGGTAAATTTGACACGGGGTTTATTGCATTTGTTGGTTGGGAGCTATTTGATTGTTTGTTGCTTGTACAGGACACGAGAATCAAAATTCAGGCTACAACAGCAAACTGGCAACCGGCGCAGCTGCGCCTTGCTTGGCCTTGAGGCCGGCGCAGCTGCGCCCCTCTTGTTCCGTCCCTGCCCCCGGCGCAGCTGCGCCCCTTTTACAAAGGGCGCCGGTGCAGCTGCGCCTGTCGCCAGCCAGCCATGCAGCACGTTCCATCCAGCGAAGCAGCATTATCAGGAAATGGAGTAGTGCTAGATTTTGAGGGATCAGTGGGTTTGAACTTTATTAGTGGGAATCAGAATAAGTCAAAATAAGACAAATCATGCATGCATTATTAGCCAATTTTGGAATTGAATTTGAGAGCTCTCCTCCTACACGAAAATTAGAATAGTTTACTGCATTCTAGCTTCAAACTTAAAAACAACCAGCTGAGCATAATTTGTATTTGGGAATTGAAGAATGGAGCTATATGGATGCTGAATTGGAGATTGGGAGCAAGAAATCTGTGACGCCCCCAAATCCGGGTTACCTTATCCACGAATTCGGTGCATCACTGTGCCACTCATATATCAATCTAACAATAACTTAATGCGGAAAAATAACATATTTACATTGATATAATATAAATATTGTCGTCCCAAGCCTCGAAACCATAACTAAAACATGATCTTACTACATGAAAGTAATTACAAGATTATTACAACATTTTCCCATCTAATCTCAGGTACGAAGACCTTAATTAATACATCATTTAATAATCATCACAAATATAACGCTTATTCATGTTGTACATAACAATACTATACAACAATAAGTATTAAAACTTACCATCACACTCTTTATTACAAATCCAGATTTCGTAACCTTTAAATACTACACTTATAATCAAGGTCGAGTAAATACCATGGTCCTTTACAATATCTCATATGTGAACGCAAGGTTCAAATTCTGACTTATTCGATCCCTGAATATACGCAAGGTTATTCAATAACCAAACAATCGTTATAAAAATGTCCTTTATACACCATCGTCATCCTTCTAGTTTACTATAACAAGTAACTAACATAATCACATCATAAATACTATAATGGATAACCTTCATCTTTAACTCAAGGTTTAGATATTCAAATTCACGTACATCATACACTGTCATCACAGCTAAATAATTACAATAAAGAAACAATTTTGCAACCTTCTTGAATCCCTGTGCCTCTACTCCTTATCATCATGATATCAAGATAATTGCATTGCATCGTAAATCTGCAAAAGTTTTATTTTTGCAAGAATGAGCACGACGGCTCAGCAAGAACTAACAGTTTTCACATTTCATGCTTCACGTAACACATAAGTTTGCATTTATCCATGGATCATGATTCTCATACTATGCATCTTACTCATGCATTATAAATCTTATGCAATTCATCTGTATACATGCATCATGTATCTCATAGCATACTTCATGCATCTCACATTGTATATTCACAATAGTTCAAGTTCCACATAGAACAATATAGTCACATAGTTTCACATTGTGCACACTTTAATCATGCTCGCGTATAATTCAGATAACAGTGAAAGATTTAGTAATCAAGTCATGTACATCAATACATTTAAATAAGTCAACAAGTTACTGAAAGAACTTGCCTTTAAGCGTTCCTTGCCAAATTATGATGACTCGTCCTTCAAATATCCTACACAATTTATTTAACAATAAAATACCAATTAGCCACTAAAAAGGCTTTATATAATGGTTTACAATATAACAACTCTTATCTCATATTGTTCGCGCATTATAAATTAATAACGCAATTAACTCTAAAACGTTACTCGGCGTCGCGTCGTTTGAAAACGTTACGACCCTTATCACCATCAATACTTATTGGTTACATTAACCCCATCCCGTATCTTATAATGTTCGTTTCATTTGAATCGAGACATTATTCAAGTTCATTAACACTTTACACGGCGTTTCGACGTTTACACGTCACACACCTAATTCGCCTCCTTTGCATGTGCTTAGCATGCTCATGCATTGGTTTATAACACACTATCATGTTTCATTATTATTAGAAACAAAATATTAAACAAGATTATACACACTAGTTACGACGTTACGACGCTTGCACGTCTATACGCTAAACTTGATTATTCGAACGCCTAGGCGACATGCATTTGCGTACGCCTAACATGCCCATTCAATTTATCTAGTACTCATTGGTTAATGTTAAGTATCACTATAAATCATAACATTCATGTTATAAAACTTAGAACATCATTTAACATTGTCGGGAGCATTACGCGTGCTTACGCGCATGCTCGACACTCTCCGATTGCTCCCAAAAACACATCAGTCACACAAATGGTCAATTTGGGAATTGATCCCGACCTCAAATTGAAAAACTCAAAGTACAAAAGTTATATCCGAATCATCTTGAATCGCCTCAATCCGAGTTCGTATGAGAAAGTTATGTCCATTTTACTAAAGGACGTCGGAGCAGTTTTGCACAGTTTCCTTACCAGCGCCGTTGGCGCTCACAATGGCCTATGGCCAGCGCCTACAGCGCTCCTATGCAGTAGCTGGACCCCGTGGCCAGCGCCTAGAGCGCCCAGCCAAGCGCCGTTGGCGCTAGGCCTGAGTCCCCAACTCGTTTTGCTTCCCGGAATGCTCTGTTTTGGCGTTCTAGACCTATCTTGCTTCCAATGACCATAACTCCCTCAATACATGTTCAAATTGGTCCGTTCCGGACTCTATGGACTCCTAAGACATAGGGCTACAACATATCAAAAATTCAGAGCTATCCATTAACATTAACATGACCAAATCTTAGGCCAAAGTATCAACTCATGTTATATTTTCGTGTTCTTGGTGTTCTTCGTGTTCTTCACAAAAATCATCACCAAAACTTTGTTTTAATCCCTTTTTACTCCATTCCAACTGGGTTAAACTCATAACCCATGGAAGTACAATATTATAACAACAAACGAATTAAACAAACACGAAATCATAGCTACAAAGTCCTCTAAATCGTCCAAAAGTCCAAGTTCTTCATGTTCTTCATGTTGTTCATCCTCCTTAAGCAAAGGTAAGGATTTCTTGTGTTTTTGTTCCACTTTCATGTTATTAATGGCTTACAAGGTCTCTTGGCAACATTATTAAGCAACCCCAACCAACAATAACAACAAAAATCGCAGGAAAACTCAAAACCCATCACAAAACCTTGAAAAGCTTATAAAACTTAAAAATGGGGAGAGAGAAGGTTTGAAGAGGATGAATACCTCTTGAATGATTCTCCTTGATGCTACTAGACTCTACAAGAGCTTGAAGCTCTCCCTCTCTCTTCTCCTTGGCCTCCCGAGCTCCTCCTTCTTCTCCCCTTCTTTCTCCCGCATGCTTCTTCTTCTCTTCTTCCTTTTTCCGGCGACTTTCTCCCTTTTCCGGCGACTCCTTTCCTTCTTCCTTCAAGCTTTTAGCAGCTCTCTCTCTCTCTCTAAACTCTGCAGTTCTCTCTCTCTAGTTGCTGATGGTTTGGTTTGAATGAGGTGCAAGAGAGAAATCAAATGGTTTGAATGGGATTGAGAGTGGAGGAGTAAATTTGGGAAATGGGTTAGGAGCTCTATGAGCTTGCCGGCAATCTCCTCCCCATGCTCTCATTTGATTGGTCCAAAATGAGGGATTGGTTCCCTCTTGGGGTGACAAGCCAAAATAAATACCCAAAAACACCAAAATTATATCCGGAAACTCCCACTTTTGTACCAAAATTGGTAAATAACTCTACCCAAAATTAAAATGGGCATTACCATAAATATTGGAACACATAAAGATAATTATTACGGGGTTTGTCCATTTATTCGGAACAGTCTTATTATACATTTCGGATACGGATAAAATCACGTATCAGCTCGAATAAAATTTTCTGACGCTTTGGAAAAATTATTCCTTCGCATACACGTCTTAATGAAATTTATTATAATCGAAAAAGGCACAAAAATTTTATGGCGTGAATAGTGCCTCGGGAAACGTGCCCCGTGAATAGTAATTTTGCGATCTTTCGCAAAATCAATTATTCACTCCTACGATTCAATAACGCATAAAACTTCATACATTGACATCATTCAGGTTATAAATTAACCTTAAAGTTCGTCACATAAAAATAATATTTAGTCCGTTAATACTATTAATAAACCCAAATTACAAGGGTATTCACGATTCGCGATCGCTACTCTTTCCGATTAACTCCCCATAATCATATACATCAACGTACATATATCTCACCCATATTTTGGGTTAGCGTCTTTACAATAAATAACTCGTCTAATAATATTATCCTTTAACTATTTATTTAATCCAATAAATAGTACTATAGCGATATTTCTCGAATCCGCCAAATTAGCTAATACGAAAACTTTGATACTTACTAATCATCGTCTACACATAATCTAGGTTATAATATAACCTTTAAACACTTACCACATAATATTATCAATAAAAGTCTATTTTATTCAATAATATTTATAAGCTCGAATTATCAAGCTACCCATGACTCGCGATCGTTGCAATAATTAACTATTAACTCATTCATTCCGAATCTATGTATATATATCACATTTATATATACATATTAAGCTCATCAATTTAATCACATAAATATATATAACACATATATATTCAAACTTGACACGTCTCAAAATAAGAATTATTCTATATTAAATTCTTATTATAATTATTCTTGAAAATTCGGGTTGTCACATCCTTCCCTCCTTATAAGGATTCCGTCCTCGGAATCACCTAAACATCCTTACTCGGTCCGCGTAGATCTTCTTCCAAAATTTCATCGTTAGATAATTTTAGCGTATTAATACAACATAGGTTTTATATTACCAATTCCATCCACTTCCTTAACAATTCTTATAGGTTTTATCCTATAAGCTTTATCAACTCAATCATACTCTAAGTATTATCCTATGTTTAACCATCAATTTCCTTCTCTAAGGATCCTTGTATGCCACAATCATCATAATAATTTAATATCATGATTTACTAACTCATAAACATTCGGGATATTACAAAATCAACCATCTACAAAACTTAGAAAATCATCAGAAGTTGCAGAACGGAAATAGGGAGCTTGAATATTTTCTGTTTTTTTTGATAAATTTTCCTATTCTGTAATTATGACGATGAACCAATTGTGCATGATGAATTCTAATATTGTTAATATGAACTAAACTTAATTCTTGGGATTATAATGGATCTTTTGCTTAACTAAAATTGATATACTTCCTTATTATTGCTAGTTGGCTATGAAATGAATGTCTAGCATAATCTATACTTAATGTTTAATTGCTTGATCACCAATTACAGTGATAATTTATATGGAATTGAGAAAGGAAATATAAGTTGAGATCTAATTATGCTAGCATATGTTCATAATTATTACATTCCTCGTGAAATTATGTTTCGTGCTTAGGATAGAAATATACCGAAGCACCATATGTGGCCAATTGAGAACTTGTACTTAAACCCTCTTGATTGTAATTCACATAGAAATATAGTGCATTAGTCATCTAGGGTGTTCACACTCATTCTATCAATTGTGGATTTAGTGTGATATGAATATGGTGCATCGAGAGGTGGCTATATTTTACATTCGTGTTCTCGACCAACATTCTATAATAATCAATTAGCAACAATAGGAAGCATGGAAATCTAAGTTTGCATTAAGTGAAATTATAATCCCAAGCCCATAAAATCTGTATTTTTACAACCATAATTTGTTCTATTTGTTTCATTAGTAATCGTTAGATAATCTCATCATTAAAATCAATTGTTTAAAGAGACCGAAATAATTATAAAATCGGTGTTTGTAGTCATAAATGCAATTCAATTCCTCGTGGGATCGATACTTTACTTACTTTATATTACTTGTGGATCGCGTGCACTTGCGTGTATGAGTCGTATTTGTTATACATACAAATATCCCAACAAGTTTTTGGCGCCGTTGCCGGGGAATTGTAATTGCGTTTATAACCTTCATCATCAATTTAAATTAGATTGGTTTTAGTTAAACAAATCTGTTCTTATCCTAATTCTATTTTATTTTCTTCTACATTGTGATAGGTACTCTTGAGTAGTGTATGCATACTCGATCGAAGAATCCTAACTTATTGCCGTTCGTGGATAACATTGAGAAAAGGGTTCAACAATCAAGAAAGTGTGCTGAAAATACTCTGGAGGATCTAGAACAACCTCAACCAATGGCGGGAGAAGCACAGAAAGCCTTAAGAGATTATGCTACGCCAAGAATCAATGATTTGCAATCAAGTATCTCCAGGCCAGCCATAACGGCCAATTCCTTCGAAATCAAGCCATGAACTATCCATATGATCCAAAATTCTGTCCAATTCGGAGGAATGGTGGTTGATGACCCGAACGAGCACTTGATAAATTTTTTGGAAATCTGTGATACATTCAAATTCAGCGGGATTTCGGAAGATGCGGTGAGATTGCGGTTATTCCCATTTACATTGAGGGATAAAGCAAAGAGTTGGCTACACTCACTACCACCGGGATCTATTACTACTTGGCAAGATTTGGCCCAGAAATTCTTAGCAAAATTCTTCCCACCGGCCAAAACTGCCAAGTTGAGAAATGACATCTCTTCGTATGAACAACATCATGGAGAATCCTTGTATGAGACATGGGAGCGGTACAAGGAACTATTGAGAAAGTATCCACATCACGGTTTGCCCCAATGGATGCAGCTTAACACATTTTACAATGGGTTGAATATTCAAACACGGGCAGGCATTGATGCAGATGCGGGTGGAGCATTCATGGGTAAAAACTATGACGAAGCTTATGAACTTTTGGAGACCATGGCTGCAAATAACTATCAATGGCCATCCTCCAGATCCAGCCAACCAAAAGTAGCAGGGATACTAGAGGTTGACACGGCCACTTCACTTCAAGCCCAGATTTCAGTTATAGTCAAAAAGCTTGACAACATATATGAAGGAAAAGGGCAGCAAGTGTCCATGATTTGTGAGCTTTGTGCAGGTTCACACTCTTCTGATCAATGTGCCATCAATGCAGAGTCAGTACAATTTGTGAGTAACTACCAGAGGCCAACAAATCAATATCATAACACCTACACTCCGGGGAATAGGAATCACCCCAACTTCTCGTGGAGCAACCGACAAGACCAATAGCAAGCTCCAAAACCTCTAAATCCCCCGGGGTTCCACATTCAGCAACAAGTCTTGGCTACGGATAAAAAGGTTGCCGAACTAAGTGAAAATTTGGAGAGATACATGGCCAAAACTGACAAGTTGGAACAAGGCCAAACATTAGGTTTCAAGAATTTGGAGAATCAAATGAGTCAATTGTTCAGTTTGTTATCTAGTAGACCTCAAGGAGCTCTTCCTAGCGACACAGAGATCAATCCAAGGAGAAATGGGAAGGAGCAATGCCAAGCTGTCACCACCAGAAGTGGGAAGCAGACCCTGCCAGACAGCGCAGCTGCACCCCTGGCACACGAGCAGACAGCGCAGCTGCGCCCTTCTTCAGCGCTGGAATCAACCGGCGCAGCTGCGCCCATTTTGCAAAGGGAGACTGCGCAGCTGCGCCCCTCCCTAGAAACTGCCACTGCTGAAATTTTTGAAGAAGAGGATAGCCTTGAGAGATCTGAGCCCACACCAACAAAAAGCACAGATAAGACTCAAACTCCTACCACTAGGTACTACCCACCAGTTCCGTACCCTCAAAGGCAGCAGAAGCAGAAAATGGACAAGCAATTTTCTAAGTTTCTTGAGGTTTTCAAGAAGCTTCAGATCAATATACCATTTGCAGAAGCCTTAGAACAAATGCCGAGCTATGCCAAGTTCATGAAGAGTATTCTGTCAAGGAAGAAGAAATTGCAAGATTTTGAAATTGTAGCTTTGATAGAGGAGTGCAGTGCGGTATTACAAAGGAAGCTACCTCCAAAGTTGAAGGATCTGGGCAGTTTCACCATTCCTTGCACCATTGGAGACCAGTCATTCATAAAATGCTTGTGTGATCTTGGTGCAAGCATTAATCTCATGCCATTGTCCGTCTTTACTCAGTTGGGATTACCAGCACCCAAGCCAACAAATGTCTCTCTTCAGCTAGCAGATCGTTCAGTCACCTATCCGAGAGGTATTGTGGATGATGTTCTTGTTAAGGTTGATAAGTTCATTTTCCCAGCTGATTTCATAATCCTAGACTTTGAGGAGGACAAGGACATTCCCATCATACTTGGGAGGCCATTTCTAGCTACCGGGAGAACTCTCATTGATGTGCAAAAAGGAGAATTGACAATGAGGGTTCAAGACCAAGAAGTCACCTTTAATGTTTTCAAGGCTATGAAATTTCCGACCGAAGAGGAAGAGTGTTTCCGAGTTGACATCATTGAAAATGCAGTGACCGAGGAATTCATTAGGGCCACACATAGTGACTTGCTTGAGATGACACTAACAGGAGACATCGACTTGGACGAACCCGAGAACTGTGAGTATGTTCATTTTCTAGATGCAATACCCAGGATGGCAAAGTTCAAGGTACCTATTGAGCCCTTGAAAAGCTCAAATGATGCTTCATCTCATTTAAAACCATCTAGAGAGGTACCTCCTAAACTTGAGCTAAAACCCTTGCCTAGTCACCTCAGGTATGCATATCTAGGCACTTCAGATACTTTACCTGTCATTATTTCCTCTGCACTAACATCTTTGCAGGAAGGCAAGCTGATAAGAAACCTCAGAGAATTCTAAGGGGCTATTGGATGGACCATTGCAGATATAAAGGGAATCAGCCCCTCATTTTGCATGCACAAGATCCTGATGGAAGATGACAACAAGCCTACCATAGAGCATCAAAGAAGGCTGAATCCCATCATGAAAGAAGTGGTTAAAGCAGAAATTCTGAAATGGCTAGATGCCGGGATCATTTATCCCATCTCTGACAGTCCGTGGGTAAGCCCGGTACAGTGTGTACCCAAGAAGGGAGGAATAACTGTGGTAAGAAATGAGAACAACGAGCTAATACCAACCCGAACAGTCACGGGGTGGAGAGTTTGCATGGACTATCGAAAGCTCAACAAAGCCACAAGGAAAGATCACTTCCCACTTCCATTCATTGATCAAATCTTGGACCGACTTGCAGGGCATGAGTACTACTGTTTGCTTGACGGATATTCTGGTTATAATCAAATTGCCATCGCTCCAGAGGATCAAGAGAAGACCACTTTTACTTGTCCTTATGGAACTTTTGCTTTCAGGCGAATGTCTTTTGGTCTATGTAATGCTCCTGCCACATTTCAGCGGTGCATGATGGCAATATTTTTGGACATGGTGGAAATCAACATGGAGGTCTTCATGGATGACTTCTCAGTGTTTGGAAATTCCTTTAACAGCTGTCTAGAGAATTTGGTCATGGTACTGAAGAGATGCGTGGAAACAAATCTTGTGCTTAATTGGGAGAAATGTCATTTCATGGTTCATGAAGGAATAATTTTGGGTCACAAAGTCTCAGCCAAAGGTTTGGAGGTGGATAAAGCAAAGTTAGAAACTATCGAGAAACTGCCTCCACCGACCTCTGTGAAGGGAGTTCGAAGCTTTTTGGGCCATGCTGGATTCTACCGGAGATTTATCAAAGACTTCTCCAAAATCACAAAACCCCTGTGCAATCTATTGGAAAAAGATGTTCCATTTCTATTCGATGATAATTGCTTAGCGGCCTTTGAGTTGTTGAAATAGAAGTTGACAACAGCACCTGTGATAGTGGCACCAGATTGGTCTCTTCCATTTGAGCTTATGTGTGATGCTAGTGACTACGCTGTGGGCATGGTATTGGGACAGCGCAGAGATAAGGTTCTACATGCAGTCTACTATGCCAGCAAAACACTTCCAGAGGCCCAAATGAATTGCACCACCACCGAGAAGGAACTACTCGCGGTTGTTTATGCATTCGACAAGTTCCGATCCTATCTCATTGGAACAAAGGTAGTGGTATACACTGATCATGCAGCAATTCGGTATTTGATCTCAAAGAAAGATGTCAAGCCAAGATTAATCAGGTGGATCCTTTTGCTCCAAGAATTTGACTTGGAAATTAAAGACAAGAAAGGCATGGAAAATCTGGTAGCCGATCATCTTTCCAGATTAGACAATCCGGATTTGGAGAGCAAAGAGAAGGTTGAAATAAATGATTGCTTCCCTGATGAGCAGTTATTTGCAGTCACATCTGAGATCCCATGGTTCGCTGATATTGTCAACTATCTTGTGAGTCATGTGCTACCACCGGATCTAACTTCTCAGCAGAAGAAGAAATTTTTGCACGATACAAAGAGATACATGTGGGATGAGCCTTACTTGTTCAAACAATGCACGGATCTTGTGATCCAAAGATGCATCCCCGATGTCGAGACTACCAGTATATTACATGCATGTCATTCTTCTCTGTATGGTGGCCATTATGGAACGCAGAGAACAACAACCAAGGTACTTCAGGCCGGGTTTTATTGGCCCACCTTATTCAAAGATGCCCACCAATTCATAAAGAATTGTGATCGATGCCAACGGGTGGGCAACATCTCCAACCGTAATGAAATGCCACTAAATATGATCTTGGAGGTGGAGATCTTTGACGTATGGGGCATAGACTTCATGGGACCATTTCCATCATCCTGCAACAATCTCTATATCCTTCTAGCGGTTGATTACGTGTCCAAATGGGTGGAAGCTTCGGCGTTACCAACCAATGATGCTAAGGTGGTTTTGAGGTTCCTACAAAAGAGCATTTTTACTAGGTTTGGCACTCCACGGGCGATCATCAGTGATGAGGGCACCCATTTTTGCAACAAACAGTTCACAGCCCTCCTGGCCAAATATGGAGTGAGACACAGAATTGCCACAGCCTACCATCCACAGACAAATGGTCAAGCCGAAGTATCTAACCGAGAGGTAAAAAGAATTCTGGAAAAAATTGTTAATCCTTCCAGAAAAGATTGGTCGCTAAAGCTAGATGAAGCCTTGTGGGCTTATAGAACTGCATATAAGACGCCTCTCGGCATGTCTCCTTACCACATGGTCTATGGCAAAGCTTGTCATCTACCGGTCGAATTAGAGCACAAAGCTTACTGGGCGATTAAAAAGTTGAATTTCGACCCATCTGCAGCGGGAGAAAGGAGACTTTTACAGCTAAATGAACTTGATGAGTTCCGATTGCAGGCCTATGAGAATTCTAAACTCTACAAGGAGAAGGTAAAGAGATGACACGACCGAAAAATCATCGAGAGGAAATTTGAACCTGGCCAAGAGGTCTTGCTATTCAACTCCAGGCTCAAGTTATTCCCGGGAAAGCTCAAATCCCTCTGGTCGGGTCCCTTTACCATCACAGCTGTATTCCCACACGGAGCCATCGAAATTGTTGGAAAGGATAGTGAGCAACCATTCAAGGTTAATGGCCAAAGATTGAAGCACTATTGGGGAGGCGAGTTCGATCGCCACAAATCCTTAGTTGTCCTCGCAATGGACTGAGCATCAATGATAGTCAAGCTAACCGACTTTAAACCAAAGCGCTCCTCGGGAGGCAACCCGAGATTACTATTATTATTTTTATTCTTACATGATTTTTATTTAGTTTGTGTGATTTCATTTTAACATGCTTGTTTGTTTTTCAGGTGTCCAATCGCGCCCTCAATTGTTTGACTTAAGCACACTTTAAGTTTGGGGGTGCATCGTCCCATTGCACTCACTATGCATTGTTCGTAAGTGTATGAGTTTGAATTAAGATGTTCGTTTCTTTTTAGTTTTGTTGGATATTTATAAGAAGTGTGTTGTTCACCTGATATTCTAACGTGTGTCAAGTGTGTTTTCAAAAAAAAAAAAAAAAAACATTTCCAAGTAGCCTGAGCACTGGCGCAGCTGCGCCCCATCTTCAGTACATCACCAGCGCAGCTGCGCCGGGCCACTTCTGCATGCAGCATCTGAGCACCAGCGCAGCTGCGCCTCACCATCAGTTCATTACCGGCGCAGCTGCGCCAGTGTCCGCCTGAGCCAATCCTGAGCCTCAGCGCAGCTGCGCCTCCTTCCCAGTACAACTGCGGCGCAGCTGCGCCCCTCGCGAAAATTTTTTATTTATAAATAGGGCAGTCCCCATCAGACATATCACATCACAATCATAAAACCCTAAAACCTAAAACACTCTCTAGCAACAGAGCACATTTTCTCCTCTCATCCCTTGCCATTCTCACTAAACCCTAGTTACATACACTCCTCCACCAAACCCTAATCACATTCAACCATGCCTAAGCGTGCACGCACACCCCAACCTTCCTCTTCTAGCAGCAGTGGTTTCGAATCTACTGGCGGTGGCATCAACACTCTGGATGCCACCAAGTTTGTCAATCTCTCTGCTCAACATTACTACTGGGAAGTTCTGTCTGTCAAATCCTTCATACCAGAGAGGGGCTTGAAGCCCAAGGCACATGATGGGCGTATTCTTGACCAAATCCGGCGTTTGGGCTGGTTGTTATTCATTGAGACGCCAAAGTCAGCCCCGATGGCCATTGTTCGGGAATTCTATGCCAACGCCCGTGAAATGCAGAATGGGATTTCCTTCGTGCGGGGCAAGCAGGTCTCCTACTCGGCACAAAAAATCAATGAACTTTTCCGCCTGCCATCCGCTACTGCTGAGGCCACCAACTGGGTGGTACATGAGCGCTACGAGACAGACCTTGATGCTTTGATACAGGAGATGTGCCAACCGGGCACTCAGTGGAGGACTCAGCCAGGCACCACCTTGAAGGTCCACTTCCCTCAGACCGCGCTGAACAGATATGCCAAGGCGTGGTACGCCTTCATTTGCGCGAGCATCTTACTGACCACCCATCATCAAGACGTGACACGGGGCCGCGCGGTTCTCTTACATCGCATTCTGCGTGGAGGGAGCATTGACGTGGGATATATCATCAACCAGTCCATGCTTCGTTTCATGCGGGCTGTCACTTCCGGTGCCAATCCGCACACCTCGATTATCACACGCCTATGCCTAGCGACGAACGTGGAATGGGGCGAGGAGACTCTCCAGTTGCCTATGCAGGACATCGACAGCGCCACGATCTGAAGTACAATGTGTGGCGCGGTGGAGAGTCCCGACCTAATGGGTTGGGTTTTATTATGGCTGATGAGGAGGAGGAGGCCAGTGAGGAGGACGTGCCTGCCCCGCCAGTACAGCAAAGGGGAGTCAGTGGACATGAGCGCGACATGCGCCGCCTGCAGCGCCGCATGGACGCGTTGCACATGAGCTTCATGGATTACAGCGTCTCCTTTGCGGGTGCATTATCGGAGGCATTCAGTCAGCAGGGGGTCCACGTTGAGTTTCCCACATTTGGCTCCGGGATCCCTTATCCTCCGCCCGACACGCCGCCTAGTGGCGCCGAGGACGCTTCTTAGGGGAGTACTCTTTACCCTATTATCTCCAATGAGGACATTGCATATTTTAAGTTTGGGGGTATTAGGCTTGCCTAGTTTCTTTTGTGATGCTTTCAATTATCTGTTTTTTATTGTTAGTTTAAGTATTTGTTTGCTTATTGTCGTTAATTCGTAGATTATTGCATAAAAAATGGTGAATTTCTCATGCATATAATATCACATCAAGTAGTTTAGTTGCATGATCCTCTTATCTTGATTAGTATACATCCTCACATGCCTATGATGAAAATTTTTGATTTTTGCTAATTGCTAAGACTTGGGTCGGATGCCATGATATATTGCAACTCTTGTCTTGTGTTGGCTATGATAGAACCGGTCTGCACGTTTTTAGTAGTTCTCTCACTAAGTAGCCCAAAGATTCGCATAATTGAGTTCTGGGGGGAATTGGTTGTGTTTTTAATGAGTGAAGCAATTGTGGGTAGTATTAGCTGAGACCACACGTGTTTAAGTTTGGGGGAGCACTTAGTAGAGTATTTGTGCAACGAAATGGAGCGAAAACGCATTCGTTGATATAAATATTAAAAAAAAAAAAATTTTTTTTTTGAATAAATGCTTGGTTAGCCTAGTTTTGTGGCCTTTGATATTCGAGTAAGTACACCCTAGGGGATGTCTCTACACCTAGCGCCCTAAAACCAATTGGTTTGGGAGTCGTTGGCCGAAAGCTCGCTACATGGGTATCATTGAATAACCTAAGGGAACTAGGCATTGCACAACCAAGCGTCATAGTCCGAATAACTTCTAAGTCGATCCCCACATTGTGATATAGCGTGGTTTTAACTATATTTACCCCAAATTGTTATTTTGAAAGTGTGAGTATATAAATTTCCCCTAAGAAACATATTATGAGGATCGAGCGGGATTGCTATAAGTTTGATGAATACTGCACACACACACTTTATCATTCACCACAAAATTTGAGCTGCATGATTATCATGGTACACGGACCAAGTTTTGATATGTCGCTAAATTTTTCTGAGGCAAAACTTTTGGATTGATTACTAATTGATGAGGGTCATGATGCATTCTTATATCATTGCATTGCATTCATGTTTGCATTTATTTGATTGTATTTGCTTGAGGACAAGCAACAATTTAAGTTTGGGGGTATTTGATAAGTAGGTTTCTTACCTACTTATTGGATGCTATTTGGGTTCATTTGTTGCTTATCTAATAGCTATTTAGTGCATTTTCATGCATTTTTCCCTCTCTTTCGGTTTTGATTTACCACTCTCATTATATGGCTTTTGCACGGTTCTTAGTAAATTTGACACGGGGTTTATTGCATTTGTTGGTTGGGAGCTATTTGATTGTTTGTTGCTTGTACAGGACACGAGAATCGAAATTCAGGCTACAGCAGCAGAGCAGCAAACTGGCAACCGGCGCAGCTGCGCCTTGCTTGGCCTTGAGGCCGGCGCAGCTGCGCCCCTCTTGTTCCGTCCCTGCCCCGGCGCAGCTGCGCCCCTTTTACAAAGGGCGCCGGTGCAGCTGCGCCTGTCGCCAGCCAGCCATGCAGCACGTTCCATCCAGCGAAGCAGCATTATCAGGAAATGGAGTAGTGCCAGATTTTGAGGGATCAATGGGTTTGAACTTTATTAGTGGGAATCAGAATAAGTCAAAATAAGACAAATCATGCATGCATTATTAGCCAATTTTGGAATTGAATTTGAGAGCTCTCCTCCTACACGAAAATTAGAATAGTTTACTGCATTCTAGCTTCAAACTTAAAAACAACCAGCTGAGCATAATTTGTATTTGGGAATTGAAGAATGGAGCTATATGGATGCTGAATTGGAGATTGGGAGCAAGAAATCAACCATCTACAAAACTTGGAAAATCATCAGAAGTTGCAGAACGGAAACAGGGAGCTTGAATATTTTCTATTTTTTTTGATAAATTTTCCTATTCTGTAATTATGATGATGAACCAATTGTGCATGATGAATTCTAGTATTGTTAATATGAACTAAACTTAATTCTTGGGATTATAATGGATCTTTTGCTTAACTAAAATTGATATGCTTCCTTATTATTGCTAGTTGGCTATGAAATGAATGTCTAGCATAATCTATACTTAATGTTTAATTGCTTGATCACCAATTACAGTGATAATTTATATGGAATTGAGAAAGGAAATATAAGTTGAGATCTAATTATGCTAGCATATGTTCATAATTATTACATTCCTCGTGAAATTATGTTTCGTGCTTAGGATAGAAATATACCGAAGCACCATATGTGGCCAATTGAGAACTTGTACTTAAACCCTTTTGATTGTAATTCACATAGAAATATAGTGCATTAGTCATCTAGGGTGTTCACACTCATTCTATCAATTGTGGATTTAGTGTGATATGAAAATGGTGCATCGAGAGGTGGCTATATTTTACATTCATGTTCTCGACCAACATTCTATAATAATCAATTAGCAACAATAGGAAGCATGAAAATCTAAGTTTGCATTAAGTGAAATTATAATCCCAAGCCCATAAAATCTGTATTTTTACAACCATAATTTGTTCTATTTGTTTCATTAGTAATCGTTAGATAATCTCATCATTAAAATCAATTGTTTAAAGAGACCGAAATAATTATAAAATCGGTGTTTGTAGTCATAAATGCAATTCAATTCCTCGTGGGATCGATACTTTACTTACTTTATATTACTTGTGGATCGCGTGCACTTGCGTGTATAAGTCGTATTTGTTATACATACAAATATCCCAACAGAGCTCTACGATTGGAGTGGAGTCACTCTACGATCGTAGGGTTTACTCTACGATTTATGAAAGCTAAGCCAACTATAAGGTTTTGGTCTGGGAGTGAGCTCTACGATCGACTGAAGTTACTCTACGATCGACTGAAGTTACTCTACGATCATAGAGTTCACTCTACGATTAGTGTAATGACCGTGAAATTTTTTAAACTTCATTATTAATTAAATATAAATTTAATTTTAATGAGTTAGCTTTGTATGATTATTTAAAATCTTGTGTGATTAATTGGTTATGTGATTATGTATCTTCGCGTAGTTGCCAAGATTTATTAAAGGGAGTCACTAATGATTTAATTAAATTAGTGGACTAGCCATAATGGGTTAATATCAGAAGAATTGATAAAGTTGCCTATTAAATTAAATATTCAATTTACTTGAATATAGTGGAGGAATTTAATTTGCCTTAATTAATCAATATAATTATTAATTAATGTGTGCGCAATATTGGTATTAATATCTAATAGTCTATTTAGTGGGTTTAAATACTAAGTGGACTAGATTAAGTTATTAATTCCATCTTTTATGTAATTACGAATTTGGTAATAAATGTATACTAGATTAATTGGGTTTTAATTGTATGATTTACTTACCTAAGTAACATTAGTTTGGGACAAAAGTTATGGGACATATACCATTTATTTCTAAGCCGTGGTCTGCAATAAGGGAGAGAAATCAAATAGTAAATGCACAGTGGGAGTCACATCTTCAGCCATGTATAGGCATGAGGCCTAAGCTTGCTTGTATCAGATGGTGAGAATGATGAAGGAGGGTGTGGGTGATTTACCAAACCTTCAATACCCATCAGCTTCTTCTTCTTCCCGTTGGTTAACCGAATTGGGTAAAAGCTTAGCATGGTTAGTTGATTTTCTATAAATTGGAGCTTCTTCTTCATGAATTCAGTTGCTAAATTTTCTGATAAGTTAGTTTAGAGGGTGAGTCTTGCTGGGAGGTAGTAGGAATCTGCTATTAAGCAAGCTAGAAGTATCAATTTAGCTTTGTTGGAGGTAAGAACTCGTCACTATGTTTTTAAATTTTTAGCCATGAAATTCTATGAAATCCATGATTCTTGCTAATTAGTTTGTTAATTAGTATAAAGATGTTATATGTGTCTATATACATGTTTAGGACCAGTGTGGTTGCACTGAGTTGCGTTTAGAAAGGTTAGGCCGTATGAATTTTCGAATTCTGCAGAAGCAGAGCCGAACCTGAATCAGTGCAGGAGTGGCGCGGCCACGCCACTCATAAGGCCAAAACCAGCGCAACTGCGCTGGCTGTCAGAAATGAATAATGAGTTCTGATGTTTTGAGCATGCTAATTCAGTCCATCTATGCATAAAAATAGGTTTGCCATGTTATCTAGTGTTCCTATGTATGCCATGACTTGCACATGTCGTTCTAGCATGTATTTTCCAAGAAAAACTTAAGAACTTCGCAATGAACTTGTCAAATGGGCGTCTCTTTATAATTTGACCATTTGAGTATGTGTATGTAGCTTATATATGTGTTCAAATGTATGCGAGTTATGATTTCCAAGTTGTCTTGCATGAGCTACGTTGCGTAAGTTGTCTTAATATGATTTTCAAAGGAAAATATAGAGTTTAAAGGCGAGCATCGTCAAATGTTGTGGAAGTGGTGTTCTGACCATACAAGCATAATTATTAGGACTCATTATGCCTCTAGACATGATTAACATGAGCACCATTTAGCTAAGTATTATTTTGGCATGTGCGAGTATGTTTAAGGCATGAATTCCAAGTGTAAGCTATGTGCATGTGTTGTTTACATCCGAGCATGCATACTAAGCATTGTCTAGTCTTATTATGGGGCATTATGACAATAATAGCGGATTACTTATGAAATGGACTAGTTTGGCCTAAAGCGTAGGAATTTTGGTCATAAGGCCTTATAACTTTGGATTGGATTTAGAATGAGCATGCTAGGTTTTAAACTCTAGTTAATAACCTTTTGAGCAAGTGTATGTGATTAATATCAGTAGCCTAGGTTTAAAACTCTAAGGCAAAAACTAGCGCGACCGCGCCGGTCGCCAGTTTTGCCCAGTTGTTTTAATTTGTAAATAGAGCCTTGCAGCATCTATATAGGTATGTCTTAAGCTCTATTGCACGACTTAATTGATGTGCTATATGTTCAAGCTTACATTGATGAATAGAACCAAGCTATTCTTGGCTTCTTAACTCATTTACCTAAGATGGAAATTAATGTTTACAGACTTGGTAATGATGGTTACATCTAGTGTCTATGTGTTAGGATTATTTGGTGTGTAACCTCTTGTAAAGTGTAAACCCATGCTAGTTTATACTGTACTAACTAAGGAATCGACTTACTAATGTTAGGTCGTCTCAACGCAATTTAAATTAAAGCTAGATTACTTGTAGCTGAGCAAACAGGCAAGTTTCCTTTAAACCTACTCAATTTACATTCAAGTAGGATGTGGTGTATTATACAAGTTCTCTACCCCGAAACCTTAATTGTTGCAAGTTCCCTGAACCCATTCTTGTATTATTTATTGCAAGTTAATATTTAAGCTTGAACCTTTAATTCCTCAAGCATGCTCTAAGTGGTTTAATTACTTAACAATTATTCCACATCGTTGTTATTGGCACTCGCACATTGTGCAATTGTTTTCGCGCAGACATTGACTTGTACTTTATTAAAGTTCTAATATGGATGAACTTCCATAGTTAAGTCTTAGCCATTATCCGGTTAGATATTTGTGGTATAGATTTTAAAAGCTATCCAAACCAATTGATGGTGCGGAATCTTGGACTTTATGAACACCCCTTCAATATAGGGGAGTACCCCACGTATCAGATATAAGATACAAAGAACAGAAATTAAATGTTATGCATACATATAGGGTACTAGAGGCTGATCCCCTCGAGTACTTATTTTTGAGCTAGTAACCAAAGGGTCAATTAGCTATTGATTCCATTGGAAGTGAAATGTTCATGGTCTTTGTTGACTATTTCTTATCTTAAAGAGCTGTTATTATTCTTGCTTTCGTACTCGCACTATTGAATCAATCTCAGATATCTCTTTCATTCATGATATATGTCATTCCTGTTGATATTTAAACTTGTTGAGCAAACTAGTTGCTCACCTTTGTATATCATGAACCTTATTGTAGTTAAGATCGAGACTTCAAGCAAGGACAAGGGCAAGGAAAAGATGAAGTAATAGACTTCAAGTAGCTGACTTCGTTATATGCTTAGTTAGATCTATTATTAATGTAATTTGAACCTTGATTAAGATTTAGGGTATGTATTGACTTATGTATTAAGGTTTTCAAATCTTGGGATTAGTAACACCTTTCGAATGAACAACATATGTTTATTATATTTCGCATTTAGTCATTGTATGTTGTTTGGAGGTGGATGTTTATATTAGATCGTGATGACCAAATTCGGGTAATAGAGACCTGAATTTGGGGGCGTCACAGGTTGGTACCAAAGCTGTAGGTTATAAACATTAGGATTGCGAAACCTAGTTTATAACCTTAGTATTAAACTCGTATAGAGTGTATTAGGAGACAAATCAAGGAGATTTATCCTATTTGGTATGTTAATTAATTGGGGAATTCATCGAGTCGAGTAGTACCCAATGAAATATAATTTCATTTCTTCAATAAATATATTTTATTATTGTACTAATGTTAGTTTTGTGTGTTTGTAGGGTGGCTGCCGTTGGAGAGACTAGTGGAGTCAGGGAAGAGGAGGAGGTATTTACTGATATACCCGTTGTTACAAAGCAGTTAGTGGGCTATGCACCTATTGCCCCAGTAGCACCATTTAGTGGGTCTGGGCTAGAGAAGGACTACTTGATGGATTTGGTGGAGCCTGTCATAGGCGGAGTGTCGAGATCCAGTAGTCAGGAAAGGGATGTTGAGTCCGAGGAGGACCTAGTTGATATGGAGATAGGTGGAGCAGCTGAGGAGGTACCTGAGGACGGATCCCCAGTATTCCACATATTTCAGGATGACTTGCTCGAGGATTATGTTGATCGCATAATAGAGCAGGAGCAGATTATCGAGCAGCAGAATGCTCGTATTGTACACCTAGAGGAGGAGAATTCTGTCCATCAGGAGATGGAGGAGCAGTATAAGGCAGAGGCGTATTTTCTACAGTTTGAGGCAGTTGAGCGGAAGGCTCAAATACAACAGTTGGAGAGTGCCACACCCCAGTTGAGCCCCACAGTGCAACAGTTGATGTTGCAAAATAGTCAGCTGAGGCAAGCATTAGAGCAGTCGAATGCCAGAGAAGTGGAACTGCAGTCAGTTCTACAGGCTGTTAGGGTTGAGCGAGACTTGAAGCAGGCAGATAGGATTCGGAAGTAGGAGTTTTGGATTCGCGTAGCCACGGGGGTGGATGTGCTTGAGGGAGAGGTTCGAGATTGATCCTCTAGGATCGATACCTTAGAGTATGGTATATATACGACAGTGGCTAGACTACAGGACCGAGTCAAAAGATACCCTCGGGAGGAAGGCAGTAGTCGGCGCATGATCAAATGCCAAGTGGTTGATCGGTTGGCTCGACGGACACTTCGTCGAGCAGTTCGCTGTAGCAGATATTGACTTATTGATTTAGTACCCTTGTATGTATTTGGTTTTGGTAGTGAGTTCCACTTTTGTCTAATAGTGACAGACCTATGATGGAAATTCTGATGCCTTGTTGTATGCTTAAAATGGTAGTCAACCCCAACTTTTGTTATGATTGAGGGGGTAGATAGTAGTAAATCCTCACCTTTTGTTTAATAGAGGATAGTTAGCAGTAGGCAGTTTATGCCATTGAGCGTTTATAGTAGTATGCCAAATGTTAGGTCAGTTTGTATTAAAACATTGGTATATGAATATAAATGCAGTTATTTCCTTTTGAATCGAATGTGTTTGATAGATGCTTTTATTATTGAATGCTGACTTAACCAGCATAGTGCAAAAATTGTAGCATAATAAGCGAAAGTCTAAGATTTGTTCTTTAGCAGATCATAATGCCGCCCAGAGTTAGACACCGCAATCAACGTGTCGCCGAGTCAGAAAGTGAGGTTGGAGATCAACCTAACCCAATGAGAATATTTGTTGAACTGCTAGCTGAGGCTATGCAGGCTAGACCCCCACCAGCGGTGGCACAACCAGCACCTCAACCAGCGCATCACTTAGCCAACTTTAAGGATTTCAAACTAGTTGGACCACCCGAGTTCAAGGGAACTCTCGACCCAATAGAAGCACAAACTTGGGTTGAAGAGATGGAGAAAGTCTTCGAGGTCGCACAAGTGGCCGAGGAGCAGAAAACCGAATTCGCCACCTTCATAATGAAGGGCGAAGCTAATTATTGGTGGAAAGCCAATAAGGGGCGAGCAGGCGATGGAGTTATCCCTTGGGACAAATTCAAGGAGCTATTCTTCAAGAATTACTTCTCGGAGAATACGCAACAAGATATGGATGTTAAGTTTCTGAAACTAAAACAGGGCGGTGAAAGTAGTATGCACACAAGCCAATCATATTTGATATGATGTAACATATACTTTGTAATCTTATTCATTTATTAATAAAAGAATTGACTTTCTTAAAAGGCATTTTATATTATCTACATAGTGCTGTTATATATTAAATGTGATAAACCCATAGTTTTGAGCAATGCTTTTAGAATCATGATGGTGATCATGCTAATGAGATCTAAATTCAAGATAGCTCACAAACTAAAATTGTTCCTAATCGTTGGATTACTAAATTGGGGAATAGTGAATCCGGATAGATTAGTACATACGTTGTTTGCTCTTAGGAAGAGGATGATTGATCTCATAATCATTTGTGTGGAGACACTAAAGCAAGTATGTAGGTGCTTATTGGAGAATAAGTTCACTGAACGTGACTCGCTAAGGAATACCTAATGGAGTTTTACTCGCCTGTCAATAGGAATTCCTCTAGTGATAGTAGTACAAGTGATCCTTGGACTTGAGATCATCATAGTATCTTGTGTATGATGAGTTATACTTTGACATGTCCCTTAAGACCTTTAGGGTATATCAAAGGGTATGATTGGGTATAATAAGTTGTACATGGAGATAGGTGAATGATCAACAAAGAATCTACCACATCTAGTAAAAGATGTGAATGTCCTGTGTGATTCGATAAATGACAACTCAGTAGTCCTTCGCCAAGGCAGAATGAAATTAGAAAGGAGTTTCTAATTTGCATTAATCAGAGTTGTGCATTTGGGAATCGAAATACATATAATTAAATAAAATAAGACTTGACAGTAAATCCATGTCTTATATTTAATTGGGACATTGTATGGTAGAAGGATTGAATTGTACGGTAACTATTTACTCAAAGGTTCTTTTGTGATTAATGTTGAAATCTATATTATCTGGAAAGTCGTTGATCGCTAAGGGGGCTTACCCTTATTGTAGAATAAATATTATTTATTTAAATGAATTAAATAGTTTAATTTATTTATTTAAATAAGATTAGAATTGTTCTAATTGATTTATTCACAACCGGTTTAATATGGAGAACTTAAAGGGTCACACCGCAAAAGGAAAATATTTATTTAAGAAGTAAATGGCATAATTGTAATAATAAGTTAAGTGTATTTAATTTACTTTATGGGGATAGAATAAATTAAATAGCTTAATATTTATTATTTAATATTTTGGAAATATTAAATATAAATTAATAAGAGGAGTCTTATTATTATTATTATTACTTTTACTATTATTTAATTTCTAATAGGGATTGAGAATTAATTAATAGAAGTACTCTCCCATGGATTCCTAATTGGATTAGGAGCATTATTAATTAAAGGAGTTTAATTATAATACAAACCCTAATCCTAAATAGTTTAGGGAAGGGTTATTCCTACATCTATAAATAAGAAGGGTCTTTTCATAGATTAGGGTTACACACTCTTGCATTAGATTATGGAGAGTACTTGCAATTCTATAAAGATAGAAACTAGGGTTTTGCCAAACACCCAACTTCTTGAATACTTGTTCTTCCTTGGTGGATCACCTCTAGAGGCCAAACACTTGGGTGGCTAACGTTGATCAAAGTAAGGAATCACACCGTAGCATTCGAGGAGAACACGGAGGACTAGGAGTTGAACTTGTACCCGAGGAAGCTTTGTTCTACGAGGGTATAATTTCTTATTCTCTTTCTCTTTCGTTTATATCGTTAATTGAGCACATTGATCGATCATGGTGATGGTTTGTATAAAATTTTAAAATCCGTTTTATCGCGCTTCCGCTCTATTTATGTAATTTGATTGCATGCTCGCGTTATATACAAACCTAACAGGCGGTATGACGGTCGCAGAGTACGCGAAAAAATTTAACGTATTAGCCCGATTTGCTCCACATCAGGTGGACACGGAGGCCAGAAAGGCAAGAAGGTTCGAGTTGGGATTGAAGCCATGGGTGCAGAAAACCGTCGCTGTGTTGAAGATTAAGAATTTCTCCGAACTGCTAGAAAAGGGCTATCATTGCGGAAGGAGGCAATGAAGCTATAACACGTTTTAAGTATGAAAAGAAGGCCGGTCAGGAAGGGCTGAAAGGGGGAAGCAACGGAGGCAGTAACCCCAATAAGCGTAAATGGATGGAGACCCAATCCTCCGGAGGCAACAAGTCCGGGGGAGAGGCCAAGTCAAGTGGGAAGTGCAGCAGCTGCGGAAAGAATCACTCAGGGGAGTGTATGAAGGGGAGAAGTGTTTGTTATCGCTGCGGACAACCGGGGCACCTGGCTCCTCAGTGTCCGAATAGGCAGAAAGGAGGGTGTTTCTCGTGTGGAGCCCCCGACCACCAGATCAAGGACTGCCTGAAGAGAAAGGGTAATGCAGCTAGTGGCAACCGCAACAATATGCCGAGCATTGGAGGGCCAACCAGTCAAGCTAACAGGCCAACGGCACGCACGTTCAACATGACCATTCATGATGCGATGGATTCCAAGGACGTGGTGTCAGGTATCATCCCAATCAATGATATAGATGCATATGTGTTATTTGATTCAGGTGGTACCTGCTCTTTTGTTTCAGAAGAATTTGCTAAGAGATTAGGCTTACCCCGCAAAAAGTTGGAACACCCTATGAACGTAGAAGTAGAAAACAAAAAAATTATTCCCGTAGAATGCATTCATAGGAACTGTTGTGCCAAATTGCGAGGATGTAAGCTCCACGTGAATTTGATACCGATTCGTTTGGGGGAGTTCGATGTAATCCTTGGAATGGATTGTTTATCAAGTCACGGAGCGGTCATCGACTGTAAGAGGAAGTGTGTACACCTGCAGACCCCAGATAAGTCGAAGGTGGTATTCTATGGTAGTAAATCGCCAAGACAATCTTGTTGTCTGACGATGATGCAAGCAAAGAAGTTGCTTAGAAAGGGTTACATAGGTTATTTGGCTCACGTGGTCGATACTCGACGAGTCACGGAAGAACTGAGTCAGATACCTATCGTAAGGGAGTTCGCTGATGTCTTTCCAGACGAAATTCCTGGACTGTCGCCAGATAGGGAGATAAAATTTGTGATTGACTTGGTACTAGGGACGACACCGATATCCAAGGCGCCGTACCGGATGGTAGCAGTAGAGATAAAAGAACTAATGGTTCAACTGTAGGAACTGTTAGATAAGGGTTATATCAGACCGAGCGTGTTCCCGTGGGGAGCGCCAGTTCTGTTCGTAAAGAAGAAGGATGGTTCAATGAGGCTTTGTATCGACTATCGCGAGTTGAACAAAGTTATGATTAAGAATAGGTATCCACTGCCCAGGATTGACGATCTATTTGATTAACTCAAGGGAGAGAAATACTTTTCAAAGGTCAATCTAAGAACGGGCTATCATCAATTGAAGGTGAGACAGGAAGATATTCAGAAGACGGCACTCAGGACTCGTTATGGACATTTCGAGTTTTTGGTAATGTCATTTGGATTAACGAATGCACCAGCGACATTCATGGATATGATGAACAAGGTGTTCATGTAGTACTTGGATAAGTTCGTAGTCGTATTCATTGATGACATCTTGGTGTATTCGGAGACAGAGGAGGAGCATGCCGAACATTTAAGGATTTCATTGGAGGCTCTCAGAAGAGAGAAACTGTACGCGATGTTTTCTAAGTGTGAGTTTTGGTTGTAGAGGGTGCAGTTTATAGGGCACGTCATTGAAAAGGATGGTGTTTCGGTGGACCCCGCAAAGGTGGAAGCCTTTATCAATTGGGAGCAGCCGAAGATGCCTACGGAGATCAGGAGTTTCCTAGGGTTAGCGGGATACTATCGGAGATTCATCCAGGATTTTTCAAAGATAGCATCACCATTAACCAATCTCACCAGGAAAGCAATTAAGTTCGCGTGGACAGAGAAATGCGAAGAGAGTTTCATGGAGCTGAAGAGGAAACTTAGTCAAGCGCCGATGTTGGCCTTAGCAGACAACACTGGAGGCTTTGTAGTGTATAGCGATGTGTCACACAAATGTCTTGGTTGTGTGTTGATGCAACACGGCAAGGTCATTGCATACGCGTCACGTCAGTTGAAGGACTATGAGAAGGGTTACCTGACTCATGACCTGGAGTTGGCCGTGGTAGTTTTCGCCTTGAAGATTTGGAGGCACTACCTATACGGAGAGAAGTGTGAGATATATACGGATCACAAAAGTCTAAAATATATCTTCACTCAGAAGGAGCTGAACATGAGGCAACGCTGATGGTTAGAATTGATCAAAGATTACGACTGTGAGATTCTATACCATCCGGGCAAAGCAAATGTAGTGGCCGATGCCTTAAGCAGAAAAGGCAGAGAGAAGCTGCTGAAGCTAACCACTCAAGAGGAGTTGGTAAGGGATTTCGAACGACTTGATTTAGAAATCAAGTATTCGAGGGAGTCAGACGAGAAATTATATACAGTGTCAGCAAGCCCGACCCTGTTAGATAAAATCAAAGAGGCCCAGGAAAAGGATGAAGATTGTGGTAGTATCAAAGAAGCGTATTTCCGAAGGGGAAGAGCTCAAGTATGAGATTGATAGCACAGGGCTGCTAAGGTTTGAAGGGAGGGTCTGGGTGCCATTGAATCCAGAGTTAAGAGAAGAGATTCTCCAAGAAGCTCACAGTACGAGGTACTCAGTACACCCTGGTAGCACAAAAATGTATCAGGATTTGCGGCCATACTTTTGGTGGCCGAATATGAAGAGGGAAGTAGCAGAGTGTGTCAGCAGGTGTTTGACATGCCAATGAGTTAAAGTAGAACACCAGCGGCTGAGCGGACTGCTTCAACCATTAGAGATTCCAGAGTGGAAGGGGGAGCACATAACCATGGATTTTGTGGTGGGCTTGCCACCAACACAAAAAGGTTTAGACGCCATATAGGTGATCGTGGACCGTCTGACTAAGTCTGTTCATTTTCTACCGATCAGAATACGGTACAATCTGGAGTAATTGGCTAAACTCTATGTAAAGGAGATAGTGTCGTGACATGGAGTGCCAGTATCAATTGTATCGGACAGAGATTCGCGCTTCACGTCAAATTTTTGGAGGAGTCTACAAGAAATATTGGGAACGCAGTTGAGGTTGAGTACGACATACCATCCTCAAACTGATGGCCAGAGTGAGCGAACGATTCAGACTTTGGAAGATATGCTCCGAGCAGTCGTGATTGACTTAAAGGGCAGCTGGGATGACCATTTTCCACTAGTAGAGTTTGCTTACAACAATAGTTATCACGCTAGTATCGGTATGCCACTGTATGAAGCGCTATATGGGAGAAGGTGCCGAACACCATTGTGTTGGGACAAAGTTGGAGAACGAAGACTACTAGTACCTGAAATGGTGCAACAGACAACAAATACGGTGAAGCTGATCAGGAACCGCCTGGTAGCAGCACAAGACCGTCAGAAGAAGTACGCGGACCTACATCGTAAGAAGCGGGACTTCGAAGTGGGTAGTTTTGTATTCTTGAAGGTATCTCCCTGGAAAGGGAAGATCCATTTTGGGAAGAAAGGAAAATTGAGCCCGAGGTTCATAGGACCGTTCGAGATTTTGAGACGAGTCGGTGAAGTGGCGTACGAGGTAGCGTTACCTCCTGACCTTAAGCACATCCACAATGTGTTTCATGTGTCAGTGTTGCGGCCATACAAACCAGACTACAAGCACGTTATATCCTACGAACCAATTCAAGTCGAGAAGGACTTATCGTACGAGGAGATTCCTGTCCAAATACTCGATAGGAAGGAACAAAAGCTAAGGAATAAGATCATTCATTCCGTTAAAGTTCTCTGGAGAAATCACGTAATTGAGGAAGCTAAGTGGGAACTCGAGGAAAAGATGAAGGCGAATTATCCGAAGTTATTTGAGTGACCTTATTTTACAATTCCGAGGACGAAATTTTTATAAGGAGGGGAGGATGTAATGACCGTGAAATTTTTTAAACTTCATTATTAATTAAATATAAATTTAATGAGTTAGCTTTGTATGCTTATTTAAAATCTTGTGTGATTAATTGGTTATGTGATTATGTATCTTCGCGTAGTTGCCAAGATTTATTAAAGAGAGTCACTAATGATTTAATTAAATTAGTTGACTAGCCCTAATGGGTTAATATCAGAAGAATTGATAAAGTTACCTATTAAATTAAATATTCAATTTACTTGAATATAGTGGAGGAATTTATTTTCCTTAATTAATTAATATAATTATTAATTAATGTGTGCGCAATATTGGTATTAATATCTAATAGTCTATTTAGTGGGTTTAAATACTAAGTGGACTAGATTAAGTTATTAATTCCATCTTTTATGTAATTACGAATTTGGTAATAAATGTATACTAGATTAATTGGGTTTTAATTGTATGATTTGAAAGTAATATACCCCTAAAGCCAATTATATTTGATGTAATAAGCATTTACTTTGTAATCTTATTCAAATATTAATAATAGAATAAAAGGCATATTTTATCCATGTTAATTGGTTGAATTAATAAATGTGATGAACCTATAGTTTTCGAGCAATGCTTTTAGAATCATGATGAGATCATGCTAGTGAGATTTAAATTCAAGAAAGCTCAAAACTAAAATGTTCCTAATCGTTGGATCACTAATATTGGGATTATTGATCCGGATAGATTAGTACATACTATGTTTGATCTTTAGAAGATGATGATTGATCTCATAATCATTTGTGTGGAGACACTAAAGCAAGTATGTAGGTGCTTATTGGAGAATAAGTTCACTGAACGTGACTCTCTTAAAGAACCCTAATGGAGTTTTATTCACCTGTCAATAGGGAAGTCCTTAAGTGATAGTTGTACAAGTGATCCTTGGACTTGAGATCATCATAGTACCTTGTGTATGTTAAGTTATACTTTGTCATATTCCTTAATACCTTAGGGTATGTCATAGGGTATGTACGGGTATAATAAAATATACACAGAGGTAGGTGAATGATCGACAAAGGATCTACCACTTCTAATAAAGGGAGAGAATGTCCTATGCGATTTGATAAATGACAACTCAGAAATCCCTGGCCATGGTTGAATGAAAATTAGAAAGGAGTTTTTAATTTACATTAATCGGAGTTGTGCATTCTTAAATCGAAATGCATATGATTAAATAAAATAAAACTTGTTAGTAATCCATGTCTTATATTTAATGGGACATTGTATGGTAGAAGGATTGAATTGTACGGTAACTACTGCTGAATAGGTTCTATGTGATTAAACGTTGATTTCATATTATACGGATAGTCATGATACATTATCGTAAGGTGTACCTCATGATGTAGAATAAATATTTTTTATTTATATGTGAATTAAAGGAGTTTAATTCATTATAAATAATATTAGAATAGTTCTAATTTATTTATTCTACTACCGGCATAATATTGAACCTAAAGGGTCACACCGCAAACAGAATAATATTATATTGGAAACAATTGGCTTAATGATAATAAATTGAGTATTTAATTTATTAGTTGAATAAATTGAAATGCTTAATATTTATAATGATATATTTGGAGAAATATTGAATTATAAATTAATAAGAGAAATCTTATTATTATCATTTAATTCTTAATTAAATTAAGACTTAATTTAAATGAAATGTAAATATCATTTAAATTAAATGCAAATTTGAATTTGATCAAATAATTACAAAACATGTGTTAAGTGCTTAAATGCAAAACATGTGGGTTAGGAAAATATTGATACTTACATATTATGTAAGTATTATACTTGGTGGAATACTAATTAAATTAGGGTTTCCTCTAATTAACCTAACTAAGCAAACTAAGTTATGAACTAGTAGCCTCCATCTCAAGAACACCCAATTAGAGATCAAGTTGTTGATCAAATCTTCTAAGTGTTCTTCATGTATTGTTCTTATTATTCTTAAGAGTTAGGGATAAAAGAACTTATTGGATTAGCCATCCAAGATTTGTAAAAATCAAATATTGTTCCATATAATCATTCTTGGTGGATCACCTCTAGAGTGCTTCATACACATTGAAGCTAGTGTTTAATCCAAGGAGCAAAGAAAGGAGGAGCTTGAAGAAATCAACAAGGAGTAGATCTTGTAGCGGTTCAAAGGTTGGATCTATTAAGGTATATTTCTTGTTCATCTTCTTCTTCAATTAATAGCTATGCATAAGGTGATTCATGGATAAGTTGTAAAAATTTTAATTTCTATTTTCCGTTGTGTATCTCAATTAGATTGTGATTTTGCAAACTTACAGTGGTATCAAGAGCCATCCTTATGTGTACTATTAATTATGTCAATCATATATATGTTGATATATGTTTACAACAATTTTTTTGGGCATAATTGTTAGTATAAAATTATATTTTTTTTTGAAAAACATCAAAATCAAAAAAAAATTAAATAAACTGTTCACCGGGAACTGTTCACGTCGGAACTGTTCACCGGCACTGTTCACGGCACTGTTCATGTATAAATGTTTTTTTATTTGTTGATTTTTCAATTTTAAAATTTCAATGTTAAAAATAAAGATGTTTATTTTGGACTTGGAATTGGTTTAAAATAAAGTAGTTTATTTTAATTAATATTGGATTTCAATTTTGAACAAAGATTCTAAATTTTTATAAAGGAGTTTATATTAATTTGGAATGGATTAAAATAAAGAAGTTTATTTTAATTGGATTTTGCATTTCTACTAGTCAATTGCCCATTAAATGATATCAATTATATATATTAAATGTTTATTTATTCATGAGATGAATGGTTTTATATATGTTGATATATATAGGGGATGATTAAGGACTATTAACCAATGTGATTGGATTTAATTTGAATGGATGCTTGAATGAATGGTTTTATTCATAATGGGGTCTGCGTACCTCGCCTATCTAAATTTCTAAATATAATTTCTATCTCTCTCCTATGTACTTCCCCTTGACTGTTGATCAAGGTTTCTATTTTGTTAAAATAGAGTGTAATAGGATTTTGTAAAGTTACTCAAGAAATTGGAACCGAAGAGCAGGAGCATTGAAGACCCATTTGTAATGAAGCCTGGGTTGAATGTAATAGTTATATTCAAATTTATTCTTGCACCCTAGGTTTGACCTATTGATTTAGTCGGTGGCTCGAGTGAATCAAATTAGATTAAGTCCATAATCATCCCATATAGAATATAGTATTCTATGAATGCATGCTTATAATATATGTATTAAATATATTATTATTCATGTTGATGAATGTTTAATATGACGCGTATTTATATATATATACTTGCATGCGCGCTAAATAAGATGAGACCATTAATAACAAAACCCTCATTTCAAAATATTAAGTTGAATACGTTTAAAGGTATTTCAAAAATATCAAACGTAGCCTTCTAGCATGATAAAACAATAGAGTATTAATTATTTAATATTAGTTTGTTGTGCACACACAAGACTCATATTAAAATTTTAAGATGTTGGCTTTATTACATTAAAAATATTTTATAAGGAATTGAACAATACTAGTTTTGTTGTGCACACACAAAGACTATATTTTTCTATTCGCTTATATGAAAATGCTAGGTGAAACTTAACTCGGATTATTTTAGTTCGGATGTGCACACACTTGACTATTATAATCTAAGAGGCAAAATACAAGGAGTTACATAGTTGATGTAATTGACAAGAGTTGTCTACTCTTTGAATAAATATATGGTTTGTTGTGCATACACAAGACTGTATATTTATGTCAATAGGATCCTTGCTCACTAAACAGATTTTTCAAAAATTTGTCGAACTATATATGGAGGGTCATATAGTTTGAATAAAATAGTGGGAGACATCTTTTAATAAAGACCTATATTAAATTGGTGTTTAATAAATTGAATGCATGCTAATGTTGTTTAAATCACAAATTCATTTTCAGAATTTTACTATGGCCCATTCACTATCACTGCGGAGCATATTGGATGCTAATAAACTAACCGGACCGAACTATACGGATTGGTTAAGGAATTTGAGAATTGTTCTCACCGCTGAAAAATTATCTTATGTCCTTAATTCACCTGTTCCTGCAACTGTTGCAGAAACTGCCTCTGAGGAAGAGATTGCTACTTTTAAAAAGTGGCAAGATGATGCTATGGTAGCTCAATGCATCATGCTCGCATCCATGAGTAACGAGTTACAACGTCAACATGAGAAAATGGATGCACCTGCTATATTGCTTCACCTGCAAGAGTTGTATGGTGAACAAAGTAGGTCTGCTAGATATGAGATATCTAAGGAGCTCTTCCGATTTAGAATGACCGATGGCACTACAGTACAGACACATGTCCTTAAAATGATCAATTTGATTGAACAATTAGGACAACTAGGTTTTGTAATAGATGGAGAGTTGAGCCACGATTTGATCTTGCAGTCACTCCCGGACTCCTATTCATAATTTGTTGTGAATTTTCACATGAACAAGCTTGATGTCAGCTTGCCTGAATTGCTTAACATGCTGAAAACTGCAGAGAGTCACTTTCCATCCAAGAAAGACCAAGTCTTACTAATAGGTGACGCTTCCAAGAAAAGGAAGTGGCCCAAAGGAGCTTTTGCTAAGAAGAAAAATTTTAAGAAGGCAAAAGGAAAGAAAGCTGATAAAGGTAATAAGAATAAAACAAATACGGATAGCAAAGGAGTTTGCTTCCACTGCAATAAGCCTGGACATTGGAAGAGAAATTTCAAGGAATACCTTGTAGAGGCAAAACAGAAGAAGCTTGGTGAAGCTTCAGCTACGGATACAGGTTTATTCATAATTGAAATAAATCTTTTTGTAAGTCAAAATTCTACTTGGGTATTAGATACGGGCTGTGGTTCTCACATATGCAATTCATTGCAGGGAATAAGCAGAAGTAGAAGGCTAAACAAGGGAGAAGTAACTCTACGAGTGGGAAATGGAGCAAAGGTTGCTGCATTAGCTGTGGGGACTTATTGTTTAGCACTGTCTATGGGAAATCTATCAATTTAATAAATTGTTATTATGTACCTGTTCTCATTAGAAATATTATATCTATTTCTATGTTGGACAAAGAAGGATTCGATGTTATATTTAAGAACAATGGTTGTTCTATTTATAATAATAATATTTTGTTTGGAACTGGTAGATTAATTAATGGACTTTACTTACTTGATTTACGTGAAAATATTTTTCAAATTGAACAAACTTGTAAAAGAAAAAGAGATGAAGTAAATCATATTTTCATTTGGCACTGTAGACTCGGTCACATCAATGAAACAAGATTAAACAAGTTGCATATTGATGGTCTTTTAGAACCATTCGATTTTGAATCATATCCAACTTGTGAATCATGTCTCATGGGTAAAATGGCTAAATCTCCATTTAATGGACATGGAGAGAGAGTTACAGGGTTGTTAGAGTTGGTACACACAGATGTATGTGGACCTATGACAACAGATGCTAGAGGAGGGTATTCGTATTTCATTACATTCACTGATGATCATTCAAGATTTGGATATGTGTATTTAATGAAATACAAATCCAAATCATTTGAAAAGTTCAAAGAATTCAGAAGTGAAGTAGAGAAACAAACTGGCAAAAATGTTAAGATTCTTCGATCAGATCGAGGAGGAGAATACTTGAGCAATGAGTTTCTTAATCATCTCAAAGAAAATGGCATTCTCTCTCAATGGACGCCTCCTAGTACGCCACAATTAAATGGTGTTTCTGAAAGGAGGAATCGTACCTTGTTAGACATGGTGCGGTCCATGATGAGTTTCATCAACCTTCCAATATCATTCTGGGGTCATGCCCTAGAAATGGCTGCATATCTACTTAACAAGATTCCCTCAAAATTCGTCCCTAAGACTCCATATGAGATGTGGACAGGGAGGAAACCCAGTCTTAAGCATGTTAAGATTTGGGGTTGTAACGCTTATGTAAAGAAGTTACAAAGCGACAAACTTGAGGCTAGATCTGACAAGTGCAAATTTGTGGGGTATCCTAAAGAAAGTTTAGGATATTATTTCTATAATCCTACCGAGCAAAAGGTGTTTGTTGCCAAACACGCTACCTTCCTGGAAAAGGAGTTTATCCTTGAAGGGGCTAGTGGGAGGAAAATAGATCTTGAAGAAATTCAAGAACCACAAATCACTACAGATCAAGTGGATGAACCAGTTCAAGTAGATATAACTTCTGTACCACAACCGAGTCGTAAATCTGGAAGAGTGCCGAAAATACTTGAAAGGTATACACTCATCATAGAAGATGATGATGAGGTGCGCATCATAACTGATGATGATCCAGTAACATACGATGAGGCTATGACTAGTAAACACTCTGATAAATGGCAAATAGCCATGAAATCTGAAATGGACTTCATGTATGAAAACCAAGTATGGACTTTGGTTATTCCACCTGAAGGCATTGTGCCTATAGGGTGTAAATGGGTCTTTAAGAAAAAGACTGGAGCAGATGGCAAGGTGGAGACCTATAAGGCCAGACTGGTTGAAAAAGGTTTCAAACAAAGACAAGGAGTTGACTATGATGAAACCTTCTTACCAGTAGCCATGCTCAAGTCTATCCGGATTTTGCTTGCGATTGCAGCTTACTATGATTACGAAATCTGGCAAATGGACGTGAAAACGGCCTTCCTCAATGGGAAACTAGATGAGGATGTATATATGATACAGCTAGAGGGTTTTGTTTCAAATGTTGGAACAAATCAAGTATGTAAGTTACAAAGATCCATTTATGGATTGAAGTAAGCTTCTCGAAGTTGGAACATCTGTTTTGATGAGACAATCAAAGAGTTTGGTTTTATCAAAAATGAGGATGAACCATGTGTGTACAAGAAAGTTAGTGGAAGTGATGTGACATTCCTGGTATTATATGTTGATGATATATTACTTATAGGGAATGACATACCGATGCTACAGTCAGTTAAAATTTGGTTATCTAAACGCTTCTCCATGAAGGACTTGGGAGAAGCATCCTACATATTGGGGATAAAGATCTATAGAGATAGATTAAAGAGGATATTTGGCTTGACCCAAGGTGCATACATTGATTCGATGCTAAAAAGGTTTAGCATGCAAGACTCCAAGAGAGGGCTCATACCGATGAGTCATGGAGTAAATCTCTCTAAGAAATTGTCCCCAAAGACACCTGAAGAGAGAGATCGCATAAGTCAAATACCTTATGCTTCAACAATAGGATCCATAATGTATGGAATGATATGTACCAGACCAGATGTTGCTTATGAACTTAGTGTAACAAGTAGATATCAGTCTAATCCTGGAGAAGAACACTAGAAAGCTGTGAAAAACATCTTGAAGTACTTAAGAAGAACTAAAGATGTGTTTCTAGTGTATGGTGGGTCTGATTTGAAACTAGAGGGCTTTACACACTCAAGTTTTCAAACTGACCAAGATGACAGTAAATCCATGTCAGGGTATGTATTTACCTTGAACGGTGGAGCAGTGAGTTGGAAGAGTTCCAAACAGCAAACAGTTGTTGACTTAGTGACAGAGACAGAGTATATAGCTGCAAGTGAAGCTGCAAAGGAAGCTGTTTGGATGAAGAAGTTCATTTCTGAACTAGGGGTAGTTCCTAGCATTACTGGACCCGTTCCGATTCATTGTGACAACACTGGAGTTATTGCACAGGCTAAGGAACCCAAGTCTCATCAGAAATCCAAACATGTATTGCAGAGATTTCATTTAATTAGAGAAATTATTGAAAGGGGAGATATCACCTTAGAAAGAGTGGACTCTCAGAACAACATTGCAGATCCATTTACTAAAGCATTATCGCAAGATCAATTCAATCGCCATTTTGATAAAATGGGTATTAGATACCAAGGTGATTGGCTTTAGTGCAAGTGGGAGATTGAAAGTAATATGCCCTAAAGCCAATTATATTTGATGTAGTAAGCATTTACTTTGTAATCTTATTTAAATATTAATAATAGAATAAAAGACATATTTTATCCATGTTAATTGGTTGAATTAATAAATGTGATGAACCTATAGTTTTTGAGCAATGCTGTTAGAATCATGATGAGATCATGCTAGTGAGATCTAAATTCAAGAAAACTCAAAACTAAAATGTTCCTAATCGTTGGATCACTAATATTGGGATTACTGATCCGGATAGATTAGTACATACTATGCTTGATCTTTAGAAGATGATGATTGATCTCATAATCATTTGTGTGGAGACACTAAAGCAAGTATGTAGGTGCTTATTGGAGAATAAGTTCACTGAACGTGACTCGCTTAAAGAACCCTAATGGAGTTTTATTCACCTATCAATAGGGAAGTCCTTAAGTGATAGTTGTACAAGTGATCCTTGGACTTGAGATCATCATAGTACCTTGTGTATGTTAAGTTATACTTTGTCATATTCCTTAATACCTTAGGGTATGTCATAGGGTATGTACTGGTATAATAAAGTATACACGGAGGTAGGTGAATGATCGACAAAGGATTTATCACTTCTAATAAAGGGAGAGAATGTCCTATGCGATTTGATAAATGACAACTCAGAAATTCCTGACCAGGGTTGAATTAAAATTAGAAAGGAGTTTTTAATTTACATTAATCGGAGTTGTGCATTCTTAAATCGAAATGCATATGATTAAATAAAATAAGACTTCTCAGTAAATCCATGTCTTATATTTAATCGGGACATTGTATGGTAGAAGGATTGAATTGTACGGTAACTACTGTTGAATAGGTTCGATGTGATTAAACGTTGATTTCATATTATACGGATAATCATGATACATTATCGTAAGGTGTCCCTCATAATTTAGAATAAATATTATTTATTTATATATGAATTAAAGAAGTTTAATTCATTATAAATAATATTAGAATAGTTCTAATTTATTTATTCTACTACCGACATAATATTGAACCTAAAGGGTCACACCGCAAACAGAATAATATTATATTGGAAACAATTGGCTTAATGATAATAAATTAAGTATTTAATTTATTAATTGAATAAATTGAAATGCTTAATATTTATAATGATATATTTAGAGAAATATTGAATTATAAATTAATAAGAGAAATCTTATTATTATTATTATCATTTAATTCTTAATTAGATTAAGAATTAATTTAAATGAAATGTAAATATCATTTAAATTAAATGCAAATTTGAATTTGATCAAATAATTGCAAAACATGTGTTAAGTGCTTAAATGCAAAACATGTGGGTTAGGAGAATATTGATACTTACATATTATGTAAGTATTATACTTGGTGGAATACTAATTAAATTAGGGTTTCCTCTAATTAACCTAACTAAGCAAATTAATAATGAACTAGTAGCCTCCATCTCAAGAACACCAAATTAGATATCAAGTTGTTGATCAAATCTTTTAAGTGTTCTTCATGTATTGTTCTTGTTATTCTTAAGAGTTAGGGATAAAAGAACTTATTGGATTAGTCATCCAAGATTTGTAAAAATCAAATATTATTCCATATAATCATTCTTGGTGGATCACCTCTAGTGTGCTTCATACACTTTGAAGCTAGTGTTTAATCCAAGGAACAAAGAAAGGAAGAGCTTGAAGAAATCAACAAGGAGTAGATCTTGTAGCGGTTCAAAGGTTGGATCTATTAAGGTATATTTCTTGTTTATCTTCTTCTTCAATTAATAGCTATGCATAAGGTGATTCATGGATAAGTTACAAAAATTTTAATTTCAATTTTTCGTTGCGTATCTCAATTAGATTGTGATTTTGCAAACTTACATGATTTACTTACCTAAGTAACATTAGTTTGGGACAAAGTTATGGGACATATCCCATTTATTTCTAAGTCGTGGTCTGCAATAAGGGAGAGAAATCAAATAGTAAATGCACAGTGGGAGTCACATCTTCAGCCATGTATAGGCATGAGGCTTAAGCTTGCTTGTATCAGATGGTGAGAATGATGAAGGAGGGTGTGGGTGATTTACCAAACCTTGAATACCCATCAGCTTCTTCTTCTTCCCGTTGGTTAACCGAATTGCGTAAAAGCTTGGCATGGTTAGTTGATTTTTAATAAATTGGAGCTTCTTCTTCATGAATTCAGTTGCTAAATTTTCTGATAAGTTAGTTTAGAGGGTGAGTCTTGCTGGGAGGTAGTAAGAATCTGCTATTAAGCAAGCTAGAAGTATCAATTTAGCTTCATTTGAGGTAAGAACTCGTCACTGTGTTCTTAAATTTTTAGCCATGAAATTTTATGAAATCCATGATTCTTGCTAATTAGTTTGTTAATTAGTATAAAGATGTTATATGGGTCTATAAACATGTTTAGGACCAGTGTGGTTGCACTGAGTTGCGTTTAGAAAGGTTAGGCAATATGAATTTTCGAATTCTGCAGAAGCAGAGCCGAACCTGAATCAGTGCAGGAGTGGCGCGGCCGCGCCACTCCCAAGGCCAAAACCAGCGCGGCCGCGCTGGTTGCCATAAATGAATAATGAGTTCTGATGTTTTGAGCATGCTAGTTCAGTCCATCTATGCATAAAAATACGTTTGCCATGTTATCTAGTGTTCCTATGTATGACATGACTTGCACACGTCGTTCTAGCATGTATTTTCCAAGGAAAACTTAAGAACTTTGCAATGAACTTGTCAAATGGGCGTCTCTTTATAATCTAACCATTTGAGTATGTGTATGTAACTTATATATGTGTTCAAATACATGCGAGTTATGATTTCCAAGTTGTCTTGCATGAGCTACGTTGCGTAAGTTGTCTTAATATGATTTTCAAAGGAAAATATAGAGTTTAAAGGTGAGCATCGCCAAATATTGTGGAAGTGTTGTTCTGACTATACAAGCATAATTATTAGGACTCATTATACCTCTAGACATGATTGATATGAGCACTATTTAGCTAAGTATTATTTTGGCATATGCGAGTATGTTTAAGGCATGAATTCCAAGTGTAAGCTATGTGCATGTGTTGTTTACATCCGAGCATGCATACTAAGCATTGTCTAGTCTTATTATGGGGCATTATGACAATAATAGCGGACTACTTATGAAATGGACTAGTTTATCCTAAAGCGTAGGAATTTTCGTCATAAAGCCTTATAACTTTGGATTGGATTTAGAATGAGCATGCTAGGTTTCAAACTCTAGTTAATAACCTTTCGAGCAAGTGTATGTGATTAATATCAGTAGCCTGAATGTTAGAGAATAGGTTCGAATTCCAACTGAATGAAATTTCATTCTTGGTCTGTACAGAGAGTGGCGCGGTCGCGCTACTCCTAAGGCAAAAACTAGCGCGGTCGCGCCGGTCGCCAGTTTTGCCCAGTTATTTTAATTTGTAAACAGAGCCTTGCAGCATGTATGTAGGTATGTCTTAAGCTGTATTGCACGACTTAATTGATGTGCTATATGTTCAAGCTTACATTGATGAATAGAACTAAGCTATTCTAGGCTTGTTAACTCATTTACCTAAGATGGGAATTAATGTTTGTAGACTTGGTAATGATGGTTACATCTACGTGTCATGTGTTAGGATTATTTGGTGTGTAACCTCTTGTAAAGTGTAAACCCATGCTAGTTTATACTGTACTAACTAAGGAATCGACTTACTAATGTTAGGTCGTCTCAACGCAATTTAAATTAAAGCCAGATTACTTGTAGCTGAGCAAACAGGCAAGTTTCCTTTAAACCTACTCAATTTACATTCAAGTAGGATGTGGTGTATTATACAAGTTCTCTACCCCGAAACCTTAATTGTTGCAAGTTCCCTGAACCCATTCTTGTATTATTTATTACAAGTTAATATTTAAGCTTGAACCTTTAATTCCTCAAGCATGCTCTAAGTGGTTTAATTACTTAACAATTTTTCCACATCGTTGTTATTGGCACTCGCACATTGTGCAATTATTTTCGCGCAGACGTTGACTTGTACTTTATTAAAGTTCTAATATGGATGAACTACCATAGTTAAGTCTTAGCCATTGTCCGGCTAGACATTTGTGGTATAGATTTTAAAAGCTATCCAAACCAATTGATGTTGCGGAATCTTGGACTTTATGAACACCCCTTCAATATAGGGGAGTACCCCACGTATCGGATATAAGATACAAAGAATAGAAATTAAATGTTATACATACACATAGGGTACTAGAGGTTGATCCCCTCAAGTACTTATTTCTGAGCCAATAACCAAAGGGTCAATTAACTATTGATTCCATTGAAAATGAAATGTTAATGGTCTTTGTTGACTATTGCTTATCTTAAAGTGCTGTTATTATTCTTGCTTTCGTACTCTCACTATTGAATCAATCCTGATATATCTCTTTCATTCATCATATATGTCATTCCTATTGATATTTAAACTTGTTGAGCAAACTAGTTGCTCACCCTTGTATATCATGAACCTTATTGTAGTTAAGCCCGAGACTTCAAGCAAGGACAAGGGCAAGGAAAAGATGAAGTAATAGACTTCAAGTAGCTGACTTCGTTATATGCTTAGTTAGATCTATTATTAATGTAATTTTAACCTTGATTAAGATTTAGGGTATGTATTGACTTATGTATTAAGGTTTTCGAATCTTGGGATTAGTAACACCTTTCGAATGAACAACATATGTTTATTATATTCCACATTTAGTCATTGTATGTTGTTTGGAGGTGGATGTTTATATTGGATCGTGATGACCAAATTTGGGGTAATAGAGACCTGAATTTGGGGGTGTCACAATTAGTACAAGGCTTGACTGGTTTACTCTACAGTTAGTAGGTGAGCTCTACTACTAGAGACACAGTTACACCCTACATTAGTTTTATTCATGTTTTGGTTATAAAATCCAACTGTCATCATCTATGGTCTATATAAACAGTAAACACAAAATCTTAGGCTCGTTTAGACTGTATACAGACTCCTGGCATCAGCTGAGTGAGATGTCTAATGCCATTATTAAAACTCTGTTCAAGCCATTATCCAATTCAACATATATAACATATAGTTTTCTACACAACTATCTTATGACCCAAGGTTTAACAATATTCTCGCACTAAGACTTTTAATACTTCAACTCATGTATATTATGATATGAAAGGAAATTAACTGGATAAGCAAGGAGTAATGTTTATGGTAACAGGGGCATACCTTCTCGAAACTCTATCTGCTATTTCTCACTCTTAGTCTCGGTTTGCCCTTTCGAACGGCAAGGGCTCCCCTAGGATTTTCTTTTTTATCTCAAACTTAATGTCCCTCTCTTATATCCGAGCTAAGCAATTCCAGCAAGCTTTGCAAAATGACTAGGGATCGCTATTTATAAAGAGACATTTACCCAAGCATTGGTCATTACCCAAATCGTAGGACCGACACACAATAACGGTACCTGCTGGTTAAGAGTGATTAGGTGAAAAGCTTACTAACTCACCCCCCAACCATACCCACAGTAACCGTCTGATTAACCTTTTATCAAGCAAGGTAGGGAGATAGGCCATTAGCCTAATACGACTGCTTGTACTAATGGGGCTAGAAATCTGGGATTACACATTAACATATCTTATCCCTCCACATTAGTAAAACTTATTAGAGTCAACCCACTTTGGGCTTATCGACCCGGTTTGTGACTTGTCACCACCAGCACTAATCCAAAGCTTGTTGGGCTGGAGAGCACCCTTATATCCGGTGTACCTTATTGGGCCAAGTTACATCGGATGAAGATAGTAGCAGTCCACTATGTAACACAATTATTATACATACACTTAATAATCAATTAATCATCCTTTCAATAAATCTCTTTCTATAATCTTCAATTGATTCACCATAAATCATTATGCCACACATGGCTAATTCTACTAAGCCTAGTTAATTTATAACTTAAGCTTGCCACACATTAAATTTTATTTTAGCTTCTGCTCTTTATGCTTACATAATTCAAATCACATAATACACATAATTGCACATGAACACATAAAAATCAAATATTTCTTATTTTATTAATAATAATTCTTTTTTTAAAAAAAATTCCTTTTTGGGATAATTACAGAAAGAGGAGATGTTTTAAAGTTTTAGAAGGTAGTGGCCCACCAAAAGATAGAGATTTCTTCCAAGGATGCTCTACTTACAATTTCAAGAAACTAGGCCAAACATCGCTCGAGTTACACTTAGACCTGTGATGCCCCAAATCCGAGTCCTTGAATCCACAGGTTCCCGTTGTTCACGGTACAACATACACTATCATATCTATCTACCCAATTTCAATTAATTAATTGTGTCATTCCTTAATCATTATCTTAATACAAAAATATAATCATTGTCCTAGGTATTAGACGTAACCTTTACAAAAACATATGTAATAATACAAAAGATCTATATCAATCTATAACATAATAAGAGAGTCACACAAATGACACTACTCGGTATCGCGCATCTTTATTGCCTTTTAGTCCTTCATAAGAAACATTCGGGGGGGCTACCTCGGTCTTAGCTGAAAATTTATTTTATTTAAAACAAGGGTGAAATAAACTAATTTCCTCAGTCAAGTTTAAAGCAATACAATAAACAATATATCATGAACAAAATAGTTAAAATATTTTGAAGTTTACATACAATATTCAATTGATTAGTGAGGAAATAGCAAATCAACTGACATCAATTTCAATATTAAAAAGGATTTTCTCAAAAAAAAAAAAAAAAAATCAAATTATCATGCTGAAGAGATCACTATGGATCGTGGAACATTGCTAGAGGGAATTATCAAGTCATTTAACTGAATACCATCAAGAGTAATATAGTGTAATCATGAAGACTAGATCTATACTACTCAGCTGCAATGTACTTAATGTGATCAACCTCAGTTGTACCCTATATTATAGCATAATATTCAAACATAAGCGCGCAAAGTTCAGATGTAACGACAATAAAGTTCCCCTTTATAAGAGGTTGTTGTACCTCAGTCTCACATCATGATGTTTCCGGTCACGCAAGATCAAAACCAATATGGTATTATTTTGGATTAGCTTCAAAGAAAATTTTCTGATTTTAACAATGTTATATCAATATTAGTCTAGCCAAAAACTAAAGTGGTCATAATACTTTCATTAACAAAAGCAATTCATGTATACTTAGAACGTTTCATGCTATAACGATTATAGATATTTGGAAATGAATCTTTCAAATGCACCAAAGAGCGGATATAACATTGCAATTAGCATATAGAAAGCAACAAATAATGAAGTTTGAACAGGAAAAACTTATCCTGTCCTCATTATCTACGATTAAACATTAGTACGTCGTTATTCCAAGATAACCTCCAATATCCATAAAGGATTCTCGCTTAATCGTTACCCTTTATAAAAACATCGCCAACAATTATCAGTAAACTAACCTGATAATCGACGTCCAATTAGACTTAAATCCGAACATAAACGTCTTCTCATATGATATTTATAATATTTCCATAAAAATATTGCGATTTATCCATCTAATTAGAACTCATACGCTACATAACAACATATTCTGGCTGGTAAGAATTATTTCGGTAATTACCGACTTTACGGTAATTAATTTATTTATGTTTATTCCGTCATAACTACTATTTCCCTTATTAAGCCTTCTTAACCACTTTAATATTTTTTCCTCTGTTTATAGTCCACACATTAGCTTACATATTTTAATTCTACACACAAAAATAATTTTAATTGTAAATTTTTCCTCTTTATTAAGTATTTTTTTGGAAGGTCCCGTTTCTAGTTCGTTAACTTAGCAAACCTAGATATATCGTATCATACCAATTCCAAAAATCAACCCAACAAATTGGTCAGTATCTCATAACTCATACCAATTAAACATGAACTTCCAGTTTAAATTTTCGTGACCATCGGCAGGTTTGTAGAAACTCAAGATTATAACAGTTTTTCGTGTTTGAAACTCTTAGTTCTTGTTTTGGCCATAAACTCCCATCAAGTCCCAAAAGTCAGAATCCGTTCCTCTTTGGACATGGAACTAACCCATTTTAGTTTCAGTCCCCAAATGGCTTGAATTTATTTCAATTGTCTAAGTGGACCAAACAGTGGCACCCGGAATTAAAACTAGAACAATGGGTTTGGTCTGTTATTAGGTAAAATCTATCCACAGAGGAAAATCTACAGGGTATTTTATGGAAATTTCCAGTTTGTAGGTTTTAGGGGACTTCATATATGTACCTCCAGGTCTTGACACTCACTCAAAAATTCGAAAATAGGACAAAAAGTATGGTGTAGACAACCCAAAATTTTGCATGTATTTTTTTAACTGCTGGCAAGAGGACAAAAAGAGTCAATTTCCAGCCAGAGGATGAGGACATCCGAAACAGAGGTATTTCGTGGACTCAAATTCAACATGCACAAAGCCATCTTTAATGGCTGCCGGCAGTGAACACAGCATACTTTAAGACATGACGGTATGAACCAACTTAGCCATCGACGGAAAAAAAAAGATCTATTTTTCCTGCATTTCGCATCTATCTTCCCGGCATCCGAAATTGGTCCAAACCTTATGTCATTGGCGTAGCTCCTCGGAAAAGAGTTATTTCCTGTGAATGGTATACACGCGTCTCCTAACCCTTCTCAGATTGAAAGTATACCTAACAATTCCAGCGAACAACGCCAAATGAAAAAGCCGATACGACCATGGACACGAAGTTCGAGGGCGTCGTGGGCCCCACCAAATGAGCCAGCCGCCATGTTGTACTTGCGGTTGCCCAAAGGAAGCCTATAATATAGTCAAAATTCAGTTGATGTTTCAAAAAGGTGAGGGAATCCTTAGAGAGAGAAAGTGTGGAATTTTAGAAGAGGAAAGGCTTGGGATTTAGGCAATAAATTGCTAGATTTTATCCAACTTTGTATTGGATTTAGCAAAATCTATACACAATTTGAGAGCAATGAAGTTGTCAAATCTCTTTCCCCAAGGTGAAAAGGTTCAAATCTTTCTTATAAAATATTAATACAAATCCTATTAGATCTCTTGTTTGTTTTGTCCATTGTTTGTGCGTGAAGTTTGTTTATCTTTTGATAGTTGCATCTTTTATCAAGTCTCCTTTAGATTTAGATCATTTTTATACGAAATTTTTATCTTGTTATTGTCAAAGTTTAAATCTTTTCGGGCTAGATCCAACCTATATCTAGCTTGAAATCTAGCTTATTAATAGTTTCAAAGTTTAAAGCTTTAATCTTTTTGCTAGATCTTTGCTTAGATCTATGGTGGATCTAGTCATTTACAATGTTTTAAGCTAATTTTATAAACACTCCGCCAAAAACTCCTTAGATCCGGTTATCTAGTGGGGAGGAGGTCCTAACTAATCGCACTAGGGATTCAAATAATTGAATGCCTCTGAATTAGCCGTGTTTTAGGATATAATTTTTACATGCTTTTTGGTTTTTATCCCGATTGTAGCATTATATGGATCGTAGGGCAATCTTAGATCTATGGGTTTTATACCCCTATATTCTAAGTTCCTTTCCATATATCTTGGTTTTAATACACATAGTCCCTCGAAATGTTGGCTTCGATATTGCAGATCCTATAAAGATAGGTTACGGTGAAACCCACTTTTAGATCTTCTGGTTTGCTTATGTGTCCAGATATATCATGATGTGAGCCTAAGGAATATTAGAGTCAAGATTCATCGAATCGAATCTCGACTAGATTCCCACTGATGAGACATAGTTTTCGATTGTAATAATCAGGATGATTTCGATCAATGTACATGTAAATTATAGGCACTTAAAAACGGTATTAAGGTTCCATCCCGTAAAAACCGGATTTATGGCCTCGTTGGATAGTTTTGAAAACTGTATGTGATTGTCGGTGTTCGGGCTATTGAGATGGCTTTTCATGCCCACGAATTGCCCCGACCCCCATTTCGATGCTTAATTCCCCTCGTTTATCACCAAAAAACGATTTTAAGACCAAAATGACAAAAGATCTTTTAAAAATCAAATCGCGGTTTGGTTTAGTAAGTCGATAATAGAATAAAACTGATAATTATAAAGAATCTTGATTCCCTTATTAGACGAAGGGTTTGAAAAATCGTGTTTTCCAAAGCGGTCGCCTCACAAAGGGTTTTCACTCAAAATTAAAAGCTAAAACGGACTTTTTTCATACAAATCAAATTCCATTCTGCATAGGTTTAAAGAGGTTTTAAGTTGGCTTTCAAAATAACCGCATTTACCCACGATGTTTTGATCAAAGCCAGATAGCGATTTCCTTCAAAATCACACACATCACCACACATTAACACATACACTATCACACTTAGGAAAACAATGAGATGCGGGTTTTAACCGTTTATTTTCACGAAAGTTTAGTGGGGTGCCTAACACCTTCCCCTCGCTAAAGCAAGCCCCCGGCGCTTCTATGGAATCCTCGTGGGTTTCAAGACCAATTTTTCAACGGAGTCACATATTGGGCCATAGTTGCAAAAATCTAAAAATCGCGGATGAGTTTGTACCATCCATTTAAATCTTTTACCAAGACTGGCGGCTCTGTCAAAATGGGCTCATCATTAAAATCAACCTTTCAAAACCCCGTTTTGGCATTTATGCGCGATTTTATCCTGAAAAACTTACACTTTAAGTGAAATCAATAAAATCAAAATCTTTAAAAAAGGGTAGATAACACAATCGAAACATAGGAAAAACAATGTTGAACCCCGGCGTCGACAGCTGGCGACTCTAACTGGGGATATTAGAGGGCTTAAGCCGCGTACAATCTTGTTGTTTGTTTCTTTCTTATCTATGATGTGGTGTGAATAATTCGAATGTATGTGTGTATATGAATGCCCTGTATACTTACGAATAATTTTAATTAATGCTTCAACTGTCATCCATATGCATGCGTTGAGCCCACGATGTCAAAGCAGTATGCACACAAACCAATCATAATTTGATATGATGTAGCATAATACTTTGTAATCTTATTCGTTTATTAAAGGGGCATTTTCATTATCTACATGATCGCTGTGTTTATTTAAACAATGTGATAAACCTACAGTTTTGAGCAATGCTTTTAGAATTCATGGATGGTGATCATGCTAATTGATGATCTAAATTCTAGATAGCTCACAAACTCTAAAATCGTTCACTAACCATTGGATTACTAAAAAGGGGATTGATTTGTTAATCCGGATAGATTAGTACATACGTTGCTTGTTCTTAAGAAGAGGATGATTGATCATCATAATCATTTGTGTAGAGACACTAAAGCAAGTATGTAGGTGGCTTATTGAAGAATAAGTTCACTGAACGTGGCTCGCCTAAGGAATAACCTAATGGAGTTTTACTCGCCCCTATCTTGCTTTGTATCAATAGGAAATTCCCTCTAGTGACTAGTAGTACAAGTGAATCCTTGGTACTTGAGATCGTCAAAATATCTTGTGTATGATGAGTTAATACTTTGACATGTCCCTTAAGACCTTTAGGGTATATCAAAGGGTATGATTGGGTATAATGAGTGTGTACATGGAGATAGGTGAGATGATCAACAAAGAATCTACCACGTCTAGTAAAAGATGTGAATGTCCTGATGTGATTCGATAAATGACAACTTAGTAAGTCCATGGCCATGGCAGATATGAATTTTAGAAATGAGTATTCTAATTTAGATTAATTTAGAGTTGTGCATTTGAGAATCGAAATGTCATATAATTAAATAAAATAAGATCTTGACAGTAAATTCCATGTCTTATATTTAATGTGGGACATTTGTAATGGTAGAAGGATTGAATTGTTCGGTAACCTATTCACTGAAAGATTCTTATTGTGATTAATTTATGAAACCTATATTATCTGGAAAGTCATTTGATCGCTAATGGAGCTTACCCTTATTGTAGAATTAAATATTATTTATTTAAATTAAATTAAATAGTGTTTAACGTTTTATTTTATTTAAATAAGAATTAGAAATTTGTCTCTAATTGATTTATTCACAAACCGGTGTTTAATATTGGGGAGGAACCTAAAGGGTTACACCGCAAAAGAAAAATAATTTAATTAAAGAAGTAAATGACATAATTTGTAATTAATAAGTTAAGTTGTATTTAATTTATTCTATCTCCAATTTAATCTATGGAGATAGAATAAATTAAATAGCTTTAATATTTAATTATTTAATATTTTGGAATTATTAAATAATAAATTAATAAGAGGAGTCTTATTATTAATTAGTATTATTACTTCTTACTATTATTTAATTCTTAATATGGAATTGGAAAATTAATTAATAGACAGTTACTTCTCCTCATGAATTCCTAATTTGATTATTAGGAGTTTTAATTTAATTAAAGGAGATTTTAATTAGAATAGAAAACCCTAATCCTAAATAGTTTAGGGGAGGGATTTTCCTACATCTATAAATAAGAGAAGTCTTATCATAGATTAGAGTTTTACAAAACCCCCCCCCCCCCCCCCCCCCCCCCCCCCCCCCCCCCCCACTCTTACATAAGAATTGTGTGTGAGTACTTACAATTTCTTATAGAGATAGAAAACTTAGGGTTTTGCCAAGACACCCATCTTCTTTGAACAAGTATTATTCCTTGGTAGAAATCACCTCTAGAGGCCAAACACTTGGGTGGCTAACGTTGATTAAATGAAGGAATTTAATCGGTGGAATTTCAAGGAGAACGCGAAGGGTATTGGATGTGAACTTGTTAACCTGAGGAAGCTAGAATTCTACATAGGGTGAATAATTCTTATTCTCCATCGAGGTCTTTTTCGTTTAATTAATAATTGTGCTTAAAGAAATATCATGGATGATGGTTTGTATAAAATTTAAAAATCTGAATTTATCGCGCTTCCGCATTATTTATTTAATTTGTGATTGCATGTTTCGCGTACTACAAACCCAATATTGGTAATCAGACCCTAACCTTGTGCTAATTATCGTTTATTAAGAAACCATATATGTATGGGTAATAATCCCTCTCAAAATTCCGATTTGGATCACTTTTCTGGGCAAAGAAAAAAATTTCGAACTCTCCTACCTGTCACGGCCGCGCCGCTTACCCAGTTTCATTCTGGAACGCGTCCGCACCCGAACCCATAAACTGTTTCTGGTGTAGGGTGGGCAGGCGCGGCTGACGCCGCTCCTAGTTTTCAATTAGGAGCGCGACCGCGCCAAGTCATACAGAATTTGAAAAAAATTTGATTTTGATTATTATATTTAATTTCAATTAAGAATAAAAAGGTTTAATTTTGAATTGGAATATGATTAAAATTAAAAGTTATATTTTAGTTTGGAATTGGATTCCATGTTTAACTATAATAAAAAGAGTTTATTTTAGTTTTGGCATAGGATTCCATGTTTCCTAGAATAAAGGAGTTTTATTCACATAACGAAATAGGATTCCATGTTTCCTTAAAAAATAAAGATGTTTATTTTTGATTAAAGAATACGATTCATACGATATTTTATTTTTTCAGTAATTTTAAGTTAAAATAAAGGAGTTTATTTTTGAACTTCAAATTTGATACCATGTTAATACAGAAATAAAAAAGTTTATGTTTAATTTGGAAGTTAGATATATAAATAAAAGGATGTTTATTTTTATTCAAAATTAGATAAAAAAAAATAAATAATTTTATTATGATTTAAATTTTGATTAAAATAAAGGATTTTTAATTTTTGTTTCCAAATTTGATTTCTAGTAAACTTTTTTTTTTCCCATTATATGATATCAATGCATATATAGGAATATTTTAATTATTCATGTGATGAATGTTATTTATTGATAACATATGGAGATATGTATGATAATAAATAGGGGATTGATTATAGACTATTGAACCAATGTGTGATTTGAATTATTTTAGAGGATGCTTTGAATGTATGGGTTTTTATAAATGGGGTCTGCGTACCTCGTCTTTTCTAATTTTTCTTAATGTAAATTCTATCTCCCTCATAGATTTTCCCTCATATGTATTTTCCCTTGACTGTTGATCAAGGTTTCTATTTATTTTAAATAGTTTATGTAATAGGATTAGTTAGAATTATTTTTGAAGAATTGGAGACAAAGGAGCAAGGAGCGCTTTGAAGACCCGTTTGTAATGGAGCCCGGGATTTAAATGTAATAGTTATATTTAAATTTAATTCTTGCACCTTAGATTTGACCTTTTGGTTCACTTGGTGGCTCTAGTGAACCAAACTAGAATAAAAGTCCATAATCAATTTGGGTAGAATATAGTATTTTATATGTGCATGCTTACTATATATATATATATATATTATATATTATCCAACATGCTTCGCACGTTAAATAATATGACGCGTATTTTATATATATATGTGCATGCGCGCTAAACAAGACGGGACAAATAATAACAAACCCCTCAAATAAATCATATTAAGTCCTAAACGTTTCAAGATATTTGGAATATCGAACGTCGCCTTCTAGTATGGTAAAGCAATAGAGTATTAAATATTTAATATGAGTTTGTTGTGTCACCACAAGGTAAATATTAAATATTTTAAGATGTTGCATTATCACATTTGATGCTTATTAAGGAATTGAACATTACTGTTTTGTTATGTCACCACAAGGACGATATTTTTCTCTTCACATATATGGAAGTTATAGGATGGACTTAACTTGGATAATTTTGATTCGGATGTGTCACCACTTGATCAAAATAATCTAAGAAGTAAAATACAAGGAGTTACATAGTGATGTAATTGACAATAGTTGTCTACCCTATATATTGTATATATCGTTTGTTGTGTCACCACAAGGCTATATACATTTGAAATGGAATCCTTAGTCTCACTAGCAAATCTTTAATTAGAATTGCCGAACTATATAATGAGGGTAATATAGTTTGATGAAAAATAGTAGGAGATACCAATTTAAATAAAGACCTAATTTATTTTGGTAATTAAGAAAATGAATGTATGCTAAAATATTGTTAATTCATTTACATAATTTTAAAATGTTCAAATTAACTATCACTGCGGAGCATATTAGATGCTAATTAGCTGGACCAAATAACACGGACTAGTTAAGGAATTTGAGAATAGTTCTCAAGGCTGAAAAGCTATCTTATATCCTTAATATCCTATCTCTGCAATGGTTGCAGACAATGCCTTTGAGGAAGATATTGCTACTTTTAGGAAAGTGACAAGATGATGCACAGTTGGCTCAATGCATTCATGCTCGCATCCATGAGTAACAAGCTTTAGCGTCAGCATGAAACCTATGGATGCTCCTACTGTATTCCTGCACCGTAAGGAAAGTAGGGACTATTAGATATAAGATATCTAAGGAGCTCTTCTGATCTAGAATGACCAATGGCACTACAGTACAAAAAATATATCCTTAAAATGATCAATTTCGATTGAACAATTAGGACAACAAGGGTTTTGTCATGGATGGAGAGTTGATCCAAGATTTGATCTTGCAATCACTTCCGGACTATTTCTCACAATTTCTTGTGAATTTTCACATGAACAAGCTATATATGAGCCTGCCTGAGTTGTTTAAACATGTTGAAAATTGTACAGAGTCACTTTCCAACCAAGAAAGACCAAGTCTTACTGGTAGATAATTCTTCCAGGAAGTGGAAGAGGGCTAAAGGATCTTCTTAAAAGAAGAACCAATTCAAGAAAGGTATAAGCAAAGGCAATAACTAAGGAGACTGAGAACAAAATTGATGCAGATAGCAAAGGAATTTGCTTCCACTGCAATAAACCTGGACACTGGAAGGGAAACTGTAAGGAGCATCTTGCAGAGGCTAACCAGAAGAAGCCTTACATGAAGCTTCGGTTACAGATATAGGTTTGTTCATCCATCATTCAAATAAATCTTTCTGTAAGTCAAGGTTCTACTTGGGTATTGGATACCGGCTATAGTTCTCACATATGTAATCCAATGCAGAGACTAAGCAGAAGTAGAAAGCTAAACAAAGAGTAAGTAATCTTACGTGTGGAGAATGGAGCAATGGTTGCTACATTAGCCGTAGGAACTTATAGTTTAGCGTTGCCTACTGGCAAGTCTTTTAAGTTAATAAGTAGTTATTATGTTCCAGTTCTCTTAAAAAAAAAATTATTACTTCCGTTGTTGGACAAGGAAGGTTCTGGTATTATATTTAAGAATAATTGTTGTTCTATTTATAATGATAATGTTTTGTTTGAAACTGGAAGATCACTTGATGGACTTTGTAAACTTGACTTATATAAAAAATAATATTTGCAAATTGAACAAACTAGTAAAATAAAAGGAGATCATCATTCAAAGAGTTGAATATGCGTATTTGATGAAAATACAAGTCTGAATCATTTGAAAGGTTCAAAGAATTCAAAAAGTGAACAAAATTGACAAAGTATTAAGATTCTTTGATCATATCGAGGAAGGAATACTTGTGCAATAAGTTTCTAGATCATCTTAAAATGGTATTTTCTCATAATGGATGCTTCATGATACACAATAATTAATTAGTGTATCTTAAAAAGAGAAATTGTACCTTGTTGGACATGGTGCGGTCCATAATGATTTTTACCGACATTCCAGTATCCATCTGGGATTATGCCCTAGAAACGACTGCATATCTACAAAATAAGGTAACCTCAAAATCCGGCCCCAAGACTCCATAAAAGTTATGGATAGGGAAGATTCCTAATCTTAAGTATGGTAAGATAAGGGGTTGTCCAACTTATGTGAAAAGATTTCAAAAGATAAGTTTGGGACAAAATCTAACAAGTACAGAATTTGTGGGATATCCTAAAGAAAGTTTAGGGGTATTATTACTATAATCCTACACACTGCCTTCTTGGATAAAGGTGTTTATCATTGAAGGAGCTAGTGGGAGGGTAATAGATCTTGATGGAGTTCAAGAACTACAAAGTACTACAAGTCAAACCGAGGAACCTGTAGATAGACCTATTGTACCACAACCGAATCATAAATCTGGAAGAGTACCGAATGATACCTAGGAGGTATGGATTCATCATAGAGGATGATGATGAGGTACGCATCATAGAGGATGATGATCCAGTTATATACGACGAGGCTATGAGTAGAAGACACTCAGAGAAATGGCAGATGGCCATGAAATCCGAAATGGACTCCATGTATGAGAACCAAGTATAGACTCTGGTTACTCCACCAAAAGACATAGTGCCTAAAGGGTGTATATGGGTCTTTAAGAGAAAGACTAGGGCAAATGGCAAGGTAGAGACCTATAAGACCAGACCTGTTTAAAAGGTTTCAAATAAAGTCAAGGAGTTGACTGTGATAAAACCTTATTATCGGGTAATGCTCAAGTCCATGATTGGATTTTGCTTGTGATTATAGCTTATTACGAAATCTGGCAAAATAGATGTGGAGATGTCCTTCCTAAATAAAGACTTGAGGAGAATGTATGTATGTTACAGCCAGAGGAATTTGTTTCAAAGGTTGAAGCAAATCGTGTTTCTAAGCTACAATGATCCATTTATGGATTGAAGCAAACTTCTCAAAGATGGAACATTCGTTTTGATGAGATAATCAAAAGAGTTTAATTTTATCAAAAACGAGAATGAACCTAGTGTGTACAAAAGGGTCAGTGGGAGCACTGTGACATTCCTAGTATTATATGTTGATATACTACTGATAAGGAATAACACACTAATGCTATAATCAGTAAAGATAAAATTGTCTAAACATTCCTCTATGAATAACTTGGGAGGAACATCCTATAAATTGAGGATATAAATCTATATAGATAGATTTAAAAAGATGCTTAGCTTACCCAAGGAATGTATATTCATTCGATGCTAAAGGCATTTAGCATGGCAAACTCCAAGAAGGTATCATGATGATGAGCCATGGAGTGTATCTCTTTAAATTGTCCTCAATAAAAAAAGAGATCACATGAGTTACTATTATGTATGCAATGAATATACAAGGCCTGATGCTGATCAGTCATATTCTGGAGAAGATTAATGTAAGACAGTGATAAATATTTTTAAGTACTTAACCGGTATTGAAGATGTGATCATGATTCATGGTAGGTCTGAATTAAAACTAGAGGGTTAAACAGACTCAAGTTTTTTAGACTGACCAAGACGATAACAAATTCACTTTAGGGTAAATTGTTACCTCAAATGGTGGTGCAGTGAAATTAGAAAGGTTCCAAACAACAAAGAGTTGCTGGTTTAGTGACAAAGACAAAGTATATAGCTGTAAATGAAGTTGCCAGTTGATTGTTTGGATCAAAAGTTCATTACAGAACTAGGAATAATTCCTAAGTCTCATCTTAGATTCAAACATGTGTTGCGGTACTTTCATTTGATTAGAGGAATCATTGAAAGAAGAAAAAGTCAGTATAGAGATAGTGGACTCTCAAGAACAACATTGCATATCCATTTACTAAAGCTTTATCCAATAGTAGGATGATCGTCACTTAGAGAAGAAGGGTATTAGATACCATGGCAATTGGCTTTGGTGCAAGTGGGAAATTGAAAGTAGTATGCACACAAGCCAATCATAGTTGATATGATGTAGCATATACTTTGTAATCTTATTCGTTTATTAAAGGCATTTTCATTATCTACATGATGCTGTGTTATTTAAAATGTGATAAACCTACAGTTTTGAGCAATGCTTTTAGAATCATGATGGTGATCATGCTAATGAGATCTAAATTCTAGATAGCTCACAAACTAAAATCGTTCCTAACCATTGGATTACTAAAAAGGGATTAGTAATCCGGATAGATTAGTACATACGTTGCTTGCTCTTAAGAAGAGGATGATTGATCCTCATAATCATTTGTGTGGAGACACTAAAGCAAGTATGTAGGTGCTTAGTGGAGAATAAGTTCACTGAACGTGGCTCGCTAAGGAATACGTAATGGAGTTTACTCGCCTGTCAATAGGAATTCCTCTAGTGATAGTAGTACAAGTGATCCTTTGTAACGACTGGGAATTCTGAAATTTCCTTGTAATTCGAATTTTTGAATATTAATGAATATTTTATATTTTATTAATATTATATTTATGTTACGCATTTAAAGGTTGTGTGACAACCTGGATTATGTGAATGCATGAAATTTTACGTGTTATAGTTTTGTTTAAGTGAATAATTGATTTCGCGTAGCGCCGCTAAATCACTATTCACGAGGCACGTTTCCCGAGGCACTATTCATGCCAGATATTTTTGTGTCCTTTTCAATATTAATAAATTTCATAAATACGTGTATGTGTACGAATAATTTTTTCAAGTGTCAGAAATTTTATTTGAGCTGATACGTGATTTTATCCGTATCCGAAATGCATTAAATGGGTGTTCCGAATATTTGGATAAATCCCATAATAATTATTTTTACCCATCCCAATAATTGTGGGAGTACCCATTTTAATTTTGGGTAGAGTTATTTACCAGTTTTGGTACAAAAGTGGGAGTTTTCGGATATATTTTTGGTATTTTCGGGTATCTATTTTGGCTTGTTATACCAAGTGGGAACCACCAGACCATTTTCCACCAATCAAAATGCTAAGGAGTGAGAGAGTGGGGGGTGCCGGCGCCACCATGAGTTCCAAACCCATTTTCTCCCTAAATTCTTCCACTTCTCCAATAATCAATCATTCAACTCTCAATCCATTCCATCCCAGTCCTAGTTGCTCAGCTGATAGAGAGAGAGAGAGAGAGAGAGCTCGCCGGAAGAAGAAGGAAGAGAAAGAAGTCGCAGGAGTTCACCGGAAAAAGAGAAGAACTCGCCGAAAAAAGAAAGGAGGAAGAAGAAGAAGGCACGGGTGGAGGAACCAAGTAAGAAGGACCTTCAAAATCAAGCCTAGCCGAGCTTCTTAACCTCTAGGAAGGATTTATAAAGGTAAAACACCAACCAAATCCTTTCCATTCGATTTCTTGTTAAGATTTTTAAGTTTTTCTTAGTTTTGAGCTCTTAAGCTTGTGGGTCGAATTTATGGCGATTCTTGGTGTTTTTGTTTATTAAGAGGTTATGTAAGCTATTAATACCTTTAAAGTGGAACAAAAACGCAAGAAATCCTTACCTTGGCTTAATGGAGCAAGAACAATGGACTTTGGACATGAACTTGGACATTTGGACTTTTTAGAGGACTGTAAAGCTATGATTTCGTGTTTGTTAATTTTGTTTGTTATTATGGTATTGTAGTTCCATGGGTTACGAAGCTAACCCAGTTGGAATGGACCAAAAAGGAGTTAAAACGAGTTCGTAGTAATGATTCTTGTAAAACATGTCAAGAACTCGAAGAACAGAGTATGAACTTTACACTTTGGCCTAGGATTTGACCATGTTTAATGGTGATGGGTAGCTCTGCATTTTTGATATGTTGTAGCCCCATGAGTTAGGAGTCCATAGAGTCTGAAATGGACCAATTTGCTTGTGTATTGAAGGAGTTATGGAGGTTGGAGTGGCCGGAGGTCGGAGTCGCGAACTGGGAAGAAACCCAGAATCCGGCTACTGTAGAATGGCAACCGCAGCGCCACCCATAAGTCTTGCAGCTCACGCTGCAGCGAGGGGCAAGTTGGGAAAGACCGGGACTCACGCCACAGCGTGAGGCCCTGTCATTGAGAAAACACAGGACTCACGCCGCAGCGTGAGGCCCAGTGCTTTAGCTTAGGCGCTGCAGCGCCAGCTCCGTGTCCTGACCGGGTCGGGCAGTCAGGCTGGGTCAGGTCGGGTCGGACCTAATGAATCCTTTTCAGCGGGTCCAACACTGTGAAGTCGTAGGGCAATCAATGTGTTTTAATGATGCAGCGTCCGTTTTGAACCATTATTTGGTATGCGACTAATTGTTATGTAAATATGAACTTAATTGTGTAGGATATTAAGGAGCGTGTATTATAATACTGTAGCAGCGCATCAGGGAAAGTTTCCTAACACTTGTCTAACCCTTGTGTTGGGCAAGTTTCCCTAACCTTACTCGAATTATATTTTGAGCAGGTTTTCATATCTTATACAGGTGTTGTATAATGTTGCAAGTTTAATGACTCAAATGGAGTTATTACTTTTGAATCAATATTAGTGGATTAATTATTGTCAATTACTCTACCTCTAAGATAATTATTGATATTCGCAGTTTATGCATTTGAATTCATTATCTGTTATTGGATTGTGAAAAACGTTTAAGTTCTTCATTCATGAACTGTTTAAGGAAATAGTCTACAGCCATTTGTTTCGGCTAGACATGTACAGGTTATTATTTTAAAAGCTATCCAAACCAGTAGTTGATACGGATTCTTGGACTGAGAGAGCAACCCTTATTAGGGGATTATAATGTGTCGGTTATTCGATGCAGTCAGAGTTAAATGTTGTGCGTTGCTATACATGGTGGTACAAGAGGGCTTGATACCCCTCGAGTACAACTGACTGGGGCCAGGTTTTTTAAAAGATTGTTAGTTGAATGATTGACTCTTTTGGCCACAAAGTATCATGGTCGGTTGGACCACTCAAGTCAGTAAATTAATCATTATTCATTGTTTCATATGGACCTTGATTATGTCATTTCAGCCTAAATTCAATTCAATGTTCTATAAATTTGTTTGGATCTACATGCCAGCATATTAATTCTTATTCATTCATGATAATATTCTTCGATTCTTGCTTTTAAACTTGCTGAAGCAAAAGTAGTTGCTCACCCTTGCCTATAATCATCGAACCTATTGCAGTTAAGCCGGGGAGTTCCAAAGCGGATAGAGGCCAAAGGAAAGCTTAAGGAATAGTTATATATATTATCCCGTTATGTAATCGTGGAATAGTTTTGTATTACTTAAAATGTTTAATATCCCCCCCTGCTATGGGTATATTATTATTAAGGTTAACTAGACCTTCCGGGACCGTAGTGAACCTTTTGTAATGAATAATATATGTTTATTTTATTCCGCATTAGTTGATTTATTGTTTGTTTAGAGGGGTAATGTCGGATGTATTTTTAGCGGTGAGCACCAAATTCGAGGTATTGGGTACCATGAAATTTGGGGGTGGTACAATCTACCTTGGACTTTGAGGATCATCAAAGTATCATTGTGTATGATGGAGTTATACTTTGACGATGTTCCCTTTTAAGACCTTTAGGGTATATCAAAGGGTATGATTTGGCGTATAACATTGAGGTTGTACATTGGAGGATATGGTGAAATGATCAAACAAAGAATAATATCACGTCCTAGTTAAAAGATGTGAAATGTCCTATGTGATCTCGAATAAAATGACAACTTAGTAGTGTCCATGGACCATGGCATGAATGAATTTAAGAAATGAGCTTTCTAATTTAGATTAATTAGAGTTGTGCATTTGAGAATCCGAAAATGCATATAATTAACATATAAATAAGGACTTGGAACAGTAATATCCATGTCTTTATATATTTAAATTGGGTACATTGTATGGTAGAAGGATTGGAATTGTACGGTAACTATTCACTGAAAGATTCTTTTGTGATTAATGGTTGAAAACCTATATTATCTGGAAAGGTCCGTTGATCGCTAATGGAGCTTACCCTTATTGTAGAATAAATATTACTTTATTCTAAATAAAATTAAATAGTTTAATTTATTTATTATAAAAAAAGATTAGAATTGTTCTAATTGATCTTCTATTCACAACCGGTTTCACATATGGAGAACCTTACAAGGGTCACAAAAAGAAAAACACCCGGAAAAGGGGTACAAAAGAAAAATATTTATTTAAGAAAGTAAAATTGACATAATTTGTAAAAAATACATAAGTTAAGTGTATTTAAATTTAAAATCTATGGGGAAATAGAATAAATTAAAAATACGCTTAATATTTATTTATTTTAATATTTTGGAAATATTAAAATATAAATTAATAAGAGGAGTCTTATTATTATTATTATTATTACTATTCACTAATTATTTAATTCCTAATAGGGATTAGGAATTAAATTAAATAGAAGGTACTCTCTCATGAATTTCTTAATTTAGATTAGTAGTTTTAATTTAATTAAAAGGAGTTTTAGATTAGAATATAAACTCTAATCCTCAAATAGTTTAGGGGGAGGGATTTTCCTACATCTTATAAATAAAGAGAAGTTCTTATCATAAGATTTAGGGTTAACTCACACTCTTTATATAAGAAACATTGTGAAGAGTACTTACAATTTCTTATAGAGATTAAAAAAGAAACCTTAGGGTTTTGCCATACACCCATCTTTCTTGAACCAAGTATTATTCCTTGGTAGCATCAACCTCTAGAGGGCCCCAAACACTTGGGGTTGGCTAACGTTGATCAAAGGAAGGAAGTTAATCGGTGGACATTCTAGGAGAACGCGAAGGATATTGGAGGTGAACTTGTACCCGAGGAAGTTAGAATTCTTACAAGGGTATCAATTACCTTATATCTCCATCTCTTTGCGTTTAATTAATAATTGTGCGTAAGGAAAGATCAATGGTGAATGGGTTTGTATAAAATTTTAAAAATCTGATTTTATCCGCGTTTTCGACTTTATTTATTGTAAATTTTGAATTACATGTTTCGCGGTATAACCAAAAACCCAACACCGAATGAATGCATGTGAATGTATGTTGTGAGATTCCTCCCACTAAGTGGAGGCGTAACCCGTCAGTTGTTGATTACTGGGAACTCAAGGGGGCGTTCCCCCGCGAGGCTCAAGAAAAGGCACCACTCAAGAACCCGCTTCCAATCAAAAGGATTCGGGATTCATTTCCTCATCCAAGTAAGTTGCGAAGGATCTGGGGAACCTTCCATAGCCAAAAAGCCCACGAGAGATAAACCCTAGGGTAAGGTTAGCCTCCAAATAAAACCCTGTGACAACCCCCAAATTCAGGTACCAATACCTAGAATCTGGGTTGCTCCACGATAAAGTACATTCACATTACACCTCTAAACAACATAAATCAACTAATGGCGGAATAAATAAAACATATGTTGTTCATTACAAAAGTGTTTTTACTACGGTTCCCCAAGATCTTGTAACCTTAAAATTAAACTACATCGGGCAGGATAACAATAATAATAACAAAACGATTCCACAAATTACATAAACGGGATAGTAACATATGACTATTTTCCTTAAGCTTCTCCCTTGCCTTTGTCCGCTTTGGAACTCCCCGACTTAACTGCAATAGGTTCATGATAATAGCAAGAGTGAGCAACTACTTTTGCTCAGTCAAGTTTTAATAAAATAAATAAAGAGGATATATCATGTGAATGAATGAGAATAATAAGAGCATAAGTTTCGAACAATTTAGGAAGATTGAAGAATATAGCTAACAATATAATCAAAACTTCAAAACTTCAAATGAAGAAATGAATATTGATATATTTTACATGTTGACGTGGTCCAATAGGACCAATGGAACTTTTTTGGGCCAAAGGATCAAGTCCATTCAACTATACCCTTTTTAAATAGCCTGGCCCGTTCAGTAGTACTACGAGGGGATTAGCATCTTGTACCCTATATATATGGCATAACAAATTTAGCTCTGACTGTATCTAAATAACCGACACATTATAATCCCCTAATAAGGGTTGGCTCTCTCAGTTCAAGAATCCATTACCAGAACAATATACGGTTTGGATAGTCTTTTAAAATAATAACCTGTACATGTCCTAGTCGAAAACAAGATAACATACAGACTATTTCCTTAAACAGTTCATTAATGGAAGAAACTTTACGTTTCACATGTCCAAATAACCAGATAATGAATTCAAATGCCAACAAGGTGCGAATATCAATAATTATCGTTGATGTGGAGTTTAATATAAAATAAATTAATCCACTATTATAAATTTTGAAAGTAATAACTCATTTTTGGAGTCATGAAACTTCTGCAACTAATATATAACATTTGTAATTTGTTGGTGGTTTTTTCACAACCTATAAACTCGACGCAAGTA